>JAVIWB010006595.1:0-600000 GCA_031893035.1 Dermolepida albohirtum
TCTGTGCGAGTGGTGGTACATAAACGTCTTTAACGAAACCCCACACGAAGAAGTCACAGGATGTCAAATCCGGTGACCGTGGAGCCCAGCTGAGACATGCTAAGTAGCCAACTCCTTGATGACCAATTCAACGGTTCGGTAGAATTTCATTCAAATATTCACGCGCTTGGCGACTCCAGTGAGGGGGTGCCCCGTCTTGTTGAAAAATGAAGTTGTCTTCGTGCAGCCTCGGAAACAACCAGTTTTGTAACATAGCGAGAGACTGCTGACCGTTAACCGTGTTTCCATCAAAGAAGAATGGGCTGTACACAGATGATCGGGATTTCGCACAAAACACATTGATTTTAGGCGAATCTCGTACATGTTCAATGGCTGCATGTGGGTTCTGTAGACCCCAAATTCGAACATTTGGGATTGTTTACCAGACTACTAACATGGAAAGTCGCTTCATCACTGAACACGATGCGTTGTGCGAAAGTGTTATCATTGTCAATAGCATCATGAATCTCGTTACAAAATGCCTCACGTTTCCGTTTGTCATCAGGACGCAGAGCTTGTAACAATTGTAACTTGTACGGCTTCATAATCAACCGACGTCTCAAAACACGCCAAATTGTTGTTGCAGGCAGTTGTAACTCCCGACTGGCACGACGTGTGGGCAGTTGTAATTCTCGACCGGCACGACGAGTTGATTTTGAAGGATTACGTTGGAAAGCAATTTTGCTTGGAAAGCCTTTTGAATTCATCAGAAACGCGAGGGCGGCCAGGACTCTTTCCATTACATACACATCCTGTATCAACAAACTGTCGATACCATCTGCGAATGTTCCACCCATTCGGAGGATAAATTTGGTAACTCAACCTGAAATGTCTTTGCACTGTAATCACGGAATTGCACTTCGCAAACTCGAGAACACAAAATGATTTCTGCTGCGGAGTAGCCGTTTTACCAAGAAAAACAGAAGACAACTGACATCTAGCGGCTATTAAATAAACTAAACTATGTATTTGTTTCTCCAATAGCAGAGCCGGGGCGCAGCGATCGATAGTTTGGACAAAATAATACTTTGTAATACGTATATTCTTTTTGAAACACACTGTATATTCTTAAATAATATGGTTTCATATTTTGTTAAGCCATACTTTACTTTAATCACGGTGGCAATTTTTCTCAGCATGCTTCTGATACATAATGCAGTTAATTCCTTCAAATCATAATTATTGTGCTAAGTATCTTCAACACTTTTGTTTTGAAACGGCTGGGATCGGATTCGGAATTGTGGAAACAATTTATTTTAAACTATTCCATACATTTTCGATTGGATTTAGACCTACAAGTTGCTGTCAGAAAAATCTTTTATTGATTTTGCTTTGTTGTAATAGACGAAAAGAAAATAATTCCAGATCACCAGTTTGGATTCCGTAATGAGCACGGAACAGTGGAGCAAGTACATAGACTAGTCAACTAAATAAACAAAGACTTAAACGGCAGAAGATACTGCTCAGCTGCTTTTCTTGACATTACTCAAGCTTTCGACAAGGTATGGCATACAGGATTACAAGTCAAACTAAAGAAGCTCCTACCTTATCCTCACTTCCTCCTGTTAAAATCCTACCTAACAGATAGACATTTCCTAGTGAAACAAAGAAACGAATATACTGAGATTCATCCTATAAACTCTGGCGTTCCCCAAGGGAGCGTCCTCGGCCCAACACTCTATCTCTTATTCACAGCAGATTTACCAACAACAAGAACCACCATGGTAGCTACATATGCAGACGATACTGCTATACTGGCTTCCCACACCGACCCAACATCAGCCTCCAGAAATCTTCAAAAAAACCTAAACATGATTCAGAACTGGCTAAAAAAATGGCGCATAAAGGTTAATGAAACTAAATCTCAGCATGTAACATTTACATTGCGTAGAGAAACATGTCCTCCTATATATATTAACAACTGCAAACTAACACAAGTCCAAGATGCCACATATCTCGGCATGCATTTAGACCGCCGCCTTACTTGGAAAAAACATATATTTATCAAACGCAAGCAACTGGGACTGAAATTAAGCCATATGTACTGGCTTATTGGCCGCAGATCAAAACTGTCAATAGATAATAAGGTACTACTGTACAACTCTATCCTTAAACCCATCTGGACCTATGGAATTCAGCTGTGGGGCACCGCCAGTATAAGCAATATAAACATCTTACAAAGGTTCCAAAACAAGGTGCTACGCGCCATCGTTGATGCGCCTTATTACGTTTCCAACGAGGTGATTCAGCATGACATCCCCCTAGAATCGGTCAAGAAAACCATACATCGTTTTAGTGCGGGATACAGTGACCGAATGTTAGTGCACCCTAATGTTTTGGCCAGACAGTTAAATGTGCGCGATGTCAATGAGGTGCGTCGACTGAAACGACTATTGCCATACAACCTGTCTACAGGACTCAGACAATAATACTAAGTACATTTAGACTAGGAAGTAGATTTAACATAATTTAGAATTTTACTTAAAGGAGATCACTCACGGGAGTGATACTCTACAAGTCCTTTATATCAGTCATATCAAACGCTTATTGCCAGCTAGGCAGATTGCAGTTTCCACTAGGAGTTCAAAAAAAAAAAAAATTTTGCTTTGTGCCATAGTGTACCGTCTTACATAAATTTATAAATAATATTCGCAGAACTTAAATTATTAATCTATAGAATTGGTATTGATTCCATTACGGGTTTATAGTGTACTTGGTCCATTGTGACATAATACAGAAGCCTTAGCTTTTTCCCTGATACGCAGGACTAAATCATAATAGCTGGAGGATGTTTAACTATTCTAACTACTACAACTTTATCGAAACGCTCGTGTGATCTTTTTATAACGAAGTGGAAATTTTCCTTGACCCCTTCTAAGCGCGATTCATCACTAAACGCAACTTTGAAAAGACGAAATATTCGTTCAATTTTTAACAAAAATATGTAAAATTTTATGAACATAAATTAAAATAATGCTGCATACCTTTTTCAATTCTCAACCAGGCTTTTAAGCTGTTTCCCCCATTGTAATCTCATTTTCTTCACCCCCTCAATCAATCTTGGTTTTTCCGCTGGCTACCGACTATAAATTTTCTCGTATAATTGTGAATTAAAGGTTTGTCTTGATATTTTGATATTATCTGCTTCTAAGGTGCGTAGCATCTCTCTAATAGGTCACTGTCGATTCTCTAATGATTTTTTAACAATTATCTGGTAGGCTCTCTGTAATCAACTTTTCCACTTTATCCATTGTATGACGAGAAACACGTTCCCGTTTTGATATTTCTCGATGGGAATAGTTCCCAGTTTTTTTATAAAGTCTCTATTGTCACCTTTTTGCAGTGGTGATGTCCTTACGTATTATTTTAACAAGAGAAAATCCAATATTCTCTCTACTTACTAAATAACCTAAATAACCATAAATATTCCTACAAAATGCGAGTGGCCCTAATTGCCTCTATTTCTTATTTTTATATATTTTAGACAGTACTTTTTCGACTAATTTATTAATTGAACCATCTTATTTAAAATAAAGTACGTAAATAAATATTTAAATAAGATAAGCAGATACTTTTGGAACCAACTGTATATATTTAGCTATACTTTTCCACATGTATATATCGTTATGTGTTGCATACTTCTAATATCGCAGTTTTGTGAAGGAAAGTTAACATAATTCATTGGTTTGTTTATAAACGAAGTCCAAACATGGTACAGTAAACATAATAAATGTAAATAAACACTTATTTCTTAATTTCGAAATATTACACAACATTAAAAGCTATTTCGAAACGTTCGGTTTTGCATTTCTAATCGCGTATGACTCATAATTCTATTTTTATCTTTCTGGCGAAGCTGAAATAAAATCCGTGTCGATAAAACGATACAAATCATTCCTGGAATTCATTAAGGGAAAGTCAGAATAATTCAGTTTCGCTAGATAAGTTGTTATCAATAGTTAATGATTGCAATGTAATTTAATGTACACTGCAAGTTAAAAGGAATGGGACAAACATAAAATATATTGAAAGTAAAATATTTTCAGCAGCATCTATTACAGAACAGCTGCAAATCGGATCTGGTTGTTTAGGAATTTACTGTATATGTATATACACCTCTCTCTCTCTCTCTCTGTGTGTGTGTGTATACGTTGTATGTTATCTCATATTTATATTAAGGGTAATTTCGAACAAAAGGAAACTAGTGGAGTAGTTATCATAAACCCTATTACTGGTTACAAGTTGACTAAAACAATAAATACTTAATTTGGTACGTAGACTTCCGCGGTCGTGGTCCATGCTATCTGCTTCTGGGTTTCCGGGCTGGAACCGCGTCACTAGTATATCTGCCGACGTTTCGTACCCATTTGTATGGGACATCTTCAGGGCTGAACTACTGCACTGAAACTGGTCACCAGTTTCAGTGCAGTAGTTATACTAGTGACGCGGTTCCAGACCGGAAACCCAGAAGCAGATAACAATAAATACTTATTCGTGGACGTTAAAGTGGGATGAAATCGGAAACAAATGGTCTTCCCCAAGGTTGTGTTTTGGCATTCATATAAGTTAATACATAATACAAGGATGGAGTGAAACGTTCTCAGTACGACATATAGATGGCGGTCAGAATATCAAATAAAGTTTATTTCTGACTCAACAATTTATTACCTGATAACCTGCCAATTGCTATTGGCTAGTATTCATTCATACATTCACTAACTTTTCAGTCGACTTTTAAATAAACATTTGCAGTACAACTTCCTTGTAGGTTTCGTCGTGTTGTCATGGTATCCATCAATTCGCTATTCATACTACCAATTACTTCAGGATTTGCTATTAGACAGACCCTCTCTATTGTAATTCTTCCTCAAATATGTCTTTGGTTTACCGGTGTGCGAACGTCGTGCTTCATTTGTGGTGACGGATTTCCACAGTAGGACTTTCCAGGTGCTGACAGATTATTGTTATCTTATCGCTCGTAAGTATGCTGACACAAAATCACTGATATATTCCCTGGATCGGTAGTCAAGTTCCCCAGAAGTTGTATGAAGTGTCGTTTTTCCTGCATATGGTTTTAATAATGTTGCTAGGTATCTGACAAGGTCGTAGATCGATGATCCGATGCCGCTCACGATGGGACCTTCTTTATATATCTTAGCCGTCCTCCCGGTGGAAATTTGGATGCTTTTCTATGTCGATGACTTCTCTAATAATCCTTAGATGCTAGTTCTTTGTGGTAACTGATACTTCTGTTTCTTCAAAGTTTGCCTTATGTCCGATTCTCGTAAAGATGTACTGCAACTGCTGATTTTTCAATTCTTTTTCTTGGTGCGTCGCTCTGGTATTCCTTACCTCTTTATTTAATCGATCTTGATGTTTATCCGACGTAGCTTTTCTCGCACTCATTAATTTTTACAATCCTGCTCCTTTTGTTCATGATCATTTGTCCTTGGTTCGAGAAAAATTATAAATTAAATAAGGGCTGCAATACTAAAACCAGCATCCACATTTTTCTTTGTCGATATCCTTACAATTTTTTCAGATTCCAGAGATGTAAAGTAAAGTAGGCGAGCGAATCCTCTAACTGGTTCCGATTCTGTTAGTAGCGTTCTCAGTATGGGCTTCCTTAAGGTTCTTATCTCTATATTGCTATACTACTTCTCCAGTGCTTTTTTGGTGTGTTACTTTTCTTTCTCCAAATGCTCAACGTTGCTGATCCTTTCTGTTTTATATATCAGTATAGTGTTTCTTCCTGTTCACTCTATGCTGTAGTTTTCCCAACTATGTGCTGTACACAATTACATCTGGCAATAGCAGTCTTCATTCTGCCATGAACTTTGTAGAAGCATGTCGTTGGTTGATGTAATGGACAAATTAATGTAGTTTTTTTTCGTGTCGTCGGTGTATTGTAGTTAGCATATCGGTTTCCACTCGCTGCTATCTATAGCTTCTTCTTCGAAGGCTTCCATGAATAAGTTGACTATCACTGGTAAAAATCATTGTCGCGCAAAGACTAATTAAGTGAACAAACAAATCTTAATGTGTTAAAACTCAAGTCATGGCCACTCCAAAATCCAGATTTCAACCCAATTGAGAAGCTTTGGGACGAGTTAGACTGAGGACTCAAAACATGCTGTCCCACGTCGTAACGTAAACTTTGGACAACGTCTTACTCAAATCAGCAAGTGTCCATACTTCCGTGATCCGTGTGTTACAAACTGCGTCAATAACAAAATATTTTCCGAATTATCTCAAAGACTAAGCAATCATTTGACATTTCTTTAGCAACGTATCAGCAGTATTAGTATTACCAGTTTACTAAAATAGTAATTACAAATAATAATAAAGATTAACAAAGATTAATATGAATTAGGTGTTTATTTTTCTTTCTGATACTCAATCTTTTCACCATTGTAATGAATTCTTTTAGCTTTTCATTGTACACATTGACGATAAGCTTCGATTATAAAAAATGAATAAGTTATGAGGCAACTAAATACCTAAACGGTTACTAACTCATAATCTTTGTATCGTTTCTTTTATAAGCATGTAAGTATGTACATACATATATACTTATATGGTATGCAGCATACATATGTACTTATAACTAAAACCGCACGCATGTTAAATCAAATAGAAATAAAATAATAAGAATAAACAACAGTACCTATGGCCTAATACAGGAAAGTCTTTAGGGGTTTTTTCGTAAAAAAAACTACATAATTTTCATGGAGAAATTTATTTATTCAAAGTATTGGCCATTTGATTCTACACATGCTACCCATCATTCAGACAATTTATGGATGCCATCCCAAAAAAACTGTTTGTCCCGAACGGGGCAAGATCTGGAGAGTACGGCGGGTGCGATATTATGTCCCATCCAAGTGCTTTCAACGCTTCCTTGGCCGATTTTGTTGTATGAGACGGCGCGTTATTGTGCTATAAAATCACTTTACCGTGTCTTCGGGCCCGTTCTATCAATGCATGGTTCAAATTGATAACTTGTCGGTAGAGAGCAGTATTAACTGTTTCACCAGGTTTCAATACTTCGGAATACACAACGCCACTCTGGTTCCACCACAAAGCATTGTCTTGCATCCAAAACGATTTGGCCTTGGAGTTGATGGGCCGGGTTCTCCAAGTGATAATCATGCTTTTTTGAGCTTAGGGTTTTCGAAATAAATCTATTTTTTCATCACCCGTCACTATTCCATACATAAAAGACTTCTGATCATATCTTTGAAGCAGCATTTCACAGACGATTGTTCTATTTTCCAATTGCCTGTCATTCAATTGATGTGGCGCCCATTTTAACATCTTTTGGAATTTCCCCATTGCTCATAATAAGTAGCTAAACGTTTCTTTGACCACATTTAACGCTTCTGCCAATTTTTCTTGAGTTTGGGTTTTGTCCTCATCCAATATGTCCTGTATTTTCGCAACTTCAAACTTTTTCGGTCTACCAGAATGTTCTTTGTCTTGCACATCGAAATCACCACTTTCGAATTGTCGAAACCACGCCTTACATGTCTTTATAGTTGGAACATGCTCACCGTATGTTTCTACCAGCAAACGATGATCTTCAGCGGTTCTATTCTTTTAAGTAAATAAGAAAAGTAATGCATGGCGCAAATGCATTTTTTCAAGCACGAAACTCGACATTTTCAGAGGTATAAATCTATGATAGTATTACTTTCGCAAATTATAACACGTATGGCTTTGAAGCTTGATGTTAGTAGAATAAAATGACATATGTGTCAAATCATAACATTGCATACTTAAGCCTAGCGATATTTGTCAGAAAAACCGGTAATGACTTTACGGTACACCTGGTATAGTTTGAGAGTAATGATTTAAAAGTTATAAGAATGCTGCCCTAATTGACTGATTTTAACATAATTGAACATTTATGACATTATTTAGAAATATAAGACGAAATTAGTATTTCAACCGATTTAACTTATGTCTTTGAAGAAAGACTAGTAGAAAACCTCTACGTTCTTACAAAAACTTATTACGTTCGATGTTTTAACATTGAGAAATTGGGAAAAACATGAGGATAGACTTCATAAGGTTTGTAAAAATAGAGAACTTCATGTCATATAGTTTTCGCTTTGAACTGAGTTACATTTTAAAAATTTTCTAAATTTTTTAAATTCGTTGATTTTATAAATCTCAAAAATATATTTATTGCGTTATTAAATACAGGGTTTCTTTTAAAATTATTTGGTTTAATGTGCCTGCGGATTTAGTTATATGTGTAAGTATATATACAGCACATAAGTACAATGTATGTACATACTTACAAAAGAAACAATATAAAGATTACGAGTTTGGTAATAATTTAGGTATTTAGTCGCGTCATAGGCTATTCATTTTTCTTTATAATCGAAGTTTATCGTCAAGCGCAGTCAAAAACTGATAGAATTAATTGCAATGAAAAGATTGAGTTATCTGAAAGAAAAAAAAGCACCTCATACACACTTTTTATGCTGATAAGAAACTAATGATATATTAATTGATTTATTAGTCTTTGAGATAATTCGAAAAATATTTTGTTAATGAAGCATTTTGTATGTACACTACCGATCACGGAAGTATGTATGCTTGACGTTGTCCAAAGTTCATGTGGTGACGTGGGACAGCTTTTTCTGATTCTTCTATGTAACTCGGCCCAAAGTTTCTCAATTGGGTTGAAATCTGGATTTTGGAGTGGCCATGATTTGAGTTTTATTACAGTGAGATTTGTTTGTTCACTTAAGCAGTTTATTTACCAGCGGTAGTCAATTTACTCGTGGAAACCATCGAAGAAGAAGCTACAGATAGCTGCGTGTGGAAACCGATATACTGGCTACAATACACCAACGACAAGTGTTTGTTTTGGCCATATGGAAAAGAAAAACTACATGAATCCGTTTATCACGCTGCTTTTTCTGATTCTTCCGTCTAACTCGTCTCAAAGTTTCTCATTTGGGTTGAGATCGGGATTTTTGGATGACCACGACATGAGTTTTAATACGAGATTTGCTTGTTGGTTAAGTAGTTTTTGTACAAAAATGACGTATGGTTGAGGTCATTGTTGTGCATGAATTCGAAATTGCATCCAATTGTTCTAATGAAATTGTGTTTTCTTCTATATCTTTTTTATAATTTTCATTTTCCATAATTTCCTTGATTTTTTCTAAATTACTAGTTCCATGGAAGGAAAAGCATATCCAACAGGTATTGATTCTCCTTCGTGTTTCGCGGTGGATACTGTACAACTCAGTGACATTTTTTCGTTTGCATATCACCAAAATCCTCCGTCTTTGACCAAACATTTCAAACTTAGATTCGTCACTTCATAATACATTTTTTCATTCTTAAGTTGTTCAATTAACATGTTCTCTAGCTCAGTGCAGCCGCTTCTGGCGACTTCCCAGTCGTAGCGGCGGTTTTTCTTGTTGCTATTTTACCGTATAAATCCGCTCCACGAAGACGTCGTTGCACAGTACCTATAAACGGTACTAGAAAAGTTTTGCAATATGACGCAACAATGAATCGTGGGAAGCTGCTGGTTGCTGCATGTTGAGACATGTTTATACGTGCATAGTAGCCGCCGCGCCATGTCGATGGGCTAAGTTATTCATTAGCAGATCGGACATAATATCGCATCCGCCGTACTCTCCAGATCTTGCCCAATTCAGCTATCACCTTTTCGCATCAATGGGATACACGCTTGCAGAGCAGTACTTCGCCAATTTCAAAGGAGTTAGACAATGCCTCGATGAATGATTTTGCTCAAAGGACTAACAATTTCTTTGGGATGACATCCATTAATTGCCTGAAAGTTGGGCAAGATGTGTAGAATGAAATGGCCAATACTTTGAATCAATAAATTTTTCCATTTTCTTGAAAATTTTTTACGAAAAAAACTGTAATGATTTTCCGGTATACCGGCATCTAGATACTGTTGTTTATCCTTTTTATTTTATTCCTATTTGATTTAACGTGCGTGCGGTTTAGTTATAAGCACATATACTGCATACCATATAAGTATATATCTACATACTTACATGCTTGTAAAAGAAACAATATAAAGATTATGAGTTAGTAACAGATTAGATATTTAGTCGCGTCATAACCTATTCATTTTTTTATAATCGAAGCTTATCGTCAATGTGTACAATGAAAAGCTAAAAGAATTCACTACAATGGTGAAAAGATTGAGTATCAGAAAGAAAAATAAACACCTAATTCATATTAATCTCTGTTAATCTTTATTATTATTTGTAATTATTATTTTAGTGAATTGATAATGCTAATAATGCTGATATGCAGCTAACGAAATGTCAAATGATTGATTAGTCTTTGAGGTAATTCGAAAAATATTTTGTTATTGAAGCATTTTGTAAAAAATATATGTTTCTTAAAGATAATTATTGTAGTGTAAAAGTATTAAAACTATAGTTGGCACTGCAAACACTCGATCATCGATGAGTGTTTCGACGGAGTGCAAAAGGTTTAGCAGCATTTTCAGTATGCAGATGCGCAAACTGGATAATATCTGTTAAATATTTGCAGCATTAGGTAAGTTTAAAAAATTTTTTCATGTAACTGTGTTTGCAGTGAGGAATAAGTGCTTTCATATGCATGTTAGATGTCGAAGGACTGTTCGGAAAGGAGTTCGTCTCTTGCTTGCCATTCCATATCTTCTAGTATGGTCTCGAAGGTGTGATGTACTTAAGTTTCATCATAATTTTTTCAAACGAACTAGAGTCATCTAAGATATATCAAATTGCATAGCCTTTTATTTAGCATCAAAGAAACTGAAAATTCATTTTGTTGACGCCTTTTCAAATTTGTTTTTGGCTATTAGGTAAGTACAAACATGACTTTGGCGCATAATTCATCAATCATTAGGCGGCGATTGCCTTCAGTAATGTTTTTCTCTGTTAAAAGCTTTATTATAACGTATTATGCAACGAAACTAGGTAGCGATTGTTTAAACTATTGCAACTATTGCAAAAAGATCACAACCTTGTCGAATTAATTTGCATATACACACTCTAACCTCAAACAAATTGCGACTTTCTAGTATTACCATATCGGCAATAGGAAAAAAGCTTTATTTTAAATTACATTTGTAATTGGGATCTGTTTCGTTTAAGGGAGTAAGAAATGGATAGTATACAACAGTGTTGAACGCAAATAACCATGCAGAAGAAGAGATGAGACGACCGAAAACACTTCAAATGCCGATATTCATCAAGAAAAAGTGATGCTGTTTCTTTGGTGGAGTTTCAAAGGAATCATCACTGTTTAATTGTCACTTGCTACGATCTCTACAAAATTTCTTAGGTGAACAAACATTCCATTTCAATGAGGACGACAAAAACCACTTGGTTCAACTCAAGTTTTATAAGCGTGGATTGATGCTGTTACCAGAAACATGTATTTGACCAAAATGGTCAATACAAAGGGTACTAGGAAAGTTTTGCAATATGACGCAGCAATGAATCGTAGGAAGCTGCTTGTTGCTGAATGTTGAGACATGTTAATACGTGCATAGTAGCTGCTGCGACATGTCGAGGGGCTCAGTGATTCATTAGCAGTGAGAGTGTAATGTGTTTGCGATGGCATCATAGTCACGAAATGAGATAAGGGCAGTTTTGCGTTATAATTTCGTGCATGGTTTAAACATAGACCAGTACTTCGGAGAAATGACTCTTGCACTAGGTGTTGTCTGTCCACATCGCACAAGGATATTCAGGTGGCATGGATAATTCCAAAGAGGAAATACAACTGTGGAGGATGCTGAGAGGCCGGGAAGGCCACGAAAGTCAGCTACGGAGGAAAACGTTACTACTGTGAGGAAAATGCTTGGCGAGGACAGGTGAGTGACCTATGTATGTAAATAACATCGTGACAGGTGACGAGACTTGGCTGTAATATTACGATGTGCCGACCAAAGCTCAAAACAAAGTTTGGGTCTTTGATGATGAGGACACACCCGTAGTTGTCAGAAAATCCTGATCTGTAAAGAAGAAAATGATAACTGTATTTTTCAAATAGAGTGGAATTGTGGAATGCGTCCTTTTGGACACACAAAAGACAGTCACAGCTAAGTGGTATACTGAACAGTGCCTACCTAAAGGCATTGGATCTATGAAGAACTTCCGACCAAAGTCAAGAATGGACACCTGGTTCCTCCATCACGATAATGCTCCAGCTCACCGCGCCAAAGCCTGCAACGATTATTTGACTTCGATAGGGTTGAAACTTTTCGAGCACCCTCCCAACAGTCCAGATCTTGCTCCCTGCGACTTTGCACTGTTCCCGCATGTGAAAATGAAGCTAAAAGGGAGGCGGTTTTCCAGTGATGAGAACCTTTTGCGGGCTTGGGACAACGAGTGTGCTTTACTCCCTAGCGAAACTTGGCAGAACTTGTTTAAAGATTGGTTTCGGAGGAAAATTAAATAAACAAAGCTGTATTGCAAAACTTTCCTAGTACCCTTTGTATATAGGTAAATAAATAAAATATTTATATACGATAAGGGAAATTAGTTTCCGAACAACCCAATGAATACATACACAATATTACTAAAAAAATAAGCAACGAAAGTTAAAAGAAAGACAATTTTTTTGTATGACAGAACATTTTTTTCCCCCAAAGAACATTAAAATTTATATGAATTATTATTATTAATCAATTAGTGTTAAATAATTATGGGAAAAATAAACAAGTAACTACTTGCAATATATATTTTATTTATATTTCATAATATAAAAGTAACAAACTATTCTAAATACTTAATAAGAATAGATAATTGTAATATTATCTTCAAATAACTTCTATTTCATTCTTAAGAAAATATATTATTAAAATAATAAAATATCTAAAATATCCATTAGTCTAGAGAGAAGAGAGGAACAGGCAGAGATTTCTGACGAAGTTTCACTTCTCTTCCAATTCAACGGTAAGATTTCTTAACTTATTGCAGATTTAAATCAAATTCTGCTCAGTTCATTAAATCTGGATACTAGTATAGAATAATTGTTCTAATTCGAGGATGAAATATGCGTTGTCCATTTTTATTTTCTAGTAAAAGTAATTGTCACACCTGAAACAAATTAGAGAAAAGTATGTAAGGTAAATATTTCAAAATATTATTATTGTTCTATGTAGATGATAATAATTGAAGTATTAATAGCTGTCGACATATTTCAAAATTATAATTCGATGACAATAAAAGAATAAATTTACGTATGTATTAGATCTAATGGTGTCCCAAAATTAACGCAAGATTTGAATTTGTCGCCATTTGTGTAGTAAAGCGTTGGCAACCCTAAAAAAGAACAATTCGACAGCTGACAGTCCAGGGTTAGTAAAAATGAAGCGTCACACGATAGAACTACGTGTCTTCATTATTGAACAAAACACATTGGTCGTCCGAAAACAAGCCGTTCAAATGTCAATATCGAAGCAGTGCGTGTGAGTGTCGGTGACAATCCAGAAACCTCAATTCGGCGTCGTGGACAAAAACTGCAAATTTCAAGAAGCTCTCTACAGCGTATACTCACCAAAGATCTGTCTCCATGCTTACAAAATTCAATTAACACCACAACTGAAGCCCGATGACCATGCACAGCGAAGAGAGTCCGTTGAATGGATTATTAAACATGAACAAATGGATGCTGATTTTTCGAGCAAAATCTTCCTAAGAGATGGAGCACATTTTCACCTTGATGGCTTTGTTAATCGCCAAAATTGACGCATTTTGGGTTCTGAGAATCCACATGTGATTGTCGAAAAATAAATGTATCCACAATACATATGTCACTGTTTGGTGTGAATTTTGGGCTGGAGGCATAATTGGACTATACTTTTTTGAAAATGAGGCTGGTCAAGCAGTGACTGTTACTGGTGCTCGATATCGTGACATGATAACACAGTTCTCTCTACCGAAATTGGATGATATTGAGGTGGCCAATATGTGGTTTCAACAAGACGGTGCCACATGCCATACAACCCGTGAAACAATTCAATTACTGCATGAGACATTTCCAGGTCGTATACTCTCGTTTCGGTGATCAGAATTGGCCCCCTAGATCGTGTGATTTAGCACCATTAGATTTCTTTTTATGGGGTTATTTGAAATTACAGGTCTATGTCAACAAGCCCACAACCACCCGTGCATCAAAGGAAGAGATTCAACACTGCTTCAACGAAATTCAGCCACATTTATGCATAATGGTCATGGAAAATTTCGACAAACGAGTGCGTATATGCATGCAAAGCCGTGGAGGCCATTTGCCCGATGTGTTATTCCATAAATATCCCTATACTATGTACTTTATGATTCAATAAAAAATGACAATCAAAAGACTAAAAACTGTGTTTTCTATTTAATTCAAATCTTGCGTTAATTTTGGGACAGAAGAAGTAGCTGTAAATAATACCAAATTTAAATTGAACGATGTTCAAAAGTTGCTTCGTGTTTCCATTTAATCGGGAATTGTTTCCAGATCCACCCTTTTCTAGTATCACGGATGATTCTTCTAATGAATAGACACTTATTTATTATTTATTTATTTATATTTTACATTATGATTGTGTAGTACTTATTAAACTAATATAAAGAGGGTTTGCCAATTTCATCAATGAACAACCAGCTGATTTTTCTCAAAAAATAATGTTTTCCGTTGAGGCACATTTTGAACTTGGTGGCTATGTTAATAAACAAAATTGTCGTATCTGGGGTGAGGAAAATCCACGAATTATTCATGAGAAACCTATGCATCTTAAACGACTTACTGTTTGGTGTGCATTATAGTCAGGTGGTGTAATTGGACCTTAATTCTTTGAAAATGTTGCTGTGAAGCTGTAACTGCCAATGGTGATCGATATCGTCGGATGATAGCCGAATTTTTGTGGCCTGAATTAATGAATATTGTTCTATGTGGTTTCAACAGAATGGCGCTACACCTCACTTTGCACACGAATCAATTATTTATTGAGAGTAAAATTTCCTGGACGTGTAATCTCAAGAAACGGTGATGTTAATTGGCCACCAAGATCATGTGATTTGACACCGTTAGACTATTTTCTTTGGGGTTATGTGAAAAATCAGCTTTATAAAAACAATCCACAATCAATTCCTGCTTTGCAAGATGAAATTATTCATGTCATTGGTGAGATAGAGCCTCAATTATGTCAAAATGTTATTGAAAATTTTAACAAAAGAATGGACGTCTGTGGAGCTGCAAGAGGAGATATTGGCAGATATGGCAGATATTATTTTTCGCATATAAATATCATAACTGATACTTCAATTACCAATAAAAAGTTTTTGAAAGTGAATGCAAATTATGTGTTTTATTTATTCTTTAAGAAAACCGCGAAATTTGAAACAGTCTTTATATTAGTAAATTTAGTTCTGTAATGAAAACTGTAGATGTACATGTATTTATTTAGAAATAAAATATGTTGCAATTGTTTTAAAGTTTAGAAATATAATTCAACTAAAATAAAACAGCTATTATACATGTCAAGTGCTCTCACAAATAAATTCTACAGTTCATTTCATTTATTTTTATTGTATTTTTACAATTACATTTAACAGAGCTTAGAATTTAATTGAAAATAAAGCAATATATTGTACATGCTATGAGCTCTCATAAAGTCTTAAAAATAAACAATTATGTGTCTGTAAATCGTACTTTCGTAACTGATATTTTATGTGTATACTTGCAAAAATATTCACGTGACTTGATAGTGATTAGTCCATCTGTTCGTGGTACAGAGTATAGTTATTACTTTGTGGAGTAATAAATTTATTTCATTAGTATTAGTCGCCTTTTATTTTTTGATTTTTTAAACTGTTATTACTTGGCCATACTTCAATGGACGTGCTGTAGTTACACTACCGCTCATAAGTATTTGGTCAACCTTGTTTCATTACAGTTTCTATAGAAATGTTGTAATTATAAAATTTATTTCTATAATAAGAAATAGTTTCATAGTAAACATTAAAATCTATAAAAACTTATCCAAAGATAATTATGCGATTATCCTATTATTCACAATGAACGATAATACCCTAATAAAACTCCAGGTAGAATAATTGCACTTAAGGGATTAAATCTCTCAATTCTTGGAAATTTTCGATTGTTATGATTTTATTTTAAGGTAGGGTGTTATTGTAAACTATACTAGTATTTATACTTGCGTATTTTGGCAAAATTGTATGTAGTTAGTTTTTGTGAGGTGCTCATAGTGATAACATCACGTGTTTCAAAGAAGTTCAATCGAAAGTTTCCTAAACGGAAAGAATTAAGTGTGGAAACACAATCGTTTATAATCGCATACCATAAAACTAGCAAAAGCAACCGCGAGATTGCCACAGAATTTAAATTAAATCAGTCCACCGTGAGTTATATCATAAAAAAACACCGCGAATGTGGAAGTGTATTGAGCAGAATTCGAAAAAGGAGACCAAGAGCAAACACCTCAGCAGAAGATCTGGCAATGGTGATAACAAGCAAGAGAAATAGACGAGAAACAGCCCCAGAAATCACAGCAGAAATGAATATTGTTCGTCGAAAACCTATAAGTGTTTCCACAGTTAAACGGCGATTAAAAGAAGCCTTTATTGTCGAATTGCAATGCGCGAGCCACTTCTACGCAAGCAAAACAAGCACAAACGTTTAAAGTGGGTACGTGATCAGCAAAATTGGATCATAGAAGACGAATAAAGTAGTGTGGCCCGATGAATACAAATTCGAGATTTTCGGTTTACGAAGACGTGTTTTCATGAGGAGGTCTTTGGATGAGCGTACCCGGGAAGAATGCATAGCTCTTACTGTTAAACACGGTAGAGGTTTAGCTATGATATGGGGTTGCTTTTCTGGATCAAATGTGGGCGATCTCGTAAAAATCGAAGATATACCAAAGAAAGAACAGTATTAGCGCATGTTAGCGGAAAGCGCAATCCCCTCTGGAATTAAAATTTCGGATCAGAATTTTATCTTCCAACAAGATAATTACCCGAAACACACTTCCAAACCATGTCGGGAATATTTGCAGAAATAGGAGGACGAGGGAACCATAAAAGTTATGGCGTGGCCTCCCCAGAGTCCTGATTTAAATCCCATTGAATGGGAAAAACTTGACCGAGAGGTGAGAAAATTGGCCCCACATCTGCTGTTAATATGTGGAAGAACCTTCAAGAGGCATGGGGTAAAATAAACCCTGAAACATTACGAAAATTAAACGAAGGAATGCCGCAGCGATTAAAAATAAAGAAAGTCATATAGACGAGTCTAAAATTTAGTTAAATATATTATACGACAATTTATTTTAGATGTAAAAATATATACTTTTCATATACGTAAATAATAAAAAGATATTAGTATTTCAATTTTGAATTTTGTTACAATTTGCGGGTTAAATGCGAGTGACCAAACACTTATGAGCGATAGTGCATGTTTCAAATAAAATATCTTAAGTGCTTGATATTGATAAAAAATATACGCATACTATAAGGACTTATTTGGTTATATTCTTATCAAAATATTTATGAATATAATGCGAAATTGATTGTTATTTATCATGTTTTGACTCACCTAGAATTTTGTTCTTATCGTTTCCATGAAGCTGAAACAAATATTATTTCGATATGACATACTTAAAATTTTATCATTTATTACGTTTAAAAACATATCAAAACTACTGATAAATAACAATAAAAACGTGTACAACATGCAGCACAAGACAAAGTTAAAATCATTTTTACAATTTTGTTTAAATATTTAATACCTGTCTAGACACGAAGCAACATAGTAAATATTTTTCCTTACCTGGTAATGATATATAAGGCGGTGCATGGGAGTACCTAGGGGGTGGTGGCGGACAATGGTGATGCGGCGGCGGGGGCGGAGGACAATATGAAGGTGGTGGAGGCTGTGGACAATAATGGGCAGGTGGTGGAGGATAGTGAGGTGGCGGAGGGGAATATTGCGGCGGGGGTCCCGGTCGGCAACATGGTTTTGGAGGTCCGTGATGATGCGGTGGATGACAACAATGCGGCCGATGATGAGGGTGGTGGTGGTGGTGATGGTGATGTCCAAACGGTGGTGGAGGCATCTTTACAAACTGATTGTTCACTTTTCAAATTCAAGTACAAATGGTGAATGAAACTAAGCGTAAACAGGTGCGCGAATGTGTTATATATGTACGATAGTACGTCACACTACGTGTTTGCAGAGATAAAATGTTCATATGATTTTATTAATCACTACAAATTCCGTACAATATCAACAACAGAAGCAACAGGTGATTCACCAAGTAAATTTTTGATATGAACGTTTAATACGAGGGGTGTCCAAATACGAAGGATGTTTCCAAAGTTCTGTAAATTTAGCTATAATTTTGTTATTTCGTCAATTCTCATCAAAATTACAATATAGTTTTTTTAATATAATCTCCATTTAATTGAATACACTTGCGCAACATGTACCAATTTTTTAAAACACCCTTAAAGAAATTTTACGGAGTCCATGCGATTCATGTATTTGTAGCAAGCTTTATTTCATTTCAGCTCTGAAAACTAACTCCTTGTGTCGGCTTTTTCAAATTTAGGAATACATAGTAATCATTAGGAACCAGATCTCGTAAAAAGGGTAGATCTGGAACCAATTCCAAGTGCAGTTTGTTTAAAATATCTTTTGTTCTTTAGGCGATGTGAGACCTAGCATTGTCCTATTGCAATACTGGATGCTCACTTATTTCCCAGCTTGTTTCTTGCCAAGCGCTTCCAGTAATAGACCAGATAAAAGATTATAATAATATTCTGGTTTAATTGTAGTACATTTTGCTAGTTAATGCATGGAAATAATCCCTCGCAATCTTAGAATACAGCAAGCACTACTTTTCCAACCAATGAAACTGTACATGCTTTAAGCGAAGATCCTTTTTTGGGTTTGAACCATCTTTTGGTCTCAGAATTGAAATAAAGTATCCATAGCCCGTCACCGATAAATATTCATTGTCAAATTTTGGCGCAGTATCGGACTAAAAACTCTCAAAATTAGCGAAGTGCGTTGGACTTGATGAGTTGTTTTTCCGGTCTCAATAACGTTGGTACCAAATGGGCTGAAATCTTAATCACTCCTAATGTTCGTCTAATACCTTACCTCGCGACCCTCTATTTATATATAATACTAATTTCACGAGCAGTCACCTGCCATCCTTGAGTAGCTTCTCCACGGCAATACGTCTCTTTCGTTTCCAGAGGTGCTTGGGCACCTCCGATGGATCGTCTGCTAGTGATGTTTTGCCAGCTTTAAAACTATCTACCTGTCGATAGACAGTACTTTTACATATTGCAGACTTTCCAAATACACCTTGCGAACGTTGAGCGATTTCTGGAAGTTTTACATTCTCCTTGAAGAAAAAGAAAATATTAGCTCTTTGTGATTTGGCCGGGTCTTCCATTGTTATAAACCCAGAGGTGCGAAAATACGTTTGCATTGGTCAAATAACTCACGTAAAGTAAACAATATTGCATGGGACAGTTACGTAAACATGTTAAGATCAAAACTTACCCATAGTGCGACCTGTGAGACTTACGCAATTGAACTAGAGCTAAATTCTAGGACTATAGGAACATCTCTCGTATAAGCAGAACTATTAAAATTAATTTAAAAAATTAAACTACGTTAAAGTTGGTTTTGACGTATGTTAAGATATGCATGACTCCATGCATGCATAAATCCATTTTTTCATCACGCGTCTCTATTCCATGCAGAAATGACTTCCGATCTTACCTTTGAAACAGCATTTTACAGACGATTTTTCGATTTTTCGTTTGTCTGTCATTCAATTGATGTGTTCCCATCTTTTGGATTTTTGCCTTACTCGTAATCGGTCGCTAATCGTTTCTAGGGTCAAATTTAACGCTTCTGCCAATTGTTTTTGAGTTTAGGTTGGATCGTCATCCAATAACACCTGAAGTTTCGCATCTTCAAACTTTACGGTCTACTTGCTTTGCATATCGAAATCACCACTTTTGAATTGTCGAAACCACGCCTCACATGTCTTTATAATTGCAGCATGCTCACCGTGAGCTCCTACCAGAAAACGATGACTTTGGGCGGCTTTTTCTTTTGATTAAATACGAAAAGTAATACGTGCCGCAAATGCATTTTTTCAAGGCAGGAAAGTCGACATTTTCAAAAAGGTATAAATCTATGACAGTGTTACTTTCGCAAAATATAACATATATGGCTTTGAAGCTTGATGTCAGTAGAATAAAATGAAATATGTGTCCAATCATAAAATTATATATATATATATATATATATATATATAAGAGTAGCGACATATGTTAGAAGAACCGGTTATGACTTTCCGGTACTCTTGGTATTTTACTTGTTCAAGTTTGCATTAAAAATGAATTAGAAAAAAAATCATTAAATTTTTAAATTAAAAGATGTCGAGAGCATATTATAAAGCTTTTCACGGAGTAAAAGAGATTTTGCTAAAGTGATATTGCAATGAGTTGCTACTATTTAATTATGAATGTTGTAATGATTTTAGGGGAGGCTTTATCAAAATAACTTCAAAAATATATATATTAAAACTAAAACTCATTCATCTTCATTTTCATTGCTACAAGCGATAGCTTTGCAATTGTTGCTAAAAGTGATATCTACATTAAATAGGAATAATGATTAATGTTAATGACATTTACTAAATTCTGAAAAACCTTTAGATTGTATCCATTTAAGAACGTAACTAATAATTTTGAAATATTGTATTCTGAATCATTTTAGTTTTAACCGAGAACATATCTTGTGTCACTTTTCCTTTAGTGATGAAATTGTGTGCAATATTGTTCAATATTAGTGATATATAGAGTAATATAGATGAGTCACAAGATGAGATTAACATTTATCTTGTTTATGTAGTTATTAGTGATTGATATATAGATTAATATGTAATATTAATGTGTCATAAAGTGGGATTAACAATTATCTTGTTTACGTACTTATTAGTGGTTTATTTACAATACAAATGAGTCACAAACTGGGATTAACATCTATTTTGTTTACATACTTATTAGTGATTATATTTTTAATGTAAATGTGTTTTGTTTTCCTACTTATTAGTGATTACATTAGATTAATTTGTAATATAAATGAGTCACGAAGTGAGTTTAACAACTATCTTGTCTATGTACTTACTTATACATAGATAAGATAGGTGTTAAACTCACTTCGTGACTCATTTATATTACAAATTAATCTAATGTAATCACTAATAAGTAGGCAAACAAAACACATTTATATTAAAAATATAATCACTAATAACTATATAAACAAAATAGATCTTAATCCCAGTTTGTGACTCATTTATGTTATTTGAGAGATACATATGAGTATCTGTGCAATATTCATTGTAATGCGATACGAGTTCTTACAGTGAGGCGAACGTGAAAAAGCTATACAATGTTGTTTGAAATGAGACACGCGAAAGTGCATCTTGGTGTAGACCCAAGATCTTGGTCGACAATGAACTTTTAAAGACTTCAGTGGAGGAAGATTCTAGTCAAATCTCAAGTGAACTTATCTTTTATTGTTAATCCAGAGGAGTTACTGAAAAATTAACCTTTATGTAGATCTAAAACCGTAGACAATAACGGCGTTTTAAAGACTTTAGTGAAAGAAGATTCTAATCAAATCTTAAAAGAATTATGTACCGTTTAATCCAGATGAGTTGCTCAAAAATTGACCTCGATATAGACCTAAAACCGTGGCAAATAATGGAGTTTTAAATACTATAGAGGAAGAAAATTCTAGTCGAATTTCAAGAGGACTATGTAACGTTTAATCCAGATATGTCGGTCAAAAATTCACTTTGATATAGGTAGAAAACCGTAGTCAACAATAAAGTTTTAAAGACTCTATACTTTGTCTCAGAATAAGGTATGATTCAAATACCCCGCTAAAACGCGGAACACAGCTTAAAAATGTAAGTTACCATAAAAATGAAACACAAGCAGTTGTGAATGTAGTAGTTGGTCAACAATATTAATCTTTTTCATTATTACATAAAAATAAATGAAAAAAAATCATTTCAATGGAAGTATCGTTGTACAAACGTCACTTTTTGGATTAATATGTACAACCTATCCTAAATTAATTATTAAAATAAAATAATGCAAAAATGTAATTAAACGTTTACAGGTTATGAAAAATAGCGGATATCTGGCATTCATTTATCTATATTAAACTTGTCTGTTTAAGAACCAACGAAATCTCTTAAAAATATGTACTATTTTGGCGCAATATTTGAATCACTCCTTATTCTGAGACAAGGTACAAATATAGAGCAATAAGATTCCAGTCAAACTTAAAAAAAATTAATTTTGGCGTAGGCCTGAAACCTTAGTTGACAATGATGTTTTAAGTTTTTCTTGTATCCTTTTCAGCATATTAATATTTAGATGTATCGATAATTGGTCACATTTGTTAAATGATTTGCCGTCACCTTACCAAAATTTATTCATCGTATTGCATTGTATTTAATTTTAAGAACCAATATTTGGGAATATCAGGTAGAAAAAATGGAAAAAGAAGCTAGTTGGAAAAAGTTAGGGGCATCGCTAACAAATGGTTTGAATCATATCTTACTAACCGTAAGCAGAGTGTCAGGATCGGTAACTGTCGGTCCAGCTACACTGGTATTAACAGAGGTGTACCCCAGGGATCTATCTTGGGACCCACACTATTTTTGGTCTACATAAATGACCTTGTGAACATTCTCCGAAATATAGAACGAGTCGTTCTCTATGCGGACGATATCAGTGTAGTTGTCAGTTCTTCAAATGTTGGTGATATTTGTGATGTGACCAATGAAACATTTAACAAAATTAACGATTGGATGATGTCCAACAAGTTAATTTTAAATAGGCAAAAAACAAAGTTGGTATACTTTCACAGTAGGATTAAGCATATTTCCCATTTACAAATTAACAATGAGCTCTTCGAATGTGATTCTTCTGCAAGAATCCTTGGTTTGCGGATTAACGAAAATCTGAAATGGTCTGCACATATAGATGAAGTGTGCAAAACTCTGGCTAAGGTGTGTTTTACCCTTAAGCAGCTCCTTAGATCCTGTAATTTGAGTACCCTGCTTATTTTCTATCATGCTAATTTTGCTTCTTGCATGAGATATGGTGTGATACACTGGGGTGTGTCGCCGGAGGTGGGCAGGGTGTTCCTTATGCAAAAACGGGCCCTAAGATTTATCTTTGGGTTAGGCTATAGGGATTCTTGCAGAGAACATTTTCGAAGTAATTCTTTATTAACTGTTTATCATGTTTATATATTAGATCTCCTATGTTTCGTTTATAGGAACAGAAATGCTTTTTCGAGTGGCAATGTAAACCATAAATACGATACACGAACTCATAATTATTTATTACCGGCTTCACACTCAAAATCTATATTCCAAAAAGGAACATATTTTATGGGATGTAAATTATACAATAAATTACCATTTTGCATTAGAAGTATTACAAACTTCTCTATTTATAAAAGCAACCTTAAGCGGTACCTGCTTACGATAAATTGTTATTGTTTAAATGACTTTATATGTCCGAATTTATAGTATCTTTTTTTCTTGATGAGACGTGTTTCTAGCATGGGTGTGCGTAGTATGTATTAATTGCTATTTTCTTATGTGTAATGATATGTCCTGTGCGCACATTGTTTTGGAAATATAATTTATTATTATTATTATTATTATTAAGAGTACCAAAAAGTCACAAAAATTATTAGACGATGAAGACGTAGTGTTTATAGATGAAAACAAAAACTAATTTTGGTGTAGGTCAGAAATCTTAGTCGACAATGATGTTTTAACTTTTTTTATAAGATTTTTCGCGTATTAATATTTGGAGGCACTGCTAATTGGTCGCATGTTTTAAATACTTTGCTCTGATCTTACGAAAATTTAATCATCTTATTGCATTGATGTAACGGGGTAATTCTTTAATATTGAGCTCAAAATGTGATAGAAATAAATCGAAATTTTATGTTAGTTTCAAATTTTATTATTTGCATCGTACGAGGCAGTCTATTTTTAGGACTCGTTTTATTTTTGAAACAAGACATAATGTAAATACTTATCTAGATACTAAAATAAAACAACAAATTTACAAATATTTAATTTATTTATTGAAATTAAGAGTACAATATTATATTGAATATTAATATTCAATTTACAATAACATAAACATACTTAAATAATAGTAAGTACAAAAAAATAAACAAAATTTATTCAAAGTATTCTTAAATTTGTAATTTCAAATCGTTATCTTCAAAGGCTGCAAATATTCAAAACTTCTTTCCTCCAATTCCAGTTTTTGGCAATTTTCAATAATTCATGATTGTATATACTATTTAAATTCTTGAATATAAGCTTGTACTATACATAAGTATAATTTATAGTGCTTAAATATATTTAAAAAAAGTGCACTAATATTTTCTACTAACAAGATAATTATATTAACTTTCTTTTTTCTCCATGTTCTTTGGTACCTGAAAAGAAAAAAAATAAATTTAATAAAATGTACAAGAAATAAATTATATTGTTTTAGTTATTTTTGTGTGTTATACAAGATTGTAGTTAGTCTAATAAAAGTTTGTAGATGCAGCAGTGTACAAAACCATTATTAACTATGCTTTGAATAATATTTTGTCTTGAAAATTATTTTGTTTTGCAATTTATATTTTTAAACGATCCTAATAGTGAATATAACGGTGACAATGGCACAATTCAAATATCAACTAAAAGATATACAGAGTTGTTCATTCTAGATTTAGAATTGGCAGTTTCGTTTTCTCCCACTTTTGTATTGCAAACAACTTCCCCTACTTTCTCGCGTGTTACGCGTGAGAATGTCTGAAATCAGTCTTCACCAGCGACATGATGTGTGTAGGTCGGGGCTGTAAATCATTATGCATTGACAATACGTACCTACATTTTTGAATTGTATAAATTATTTGATGCATTTTATTTGAATCTTTTAATAAAATGCAACATGGCTATTTTCTTGAAATGTTTTGCCGTTTGGCGTGAAACTAATAAAATATTCTTGAAATAAATGAAATAGAAAATTCTAAAAATTAAAAAGATTTTCAAACATGGCTATTTTCTTGAAATGTTTTGCCGTTTGGCGTGAAACTAATAAAATATTCTTGAAATAAATGAAATAGAAAATTCTAAAAATTAAAAAGATTTTCAAACAATGAAAAAATTAAAAGAAACTTTTCTGATTCGCTTTTTCTATCATACTTTCACAAAACATCATACGATTCGTTTTATCTAGAGGAAATATTTCTTGAGTTATACTAATTTTGTATGATTTGTAATCATTTCTTTTCAGAATACGACGAACTGTTAGAGGTTTTACGTCAACTACTTCAGATATTTGTTTACTAGAATAAGAAGGTTCGATTTCAACAATACTGCACACCTCGATTTCCCTCTGTTCTCGTTCTTCAGGTAACTGACGAATACTAGCTTGATCTTCGTCAAATAAGTTTTGGCAGCTATTCAAACATCCCGTACTCTCTAACCTACGGACAATATTCAAAACAGTCTGAACAGTCGGTACGGGTCTATTTTCAAACGAAAAAACAAATCGCCCAACAATTTCTTGTGCGCTATGGCCACCATAGTACCATTTTATAATTTGTATTCGTTCTTCGTGTGTATAAGTCATTTTTAAAAGTAAAATAATAAATGCTTAGTACACCGCAACGGCTTTAACAAGAATGACTTATTTTGATTATCAGTAGGGGAGGTTTGTCGTAGCAGCGCACGCACACACGAACTGTGGTGTGGTGAGAGATATTCTATCCTCCTTTCTCGCGCGCTTTAACCTAACTGCACTCTTTCCACTTGTGGACAGCGCATATCTAATTCTAGAATGAACAAGTCTGTATGTACTTTAATACAATGATATTGACTGTGACATATGTAATATCACATTTCAGGGATTTTACAAAAGAGATTTAAATTGCAACTGGAAGAAGCACTTGTTTAAATCCAATCGATGAAGTAACTACGCTGACTTCACGAAAAGTCAGAAATATTTTAAACAGTACGGAAAATAAAATAAGATTTCATTCTGTCTGCTACAGTTTTCGTTGGCATTATATAAAGCGATTAACCATTAAGAGATACCATGGATTGTATTAGGCAAAACGTCGTGATTTAGAAGGTATAAGATATCAGAAATAATCCTTTAAAACTAGAAAACTTTAAAAACAAATTTGAAAATCTGTAAATGGAATAGTGAGAAATAAAATAAAATCGCCTTGTAAGTCAAATACGGTTTTTGCTTGAATTAAATGAAACATTAAATGATAGTAAGAAAAACAATATACATATATGCATAAGCTGCTAGAAGGCTATGCGTCATTTACGGAGAAAACGTAGTTGGGAAGAATATAGCATGAAAATGGTTTTCTTGAATTAAAGAGGGTCATTTTTGGAAGAAACAATTCTTAAAATTCAGGAAGATAATTTGATTTTGATGAAAAAGGTAATCGTAAATAATGCATGAGAATATATGTTCTCTATTAGTTCATGTATTTTTGATGGAGGCTGTGGTTGATTAATTTAATCGCTTAAGGTTGATATATAATCCCTTTCCACATTAATTTTCGTATTCTGTATACGTAAGTATTTCAACAACTAAGTTGTCATTATTTACAGATAATTAAACAGTGTCACACCTAGAAACTACTGTAAAAAATAAATTCCATACACGATCTGTATCGTTGAGAGCCAAAACACACACACTGCGTTTCGGCTTTGGAAACACGTATACAGAATACGAAAATTAATGTGTAAAGGGGTTATATATCAGCTTTAAGTGATTAAATTCATGTATTTTGCTTATTAAAAAAATTAATAAATTTCGGCTTTAATAAAAACGCAAAAACTCATGCATTAACATAATGGAAAAAATAAAATATTAAAAATAATTATTTAAAATAAAAAACTCCGAAAACAAATTCTAAAATCTATAAATTAGTCTTACAGAAAATTAAAATAGTTTGGACCTGTAGAATAAGTTATAGTAAGTTTAAAATTCAAATATTTGGGGTTGTTAATACAGGAAACAAAAATAAATCATTATTTCATATGTAAGACTATGGCTAAATAATATGCGCATCAAAATAAACAAGTAAAACAACTTAATTGTTAATAGAGAATTAGAATAATAAGATGGAAGACAAAGAGGCAGAATTTTATGACAAAAACGAAGCAATTATTAAAAAATAGAAAATAAGTAGACAAAGATTTATATTTTGTGGATGTAAAACAAAGGATAGAAAAAAAAATATAAAATCAAATTAATTAATGAGGGATTTTTATGGAATATGAAGTACTCAAACGGAAATGGTAACCAAAGCAAAAAATAGTGAGGAAAACGTAGGAAAAATTTTCCAAAATTGAACGAAATAATAAGAGATGTAGAAAAGAGTGAAACCTGGTAAAAAGCCTTTCATCCGTGATTGTAGACAATCAAAAGAATTAAATAAAATAAGTAAATACACGAGAAAAATATGTATAATTTAATTATGAACTTTGAATAAAATTTGTTTTAAAATTAATAGATGATCTAGAGTGTTCAATAGTATTGATGATTCCTTTTATATTACGTGCAAAGTATATTCAAAAATGT
Source organism: Dermolepida albohirtum (assembly GCA_031893035.1). Classification (NCBI taxonomy): domain Eukaryota; kingdom Metazoa; phylum Arthropoda; class Insecta; order Coleoptera; family Scarabaeidae; genus Dermolepida; species Dermolepida albohirtum. The sequence continues at coordinate 27,789 of JAVIWB010006595.1, forward strand.
GTAATAATACGATTTTTTCGATTATTTTTTAGAAATTTTAACTAAAATCTTAGAGTAATAAAGAAAAATCGATTTGTTTTCAAGATTTCGCATAAAAAATGGATTAAATTGGTCGGTTTGTACTTCAATTGCAATTCTTTTAGTTTATAAATTTGTGTTATTAGTGAACATAATATTATTAATAATAATAATATTAATTAAATTAAATAATTATTATTAATTTTATTGTATTCCGTTGCTAAATTTACTTTTACGTATACTAAATGCCTATTCATAAACATCACATTTATCTTGATTTAATAATACTTTAAAATCTAAATATTTACGAAATTTTAATAATATTGCTATGTCAGCATATTAAAAATAATTGGCAAAAATATATTGGCGTATTAATATATGTATAATGACTACACACAAAAGCTTGAAAATGTGTTCAAAACCGCGACCATGTTAATAGATTTACCTGTTAGCGGACGTGGAAAAATTTGACGATATAATTGAGAATTATAAAATAGAATTTAATTATTTATAATTAATTCTTTTGTTTATATATTTCCTACGCACATTATTACACCAATTTAAAAGTATCATTTATCTGCACCAAGAGGCCTCACACACACAAATAGCCCTACTGCTTGACCATAAATCTCTATATTCGGAAAAATAAGTCATTTTTGTGCTTTATAACTATAACAAACATGATTGCAGGACATTCTCCTGAAGGATATATTTTTTTTCCTAAAAAATATGCAACAAATCTAAATTTATACAAAAGAAAAAATTGAAAATATTCTTACCTTCTATCCAAGTTATTCTTATACTTATACGCTTTTACGCCGTTCGGAGCAAGAGCATGCTACGGGAAGATTGGGTTGGGGTTGTTGGGAAAGACAGGGACATGGGTGTTTTCCACCATGTTTATGATGTTTACCGTGATGTCCATGGCCAAGATGTGGACCGCCATGACCATGATGTGGGCCACCATGATGTGGCCCACCATGACCACGATGTGGCCCACCATGACCATGATGTGACCCACCAAGACCATGATGTGGCCCACCATGACCATGATGTGGCCCACCAAGACCTTGATGTGGCCCACCAAGACCATGATGTGGTCCACCATGACCATGACGTGGCCCACCATGACCATGATGTGGGCCACCATGACCTTGATGTGGGCCACCATGGCCACGACATGGACGGCCATGGCCTGGACGTGGACCGCCATGCTGTACACCACCATTACAGGGTCCTTGAAGTGGACCGAAATGTTTTATACCATTATTGTGAAGACAAAGGCGTTTAGGACCGTGGCGCTTGTGACCGTGGTGACCGCCATGTCCGTGAGGATGAGGATTATCGCTCTTACATTCTTTACCTTTCTTAAAATGACATTTCCCGTGCATTTCTTGCCCGAACGGCCTTTCGCCAGCTCTCATTCCATGACAGCAACCATGTCGACCTTTATGTTTCAATTTCTTGTGTATCTTTTGATGATGAACAAATGCGTACACTTTCATGTTAATATAGATTACGTTGACTGCAGTGTATAACACGACTGTAATATTACGGAATTTGTAATTTAACTGGAGTGTGAGCGCGGAAATATACGTTTATATACGCTTGCTCGGTAAGTCGATAAAAACACCTCGTGACGATGAGTCATCCAGTCCCATGGAGACAATAGCTTCTTAATCAAGTGTGTTGAGTGCTTTTTGTAAAGCAGTGGCGTAGCACAAATATATATATATATATATATATATATATATATATATATATATATATATATAAATGTCGCGAATTGTTTTCCTTTCATTTATAATGTATTTATTTATGTCTTTATGTTTTTATATTTGTGAAAAAAATTAATTAACCGAACGAATACTATAGATTGTCACAATATTAAACATGCAACAAAAAACAAAATTAATGAAAGTATACCGAACAAAAAATAGACAGAAAAAATTGGCAATGGGTTAAAATTATTTTATAAAATAGTATTCAAGCTCTAAAAGATTCTATAACAGAAAAATTGTTTTCTAATATCTTAAAAAAGAAATAAAAATACTTCCGGTTTTACGGATCCTTATTTTGTAATTTTTTTCAAAATATTAATATTGTATATGATATTACTATACCTTGTCTCAGAATAAGAAGGAGTGATTCAAATGTCCCGCTAAAACGCGGAACACATAGCTTAAAAATGTAACTTACCATAAAAATGAAACAAACTGTTGTACACAGTTGTAACAGTGAATGTAATAGTTTGTAAACAATATTAATCTTTTTCTAAATTATATAAAAATAAATGAAAAAAAATTCATTTTAATGGAAGTACAAAGGGTACTAGGAAAGTTTTGCAATATGACGCAACAATGAATCGTAGGAAGCTTCTTGTTGCTGCATGTTGAGACATGTTCATACGTGCATAGTAGCCGCCGCGACATTTTGATGGGCTCAGTTATTCATTAGCAGTGAGAGTGTAAAGTGCTTGCGCTGGCATAGTGGTCACAAAATGAGATAAGGGCAGTTTTGCGTTATAATTTCGTGCGTGGTTTAAACATAGACCAGTGCTTCGAAGAAATGACTCTTGCGCTAGGTGATGTTTGTCCACACCGCACAACGATATTCAGGTGGTATAGAGAATTCCAAATGGAAAATTTAAATGTGGAGGATGCCGAGAGGCCGGGAAGGCCACGAACGTCAGTTACGGAGGAAAGCGTTACTACTGTGAGGGAAATGCTTGGCGAGGACAAGCGAGTAACCTACCAACAGAGGGTACTCCAAGCCTAAATGCACAAGCAATTCATTCGATTCTGCATGATCATTTGCACGTGAAGAAACTTTGTTTTCTCTGGGTGCCGCATTGACTGACTGAAGAGCAGATGACATGACGTGTGACTTGGTGCCGGGAAATGCTAAAAAAGTTTAATAAGGAACAATCTCGGTATGTGAACAACATCGCGACGAGACTTGGCTATACTATTACGATGTGCCGATCAAAGCTCAAAACAATGTTTGGGTCTTTGATGATGAGGACACCCGTCTGACATCTGACTGTTCTCGCATTTCAAAAACTTCATACGCGAAAAACGATTTTCATTGAGCGAAGAGGTAATAGCAGCCGTGGAGGCGTATTTCGTCTTCGGGATTCTCATTTCAGGGATGGAATCCATAAATTATAAGATTGTTGGAACAAGTGTATAGAAGTTCAGGGAGATTTTATTGAATAATAAACAAACTTTTTGAACAGCTTGGTATGCGCTAAATATTAAATTATATTTTCATTCGTAGATCAATGTTTGTTTCATTTTAAATTTTTGAAAAATATTTAATAAATGGGTCCGTTTGACCTGTCGGTAGCAATTGTGTATTTATTATTTGTCGATAGTAGTTGCGGGTTAAAACAATTCGCCGTCAACTTCTTCAATCTGTTATGCAGGATTTTTTCACGCGTTAAAAGATTTGTTGCTGAGGATGGCAGCCATTTACGGTAAACTATTTTCAAGTCATAAATCTTCCATACGTAGTATTCTTTAGTTTGAATTTACTTGCTCTGTAGTTTATGTAAATGAATTATTATTGGACATTTAAAATGATCAGTATATTTTGCCAGAGTCTGTTTAATAAAGGAGAATCTATTAAATAAGAAATTTTTCTTGTAATGATAACATAACATACATAATCAAACGGACATCTTCAAATACAGTTGGACGATTTTCTTCGCAACTGTATGTAGATTTTTCCCAGGAATTCCCTAAAAGTTTTGTAATCTCTTTCCACTTTATCAAACTATCGTTCGAATGACAAAATGTATCACTCCTTCATGTTAAATGTATCGCTATGATCAAAAGTAAACATAATAAAAACATGTAAATGGAATACCGCATCCAAACAAATTAAAAAGCACCTACTCTCTGTTTATGAACGAAGCCACCCCCTCGTGCAAGCATGAGTCATGCCGATACAGTTGCACCCTCATAACTATGCACGGGTTCCCGTGGATTTTCCACATGGAAAGCTCGGCGTGTTCGACTACGATGAAAATCGATGCTTTCTGCGCGGTCTTCTCGGCCTACTGTCGTTTTGACTGAAAGGGAAAACCACCCCGCGTGTTCATTTCGTACCCCGAGATCAACGTTCGTGGAGTTCCGTTGCGTTGTGTGTGTGAATTTCGAAATTTTACAGGTTAGGTTCACCTACGAAACCGTGAAATGGAAACGCGGAAATAACGGACTCTGCGTCCGCTTCGTGATGCTGTTGTTCCGTTGACGATTTTTGTTTTGCTCTGGTGTATCGGTTTTCTTTTAGATTTAGTATATCGTAGCCTTGTTTTGAATCTTAAAGCGTTTGAAAAGTTGATAAAAGTGTTTGTGCAAAAATATGTTATTTATTTTGATAAAATCTGTGAAAAGATTAAAAATTTTTTAGCAATGTTAATAACGCAGTGAAAACTTGGAAAAGCATGTTAAGTCATAGGAAAAATACTTTAATAAAATTCAGGTAAGACATTTTAAAAATATAACAGGATTAAAATACGTTAACCCCTCTCAATAGCAGACTACTACCAACTACAACCATGTGGTTTCTGCGATTTTTAATTACATGCATTTATTGTCAAATCGATTGCGTATTTAAATGTTTATACTATTTTAAAATTAAGCATAAATTAAACCAAAAAAATCTGTGAAAAAAGTGCGTTTAACAAGGACGAACTCATGTAGGATATTTAAGAAACAAATTCAAGACCAAACTAACAAATTCATGAAAGATTTTGATCTTTGATAAATTTGTTAATTTGTGAAAGCATGTGAAAGGAACTTGCTGTGCATCATATGTGATGCACAGGACAGGAAAAGGGTTAAAATCTATGCTACAATCTCTACTAATCTCTATTAGTAGAGATTGTAGCATAGATTTTAACACTTTCCCTGTCCTATGCATCACATATGAAGCACAGCAAGTTCCTTTCACACGCTTGTGCATCATATGTGATTCACAAATGACATTTTTTTATAAGTTGAGCATTTTTAAGGACGTATGAGAAATAACGAATTTTAGATGGTATTGTTTTATCTAGTGTCAAATTCCCACGTGCCTCACTCTTCTACTTTAGATGTTTTATGGAAATAAAAAGGACGGGTTTCCAGTAACAAAAAATAATAAATTCGCTTTCATTTACTAAAAATTACTAAAAAATTAACAAAAATTCAATGCTTTAATTCATACATATATATATAAAGTGTTATCACCAAAAATGTTAATTTAGTCCTTATGGTAATCATTAAAACAGGTTAAACATAATGCCTTTTTTTAAATCACTAAGGTTGATATATAACCCCTTTCCACATTAACTTTTGTAATTTTGTATACGCATTTCGACAACCAAGTTGTCATCATTAGTTAATCAACCACAGGCTCCCTCAAATTCAACATAATGCCTTTTGACATTCGGAGCACTCACTTGAAACTTGTTTCTTTTTTTAATTGCAGTATTTCTATCTATTTTCCGATAACAATCGGAACATCTTTTGTGAACGCTTTTCCCGTCAGGCTTCTGAAGAATAGTTGTCAGCACGTGTACTACCTTTGCTGTAGTTCCTCCAGTTTCTTCAGGGGGTTTTGTGACATCAATTAATGCCATTGCAATGGACTTTGAAACCTCTTGTATATTTCATTTTTTGTTTGCATAAAAGTTATTGTATAAGACTCAGGTGTTTAAAATCGACATGATTACGCTTTCGGAAAACACCTTACAATACCATTTAACGCTTTCTCTAGCAGGATTGTAATAGGATATCATCTGATCCGAAAGATCCACACCACTTTTTACTCGATTGTAATCTAGTATTACAGCAGGCTTTTCCAACTTCTCCCCTTGTGGATTTTTTTCCAGTGTCTTTCATATCGAGACCATGGAAAGTTGAGATCATATGTATTTCCCTCTTGTCTTGAAATTTCATCACTCGAATATCACAGAGGTTTTTTTCCAAAGAGCTTTACTTTCTTCAATTTAACAGATTTCAAATTTGGCAGTCCTAGTCTATTCGACCGCAATGTTCTACAGTAATCTGTTCTTTTTTGCTTTAAAAACATTGCCAGAGGACTACTGCTATACCAATTATCAGCAACTAAAAGTCTTCCCTCATTCAATAAACCCTCGGCTAGTGTAGCAACAATGCTTCCAGATTAATCTAGTTCTGGAATTTTTTCAGATGATCCTTTACCACAATATATCGAAGAATTCCAAACATAACCGCTCATCTCACAGAGTTTAAATATCTTTACGCCATATTTACGAGCTTTTTCAGGATTATATTGTCTGAATATGAGTATTCCCTTGTGCGAAGTCGTTGTTTCATCTACAGAAATTTCTTCACCTGGAGTATATACTTCCTGGTACTTCGAAATCAACATTTTTGTGAAGTTTGAAATCTTATATAATCGGTCTCCAGGCGGAGAAATATTATCACTGATATGCCAGTTTCGTAAAATTAAGGCGAAACGATTGTAGCTCATATTAATTTTATGAAACAAAGGATAATAATAAATTTCATCTTTCTTCCAATAGTCTTCCATGTTGGGATATATTATGAGACTTGAAATAATTATAACACCCAAAAAAGTCTTCATTTCAGTCGTTGTTACATCTGACCATCTACTCATACGGTAATTACAACACAGCTGATTATTTTCTATAAATTGCCTTGCATACTTATTTGTTTCTGTCACCATCAATTCTATTATTTCTTCATTAAAGAACTGTTGAAATATGTTAATTGGTATGGGTTCACCATTATCAACCGTAACGCGTTTATTTAAGCCATATATTCCAATGAAATCTAATCTTTCCCTGGCTTCGAAAGTGGAGTCCCATTGCTGGGGACACGGGCATTCTGGATGCAGCTGATATAGATGGAATTTGATCCAAGTCTTCATCTTCAAATGTACAATTTTCTTCACATACTACTTCACTATCATCAGATGTTGAAAATGATGAAACACTTCTTAAGTCAGAAGGAACATAATCATCACCTCTGTCTTGAAAAAAGTCCTCTTTGTCACTATCGGAAACATCGCCTCTTTTGGCCATAAAAGGCTTTTGGATCCATTATTTAGCAATAGCTGTAAAACAAGAAAATTGTTAAAAAAATTGTGTAAATCATATGTGATTCACAGAACGTCTGGTTGAAAATGATGATAAAAAATATCTGTGCATCTAATAACGGGTGGGCCATTTAAAAGTTTAAATTTAAAAATACAATAAAACAAAAACGGTTTGAAATTTTGCCAAATTTATTTTTTTGTTGTGAAGATACAATTCTTCCGGTTAGAGATGAAATATTATTTCATTCATATGGCTGCCGCGCCGGGTCTCACAGTACCCCATTCGATCGGATCAATTTTCGAGCACTTTTTCGAGTGTATGGGGTCGTTTCTCGGCAATGGCATCACGAATGTTGGCCTTCAAATGCTCAATTGTCTCTGGTCGGCATAACACTTGTCTTTAACGGCGCCCTACAGAAAATAGTCCAACGGTGTCAAATCGCAGCTTCTTGGCGGCCAATTGACATCACCATTTCGGCTAATTAAACGGCCATCAAACGCGTGACGCAATAAATTGATTGTGGCATGAGATATGTGGCAAGTTGCACCATCCTGTAGAAACCAAACATCGTTCACATCAATACCATGAAGAGCGGGCACAAAAAAATTTGTTATCATGGCGTGATAGGTGTCTCCATTGACCATAATGGTTGCGCCGTCCTCATTTTCAAAGAAACATGGGCCAATGATGCCTCCGCTCCACAAGCCGCACCAAACAGTCACTCATAATGGGTGCATTGCTTCTGTAAGACCACGTGTGGGTTTTCTGAGCCCCAAATACGGCAATTTTGCTTGTTAACATACCCACCAAGGTGAAAATGAGCTTCATCCGAAAAGATGATTTTTTTTGTGATTCACAGAACGTCTGGTTAAAAATGATGAAAAAAAAATGTCTGTGCATCATATATGATTCGCACTTTTTTTTAAAGAAAAATAATGTACACGTTACTAAAACTACATGTTATAATACAAGAAACAATATGTAGTGCATAAAAACCGTTGCAAACAAAATTAAAATTTTGGACGTACGGCGTAAATTTTTTTTTTGTATGGAGACAGGCAAAGGGTTAAACTTTTAAAACGTCTTGATAACAGTCTTCTGACTTTTAAAAAAATAAGTATTACCAAAGTGGAAGCCTGAATTATTTCGTTTTAAGTATCACAGCAAACATTAAATTATTTAACGCCGATGCTCGAAAGGCAGTGTTTCAATTGTAATTAAATCGAGCTTAAATAAATCGAAATTGAATTGTTTTCGCCTAACGAGTTGAAGGCATTTCAATTAAATAGCTGGTTCAATTAAACCTAATTGATGAGGATTAGTTTTTGGAACGCTAAGGTAATTTATAGCTTCGGTTTTGTGAGTTATTGGTTAGTTAATTATGAAACTACGGGTGTTTTAACGAAACTAAAAAACAATTTTTATAGGAGACGAAATATTTGTATTTAGGGAACTGCAAAAGTTTTGCAACAGGGCTAATTTTCCTAATCTTTCAAAATAATTTCCACTTGTTCATTTTTTCGAAACCAATCATCAAATAACATTTCCGCGTTTCTTCTGAAAGCTGAGTACACGCGTTGAAAAATTTACCCTCTTTCAGCTTCTTTTTCACATTAGTAAACAATACCTTCAGTCAGCTTCGTGTTAACTTTTTCGTTTAACGTTTCTCAACCTCTTAATATTTGCGACCCAATTTTCAATTACAGTTCGCATCGTGCTCCTCTCGCCCCCTGGCCCCTTCATACGATACTAATCATAAAATTTGTTTGTAATTTATGTCAGAATGTACTTAGTTGCTTTTCTTCCGATATATTAAACAATAAAAAATTTAATAGTTTCCTTGTTTTCTCCTTATGCTTCCCCACCTTCCCATTTAGTTTTATCGCGTTTCAAAGGGGGGCGAGCGTCACAGGCACTACATTATTTGAAAAATTTTACTAATATTTAATTAAAGATTTCATCCTCAGTGGCGAAATAAAGATATCATACAATCCGGGATGAAAATATTAAAAGAAACTCGTTACATTTTTTAATTATTTAGCTGTTTTATAAAGTTAGTCACATAAGAATTACGGGCATTTAAAAGAAATAATGTTTTTTTTTATGTCCATATTTCATAGTGACTGTTCTAGGTGCGTGCATGTTTTGTTTAACCTTTCAATTTAAGCTTTCGCAAATGTCCTTTTTTAAAAGCAGTAGTTTATCTTACATTGTATAAAAACATTATTTAAATAAATAAAATCATAACACATGTATGTATGTATCTAATTTTTAAATATTTGAAGCATTTCCTTCTGAATGTAAAACGGTAGCTAAACGAATGGAAATTGCTTAAACAGCATTTGCTAAGGAATCTAGTAGAGTATATTCTACAAACGATACTAGGAAAGTTTTGCAATACAGATTTGTTTATTTAATTTTTTCAAAGTAATTTCCTCTACACTCAATACATCTCTCGTTGTCCCAAGCCCGCAGAAGGTCCTCATCACTGGAAAACCGCCTCCTTTTTAGCTCAATTTTCACATGCGGGAACAGTGCAAAGTCGCAGGGAGCAAGATCTGGACTATAGGGAGGGCGCTCGAGAAATTTAAATCTTGTCGTGGTCAAATATTCGGTGCAGGGTTTGGGGGAGCTGGAGCATTATCGTGATGGAGGAACCAGGTGTCCATTCTTGACTTTGGCCATACGTTCTTCATATACCCAATGACTTTAGGTAGGCACTGTTCAGTATACCACTTAGCTGTGACTGTCTTCTGTGTGTCCAAAACGACGCGGTCCACAATTCCAGTCGATTTGAAAAATACAGCTATCTTTCTCTTCTTTACTGACAGGTACGGGTGTGTCCTCATCATCAAAGACCCAAACTTTGTTTTGAGCTTTGGTTGGCACATCGTAATAGTACAGTCAAGTCTCGTCACCTGTCACGATGTTGTTCACATACCGAGATTGTCCCTTATTAAACTTTTTAGCATCTCCCGGCACCAAGTTACACGTCGTGTCATCTGCTCTTCAGTCAGTCGATGCGGCACCCAGAGAGAACAAAGTTTCTTCACGTGCAAATGATCATGCAGAGTCGAACAAATTGCTGGTGCATTTAGGCCTGAAGTACCCTCTATCTGTTGGTAGGTCACTCGCCTGTCTTCGTCAAGCATTTTCCTCACAGTAGTAACGTTTTCCTCTGTAACTGACGTTCGTGGCCTTCCTAGCCTCTCAGCATTTTCCACAGTTAAATTTCCCCTTTAGAATTCTCCCCACCTGTATATCGTTGTGCGATGTGGTCAAATATCGCCTAGTGCAAGAGTCATTTCTTCGAAGCATTGGTCTATGTTTAAACCACGCACGAAATTATAACGTAAAACTGCCCTTATCTCATTTCGTGACCACGATACCATCGCAAACTCTTTACACTCTCACTGCTAATGAATAACTGAACCCATCGATATGGCGCGGCGGCTACTATGCACGCATGAACATGTCCCAACATGCCGCAACAAGCAGATATCTACGATTCATTGTTGCGTCATATTGCAAAACTTTCCTAGTACCCTTATATAGCGATTTATATTACAGAGTTTCAATAATAAAAGTTTTGACAACTTTTAAAGAGAAAATTGAAACTTAATCAACAACGTATGAAGTATGGTTAAACCAATGGTGCTTGTAATGTCACCTCTTGCAATTGAAAACAATATCCGTTTATTTTCTAATCGGAATGTTGTTACGAAAATTAAAATGAGTTTCTGGACATTTCTTGTGTCCTGCAGGCTCAGTGCAGTACATCATGTTTTACTGAGGGTGCTTAAATAATTTTTAAAGCATCCAAATTTTTAAATTCGTTAGAAAATTATGTCAGAATGTATTTATTATTATTAAATAATTAAAGAACAATTTTTTAAAATTATTTTCTCGATATATTCGCTCCCCATTTAGTGTTATCACGCCTCCCTAGGCGAGCGTAGTCCACATGTTGAGAATCCCTGATTTAGAAGCATTTCTCTCTAAGAATCATCTAAGCTCCACGCCACTGATATACGACACTTAGTGCTATAGAAAAAAAAATTTAGCCACGTATTCTTGTTATTTTATCTGCGCACATGTTCCTATTGTGAAACGCAATTATTGTTTCTATATTTATACATAAACTATGTACGTTTAATTGTGCAAATGCTATTTTATCTAATTGTAGACTAGAGGTGTTTTAATTCAAAGATGAATACGAGCTCGAGTTGGTTATAACAGGAAAAAACTAGACACAAATATAACGTTATTTATATTTATATAAAGCTATTTAATACGAGAAATATGATAATACATATCGTATTTATCTTATTTACTTTGAAATTGTTACACGCATTCAAATGAAATTGAAGCCCTTTAAGATAATTACACATAACTATAATTACAGAACGTATTTGAAATTTGAAGGGATTGTGTTATGTAAACTCTAGAAACAATTAATAATCGCCCGGAATATAAATATATACACTCCACTTCATGGAAGTTTGGACACTTGATTAAATTTTATATAACGATCATAACAATTATACTAATGCCAATAAATAGCGATAGTATTGTTGTACCTTGTTCTTAAGAAGGTTTATAATTCAAATAGGTATCGTATTTGTATATATTCTCCAAATAATATGATAGAAACAATTTGATTTAACAATAACTACGAGGGTAGTTTGACAAGTAGTGAGAATGGAAAAGAAAAACGAATTTTTTAAATACAAAATAATTTTTATTTTTTAATATATTCTCCTAAAAGAGCAATACATTTATACCAACGGTGCTCCAATGCCCTTATGCCATCTCTAAAATGCGATTCCGGAAGGCTTGTCAAATACTCATTCACGAAGATGATAAGCTCGTCGTTAGACGAAAATTTCTTTCCACCTAGTGCCGTTTTCAATTTTGGAAAAAGGTGGAAGTCGGAAGGGGCTAGATCCGGCGAATAAGGCGCATGCGGTACTAATTGGAAATGCAACTCGTGGATTTTGGACATCGCAACTGTGCTGGTATGCGAGGGAGCCTTGTCTCGGTGAAACAGAATTTTTTCCTTTGCCATTTCTGGCCGTTTAGCACGAATCTCAACATTTAATTTTTGTACAAGTTCTGCATAATATTATCCGTTTATTGTGGCACATTTCTTAAGGTAATCAATGAGCAAAATGGCATTTGAATCCAAAAAAATTGATGCCTTGTTTGCCGATAAAGTGGTTTTCGCTTTCTTTGGAGGTGCAGAACCAAGTTCTAACCATTGTTTCGACTGTTGTTTAGTTTCGGGTGTATTGTAGTGTATCCAAGTTTCATCGCAAGTAACAAATCGCCTACAAAAATCAACTGGATTCCGCTTATAAAGGTCCAAACACTCATTGGAAATGCACGTAAGCAATCGCGGCACCCATCTTGCTGAAAGCTTGGAGGCCAAATTCTTTCGTTAAAATGTGGTGTACGCGTTCTGTTGAAATGTTTACCATGTCTGCTATCTCTCTCACTTTGAGTCGTCGATCTTGTGTAATAAGATTATGGATTTTTATAATCATTTCCTTAGAAGTCACGATTTTGGGTGCTCCAGAGCGCGCTTCATCAACACAGCTTGTTCTACCACGTTTAAATTCATTTACCCATCTGCTTATTGTGGCGAATGATTCACCTAGTGTTTCCCGTAACTCCCTCATACTCTTAATTACGAAGTATTTAATCACCGCACGATACTCTGCTTTTTCCATTTTAACAAAACGACGTGTTGCTTCCTTTTCAATCAGCTGTCAAAAATAAACTAATCAACGGGTTTATTTAAATATCGGAATGTAAACATATAAATAGGCAACCTAAATTACAGTACATTTGTTTTACCAATTAGAGCGCCACCTATCCACGTATAATTACCTGATATTGCATCTCAATAGCATTGTACGATAATTTCAACTAGATACAAAGGGTACTAGGAAAGTTTTGCAATATGACGCAACAATGAATCGTTGTAAGCTGTTTGTTGCTGCATGTTCATACGTGCATAGTAGCTGCCGCGACATGTCGATAGGCTCAGTTATTCATTAGCAGTGAGAGTGTAAAGAGCTTGCGCTGGCATCGTGGTCACGAAATGAGATAAGGGCAGTTTTGCGTTATAACTTCGTGCGTGGTTTAAACATAGACCAGTGCTTCGAAGAAATGACTCTTGAACTAGTTGATGTTTGTCCATATCGCACAACGATATTCAAGTGGTATATAGAATTCCAAAGGGGAAATTTAACTGTGGAGGATGCTGAGAGGCCGGGAGGGACACGAACGTCAGTTACGGAGGAAAACGTTACTACTGTGAGGAAAATGCTTGGCGAGGACAGGCGAGTGACCTGCCAACAGATAGAGGGTACTTCAGACCTAAATGCGTCAGCAATTCGTTCGATTCTGCTTGATCATTTGCACGTGAAGAAACTTTGTTCTTTCTGAGTGACGCATTGACTGACCGAAGAGCAGATGACACGACGTGTGACTTGGTGCCGGGAGATGCTAAAAACTTTAATAAGGGACAATCTCGGTATGTAAACAACATCGTGACAGGTGACGAGACTTGGCTGTACTATTACGATGTGCTGACCAAAACTCAAAACAAAGTTTGGGTCTAAAATTCCGATCTGTATAGAAGATAATGATAGCTGTATTTTTCAAATCGAGTGGAATTGTGGAACGCGTCATTTTGAACACACAGAAGACAATCACACAAGTGGTATACTGGACAGTGCCTACCTAAAGTAATTGGATCTATGAAGAACCTGCGTCAATGAATCTATGAAGAATGGACACCTGGTTCATCTATCACGATAACGCTCCAGCTCACCGCGCCTAAGCCTGCACCGAACATTTGACCACGACAGGATTGAAACTTCTCGAGCACCCTCCCTACAGTCCAGATCTTGCGCCCTGCAACTTTGCCCTGTTCCCGCATGGGAAAATGAAGCTAAAAAGGAGGCGGTTTTCCAGTGATGAGGACATTCTGCGGGCTTGGGCAACCAGTGCGCTTTACTCCCTAGTGAAACTGGTTTAAAGATTGGTTTCGGAGGATGGTGAGGTGTATTGAGGGTAGAGGAAATTACTTTGAAGGAATTAAATAAACAAAGCTGTATTGCACAACCTTCCTAGTACCCTTTGTACCAACAGACGAGTGGAAGAATTGTTTCCAGAGTTGGTTCGAGTGCATATAAAAATGCATTAATCTTCGTGGAGAATATTTCGAAAAACGATGCAGTTTTTAAAAGCTATCGACTGTTTTATTCCAATTTTATACGCAAAACTTAAAAAACAACCGACGTGATAAGGAATTAAGAAATAAAATTAATAACACAAATACATAAACTCTCATAACATAGAGCGATGAAATATTTTGATTGTTTCCGAAAAGTTTAATAATTTTTACTTTCTTGGTTAGTTTGCATTAAGTAATTGTGTATTTTGTTTTCAGGTGACAAAAGAGAAACGTTGTAACGACACGAAGAACAAGTTAAATAAAAAACATTAATGGGTTTTAAATATCCAAATATAAATATATTTCAATATATATTTTTGCTTAAAAATTTAAAAATCCGTCTACAATAGAATAAGATAAAATACATAGTATTTTAAAATCAAATGAGTTATCGAAATGAAAGAACAATTTAAAACACTGCCATTGTATCAAAAGTGTTCTATTTATATCCGAAAAGAAAAGTCTAACAGTTTATTATGAATTTTAACAGATAAAAGATATTTTTAATCGGTTTACCCAATGAAATTTCGTTAACTAAGTTTATAAACATCTAGTGCCAATATTAATAATTACTTTATCAAATCTACGAACAATTCCATCAAATACTAGGCTTCCAGTTTTACACGAAACCGTCTATTTTTTAACAGATTAGATATTAAATATAAACCAAATTATTTACTTATTTTATACATGTATACAAAAAAATTATAAGTAACAATAATAAAATTAAAGAAAGTGTGAAATGATAATAATGTTGACAATTAGAGGACGCTGTCGGAACTTACTATGTTAGAATGCTTTCTCATTTGTCATGGCCCCATCGACTGACGACATCTACTGTACAATTTGTGACTACTTCACTATCGCACGGACCGTCTGAAGAGTCCGGAATCGAACCGGGTCCCATTGCAACTATTACAGGTTCCTTTGTATCGAATCCAGATACAGATCGTACCGATTTAGTTAGTGAATTGGACGAAGCCGAAATACGAAGACAACTGCTAAGAGATGTAAGTATGGGTATTTAAACGTTTTTTTTTTAATTCGAAATGCAAAAATACCATCTCATTGATTACTAATCTATAGAAGTAATAGAAAATTTACTTTATCTAAAACAAAATTTTACTTTTAAGCCGAATTTGCGTGCTTGAAGTTTTTTATATGTTTTTATTTATAAAAAGTGGTCATGAACTTTTCCAGCGGCGTTACTAACAATACTACCAATGGGCGTACAAACAGTAAATAATTTGGAATGCGACTGTATAAAATACATGTAACAATATTATGAAATGTATAAGTAGTGGTCAATTATTTACCATAATTTATTCAATAATAATTGTAGTTGAATTTGAATCAATTCAATAATAATGTTCAAAGCAAATTAATAATTATATTTTTTTACGAAAGATGTTCGAAATGGCTATCACCGGCGTATGTATAGGCATAGTTTCGTTTTTTATTGCTTTCGAAAAGATTTAATAATTGTTTCTCTTATACTTAGCACTTTAAAATTATAAATATTGCATTCAATTCTTCATTTATATAGAGTTTGTTTCTAAGATTTTCTTTTTCAAATATCCAAATAAAAGATAATCCAACAGACTAATATCTGATGATTGGTAGTCAACCTTGAAGGCTAATGTTGGTTACCGATAACGCGATTACCATAAACTGTGATCATTATTCTTGTATTTCGCAAGTTGTTTGAGAGCTGGTATGATCATTCCGAAACTAATTCTGCTCCCATTCAGTTCAACTAAAATAATTGTAACGTTTGTATATAATGCTGTGTTAACATCAAAATGATTAAGTAACAGAAATTGCTTAGCAGTGAATACATATCCAATCCAAGAACTTTCCCCAGAGAGACACTTCAAAGTTTCTAGATCGATGACAGTGCTTTCTGTTATAATGTTGTAATACCTTCAAGTTAAAGTCAAACATGCTAAACATGTCTTTATATAAAGGTGTCCCAAAATTAATGCAAGATTTGAATTAAATAGAAAACACAGTTTTTAGTCATTTGATTGTTATTTTTTTATTGAATCATAAAGTACATATGATAGGGTTATTTATGGAATAACACATCGGGCAAATGGTCTCCACGGCTTTGCATGCACATACGCACTTGTGTGTTGAAATTTTCCATGAGCATTATGCATAAATGTGTCTGAATTTCGTTGATGCAGCATTGAATCTCCTCCTTTAATGCACGGGTGGTTGCGAGCTTGTTGACATAGACCTGTGATTTCAAATAACCCCATAAAAAGAAATCTAATGGTGTTAAATCACACGATCTAGGGAGCAATTCTATACACAGTACATGATTTGGAAATGTCTCATGCAAGAATTGAATTGTTTTACGGGCTGTATGGCATGTGGCACCGTCTTGTTGAAACCATATATTGGCCACATCAATATTATATACACAGTACATGATTTGGAAATGTCTCATGCAGGAATTGAATTGTTTCACGGGCTGTATGGCATGTGGCACCGTCTTGTTGAAACCACATATTGGCCACATCAATATTATCTAATTTCGGCAGAAAGAACTGTGTTATCATGTCGCGATATCGAGCACCAGTAAGTCATTGCTTGACTAGCCTCATTTTCAAAAAAGTATGGTCCAATAATGCCTCCAGCCCAAAATCCACACCAAACACTGACACATTGTGGATGCATTTGTCTTTCGACAATCATATGTGGGTTCTCTGAACCCAAAAAGCGGCAATTTTGCCGATTAACAAAGCCATCAAGGTGAAAATGTGCTTCATCGCTTAGGACGATTTTGCTCGAAAAATCAGCATCCATTTGTTGATGTTCAATAATTCATTCAACGAACTCTCTTCGCTGTGCATGGTCATTAGGCTTCAGTTGTTGTGTTAATTGAATTTTGTAAGCGTGGAGACACAGATCTTTAGTGAGTATACGCTGTAAAGAGCTTCTTGAAATTTGCAATACTTGTCCACAACGCCGAATTGAGGTTCCTGGATTGTCACCGACACTCTTACGCACTGCTTCGATATTGACACTTGAACGGCTTGTCTTTGGACAACCAGTGTGTTTGGCATCTCCAACGGATCCAGTCTCCATGAATTTTTCAATTAATCTGTTCACAGTTGACGAAGTTAAAACACTATTCTGACCATATTTTGTATGAAATTTTCGAACTGCAGCCGCCAAGCTTTCATTATTTTTGAAATATTGTTCGATAATGAAGACACGTTGTTCTATCGTGTATCGCTCCCTTTTTACTAACCCCAAACTGTCAGCTGTCGAATTGTTTTTTTTAGGGTTGCCAACACTTTACTGCACAAATGCCGACAAATTCAAATTAATTTTGGGACACCCATTATGAATCTCAAACTTTTGTAATTCATTAAAGGAACGACGTAATTTTGTATCCAACTCCAAATCGACATTTTGTCTCCTTTGATTTTATTTCTTTGAGCAGTGAAATGATTAAATAACAGAAGCTGCTCAGGAGTGAATACATATCCGATCCAAAAACTTTACTCGGATATTACAAAGTTTCCAGATTGATGACACTGTTTTTTGTTGTAATAAATTGATAAATAAAGTCTTGGTTAAAGTCGAACACGCCTAGCATGTCTGTATGTATTAATTTCACACAGTTACGCGATTTTTTAATAGAGCAACCCATTTCCATAGTTGAAAGCACCCAATTTACATTAAATATTCCCAATTCCAAGACTTGTGACGTTGCTTAAATTATAAAGTTTCGTCTCATGTTATTACAATTACTTCCAATTAAAAAATACTTAATTCACTGAGCATAATTTAAACGTACTTACTTACGTGTTGTAAACGTGAATGCTAATAGAAATTTATTGCATTCTTTCCAGCAATGGCGCCAGTTCTTCGACAAGGTGAGTGTATGTAGAGTCAGTTCGATCTGTCTGTTAAGGAGAACACGCGATTTCATGAAAATTAATCACGGAATGGCTACGTTTCCATTAATTCCGTAGCTGTAAAAATAGTCTAGTCAAGTTATTTGCTATAGTCTCTTGTACGGTTTGAAATTAAAATTTTAAACGACTTTATTTGCAACAGAACTCCGAAGTTTTCACGATTCCGCCATTTGTGTATAGATAAGTTAGTTGTCTGCTTTGATGCATTGCTTGTATACGCATGACTTGCTCGTTTACTTTGTTTAATCGGTTTTATTATGTTTCATGAGAATAATAGAAATAAAGGCATATAAAAGTCAATTTTCTGATTATACTCTTTCACGATTAAGTTACTGGTTAATCGATATTGGTATTACATTATACTAATTAGACTGTGGCTATTGTTGGCTTACGATGTAAAAACCAGGATCGGCTTGAAGTATTGTGCACGAAAAAAAGTAATAATAAACATATGTACGAGACTAGCCGTTCATATTTCGGGAAAAGCAAACAACAAAAAAATTTTTATTATCGAAAATAGTTTTATTGCTTTTCAAAATATTCCCCTTGAAAATCAATGCACTTTTGCATTCGTTTAAACCAATCAGAAAACCTTTGCTGTCACTGTGAAGGCGGTATCTCCAAAATATGAGTTTCGAATGCTTCAACTGCTTCTTCCGGCGTAGAAAACCGTTGACCACGAAGTTTATTCTTCACTTGTGGGAACAAAAGAAATCACAGGGAGCTAGATCAGGACTGTACGGCGGATGGCTCATCAATTCAATGTTTTGCCCGGTCAAATATTCTATTGTTTGAACTGATCTGTGAGAGCTCGCATTGTCATAGTGGAGAATGATCTGTCGTTTTCGGTTTGTTTTCCTTATTTTTTCAAAAATTTTTGGCAAAGAAATAGTTATGTACCATTCGGAATTGACCGTTCTACAACTCTCTAAAGGCACGGTTGCAATGTGACCGGTTTTTCCGAAAAAACAGGCGACCATTTGATTTGATGAGTTCCAAGAGCGAACAACTTTTGTTGGTTTTGGCTCATCTTGGAATACCCACGCAGTCGACTGCTGCTTACTATTGGGCTCATACGTATAGATCCAGGATTCATCATCTGTGACGATTTTATAAATGTTCTTTAAAGCACCGCCATCGTATTTTTTTGCACATTTCTTGGCAGCAATCGACGTGTGGTACCCAACGTGAACATAGCTTCTTAACGGCTAAATGTTCTAGCAGGATCTTATACACGCTGGTGTTACTAATACCTAGAGATGCCTCGATCTCACGATATGTCACATGACGGTCTTGCATTATCAATTCAGATACTGCACTAATGTTTTCCGACACAACAACATTTGTGGGACGACCTTCACGAAAGAACGCCGTCCAAGTTTGAATTCACTATACCAACGATACTATAGTTTTTGATGGAGCTTCATCACCATATAAAGAATTCAGCTGACAAACTTCACGATGCAATCATCAGATCGGAGGCAACACTAACAATGTTGCCAGTTCCCGAAATATAAACCGCTACCCTCGTATTTACATAAAATTCAACCTTAAACTTAATAATATATCACCCATGTTAAAAGCAAGAGCCTTCATATACGAGACGTATTTTTTAAGTAAGGGCTGTTTTGTTGTATACACTAATAGGTGGTGCGCGCACTGCAACGAGTGCTCGCATCGTGTCCCGGCATTCCTTGGGACCAACTGTGTTCAGTTGCAGCTGTGTAGGTAATCTGTACGGTCTGTTCTGTGTCTTTAAAATATTCAAGATTCAAAACAAAAGACGCGGAATTTTGCTACTCCATGACAATGCAAGGCCTCACACCGCAGCTCAGAACCAAGTTTTATTGGACTCGTTTGACTGGGAAGTTTTGGATCACCTCCTTTACAGTCCATACCTTGCGCCGAGCAATTTCCATCTTTTCCACTATTTCAAACATCATCTCGACAGCAGCCACTTCAACGATGTGGATGAACTGAAAACGGCCGTGACCTCTTGGTTATCGGGGCAGGCACCAAGTTTTTATGAAGAGGTTATTCAAAATCTAGTTGTAAAGTTTGATAAGTGTTTAAACAAACTTGGCAGTTATGTTGAAAAATAGAGAAATGTATGTGGAATCTGAAAATAAATTTGGTTTTTGAAATTTTCTTTCACTTGATTTTTATTTTCAAACGGCCCTTACTTAAAAAACACGCATCGTACAATATTTCTTCTAGGTGTTTAGGGATGGTATGCTAATATCAGATAAAATGTTATTAGAAGTAAACAAAGCAATGTCTAGCGAATGAATGCAAAGCAAAGACAAAATGCAAATACATATTTCCCATTTATATTACTGGGCTGAGTCATAAATAATATCGCAATCTTATTACAGCAGCAACAACATACATGCTCGAATTTAATACTGAATTCCTCAGCCTTCAAATGCAGGAATCCAAAGTGCATATTCGGCACTTAATGTTGTGGAAGTTTAAACAAAAAAAAAAAACGGTATGGGAACACCTAAAAAATACGAGGTATTTATGGAAGAGTCATACGAGGGAGGGTTAAAAATACGTTGAATGAAAGATAGATTGGTGCAGTTAGTCTCTTTTTGTGTTAGACCCCTAAGTTGACATCCTAACAACGTCAATTACAAATTGCAGAGCTATGTTTATTGTTTTTTTTTTGTGACGACTATTTAGCTAAGAGTGTCTCGGAGTTTTTGACGAAATGGATAGTGTTGCAATTCGTGTCGTCATTAAATATTGATTCTTGAAAGGTTTATCAACGACAAATACCCATAATGAGATGAAGGATTTGAAGAACTCGGCTACTTCATTTTACATTATTGATAAATGGGATCTTGAGTTCAGATGTGACCGTACAAGCGTTAAAAGTGCTCTGGGTAGTGGATGTTCGAAATCTTCTACTATACAGAAAATTATGGAAAAGTGCATGGTGGTAATAGTTTTTGAAGAAGGCCCTTGTGAAGACCTCTGAGATACCGAAAACTGTAAATATTTCTAGAGAACGCGCAATATACATTTTGAATGAAGAGTTGGGAATTAATAGTAAGGTGGGTGTTAGGACTAGGGTTGTTACGTCACTCACCTTGCGAACAGCTTGACACAGACAGAGAGTGGCGATAAAAAATTGATGCAAATGCAAATATCTCGTGTGTTTGAAGCAATTTTGAAGTTTGAGTTCATCATTATGCTTCCGAAACAAAACAATCCTGCTTTTTTTTGGAATGCGAAATGTATTCATTTTGTCGATTACATTCGAAAAGACTAAACCATCGCCGGCGCATATTACGCGAGTCTTTTAGACAAATGAAACAGCAAAAATTTAATGAAAAGCGTCTAGATTTAGCCAAGAAAAAAATAATTTTTCATCAAAATAAGATAAGACCATTTTCTACGCCCAAATAAACACGTTGCAGGTCAGAAATTTTCAGCAAATAATGTTGTTAAAGCTATTGTGGATGCTTATTTAAACGAACTTGTGAGTTTTAAATTTTATTAAGGCATTTATACTTTGAATCATAGCTGATCCAGCGTATTAAGGTGGCAGGAGATTATGTAGAGGAATAAATTTTAAACCTTTCAACCCATCCTCGCAATGACTGACAAATGCATAACTGGTGAGCCAAATTTCATTTCACAGGGGTATGTTGTTGGAAGATAAAACCAAGATAATGCGCTCGTCTGACTAAGATGTAACTTTAATATCATTGGTGGAATGCAATGCATAATGAAGTACTCGTGAATTACTAAAGAAGATAAACACACTGCAATGGATCGTTAATTCACGGCGGGAAATCTTCTTTAACGACCAAAGAATATCCTGCTCGTCAAGCATATCATAAGAGATGATGAGAAATGAGTCACATGCAACAATGTTTAATACAAAGGCAGTGGATTGGTGGGAATAAATCTTCAAACTCGACTTCAATAATTGAATTTCACGGAAGTAAAACGTTGTGTGTTTGGTTGAAATTTTTAACATAGATTCATCATTTCATCATAACATATAACGTCCATCAACTGCAGAGTGTGTTCATGAAAGTGCCCATGTCGATAGGAAAATGTTTTTTTTATTACAAGACTGCGTACAGCAAGAGTTATGCAAGAAAAATTTTTAGAATTTAGCCAGTTTATTCTGTCATTCGTTATACTCACCTAACACTGCACATTATCTCATTATTTTTGATGACAAAATACGTTGGTGGTGAAACAAGTCTTTGAATTCAACTAGGTTCGGGAGTATTTTCTACAACCTTTTTACATAAAAGACGATTAAATTCTACACCAAAGGCATTAACAAACTACCGAATAAATGGCAACAAGTGGTTGCAAATATTGGCGAATATTTCTTAGACTAGAATACAATAGTTTGTTGTATTGACAAATAAACTTATTTAACTAAAATAGAAATTATTTATGACTCAGTCTGGTACAAAGTCGATATAAAAAAGTAAATAATTAAAGCAGATGTTTATGATATCTGTCTGTCTTGTAGATATAGGATTTGTTTGTATTTTTGTCATCAGTTTGATCCAGAAGGCTTCGGTGAAATTCCATGGCCAGATTTCTTAAATGTTTTGGAACGTCCGGAATTTAGACAGCGCGTGGGCTCCGGAAAGAGAGAAATATTTTTGGAGAAAGCGAGAAATGCCACAACACCAGCGATTACATATCAGGACTTCGTGAATGTGGTGAGTATCAATAAAAACTTTTGAATATTTGATGAATATATGCAATTTCGGTTCCATCAAAATATTTTTAAAACTTTCTGTCTCGAAAGTAACTGAAATGATGACAGATCGATTTGTTCTTCAGTGGTGTTAACGATTCGGAATTGAAACTATGACAAGAGAAAAATGTTAAAAATATATGCCATTTCGTAAAAATTTGAAACAATTGTCGGTGAGATTCGTGAAAATAGAATTCAGAAAACATTAAGACAATAAATTCTTTAATTTTAAGTGATAAATTTCATTTCGTTCAAAATTTATTTTACACCAATTGATGCATGGCTAGTACCGAATTGAGTATTAGAAACAAATCATTAAAGGGGTTCGAAAAGACGAAAACTTCTTCAAAATGTTTGCAACTGATGAAAAGATGTAATTTAATCACCGAAGGGGTATTTTGCCGTAGTTTTATAGGTGCGACGCTATTTAATTATCTGCTGATGATGACAACTTACTTGTCTATATACGTATCCAGAATACGAAAATTAATGCGGAAAGGGGATGTATATCAACCTTCTGTTATTAAGTTAATCAACCACAGGCTCGATCAATATTACCGTAAAAGATGTAATGTTTTCAATAGATTCCAAAACCAAATGCCAAAATACTAAAGAGCGGTCACTAGATGAAGAAAATCCAGAAAATTCTCATTTGGAGAACATAAAATCAAAGTAATAGTCATTGCTTTTTTACAACTACAAGTGGATTATCCATAAAACAATCATCGAAATGATACAACAGTGAACGCGGAATATTGTCTTGATGCATTAAAATGTTAGGTGGGTACTATTCGACGTTTTTGCCTTCAATATTGAGAATCAAGAGGTTGACCATTATTGCACGATAATGCTTCATCGTCTTTCTATCAATTATCAATGATATTTCTACTAAAAATTAATTTTTCTTTGTTTCCATATTCCTAGAATTCACACGATTTGACACATGGTGACTATTTTTTCCCTGAAGATCGAATTTCCTGTAAGTGTTGGATGCATGCATCTGACGAACACGCTTGACGTAATGACATTGTACATTCTTGTTGTCCTATAAACGTGTTTGGACACGTTTACTGGCAACTAATGCAAGCATCTTCGACAATACGGATCTAGGACGCGTTTAGTGACGGTTAGCGAATGTCTATATCAATACGGATTTAGAAGTAGTACAAATATATACGGAGGCATTTAATTTTATGTAATGTGGTATACTTTATATACAAAATGTTTTTACCATATCAGTTTTCTCATACGGATGGTGAAAAAGTAATTGCATTAATTACACACTCCAGATGCTAGTTATAAAATTCTCAAAAGTCAGGTGATTAAAGAAAGTAAGTTAATCGAGTCAAGAATGATTATGAAAACATTGAACATCCAATATTCAAGCATTCATAACTCACCGGAAGAGCTAAGACACGTCGGCAAACTTGATATTTGGGTTCCTCATAAACTCAAAGTAGTCCAACTGATAGAGCATGTAAACATTTACGATACGCTTCTCAAACGTGAGGAAAAGGATTCTTTTATTGGAGCAACTGAGAGGTGGAGATAAAAAGTGGATTATTTGCAACAGTGTGGTTCAAAAACTAACTTAGTCCCAACCCAAGGATTCGCCTCAAACGTCCTCGAAAGTAAAGATTCATCACAAGAAGGTTATGTTTTCAGAATGGTGGGATTTTAAAGGTGTCGCGGTTTTGAGGTCCTAGCAAAGAACGAAACAATTAATTCAAATGATTTCTGTCAGAAACGTTCAAAGCAAATTTATGTAAAGTGGGTCTCTCGCATGCTAACAGATGAACACAAACCGATATTCATGACGTCGGCTTTAAGCTTTTTGGAGCGTTATTTAATTGAACGAGCTGGATTTCTTTCTCTAATATTGAAGAAATCAATTTTTATGCTATGCCTGAAACTAAACGTCAGTTTATGGAGTGGCAACATGTTGGTTTACCAACTTGAACAAAAAAATTCAAGCAAACGATTTCAACTCCTAAACTAATGTTAATGGTACTTTGAGACTGGTGAGGAGTTTTGCTTATTGAGTTCATGCGTCGAATGGCCAGTATAAACGCAGATACATACTGCAAGACACTGAAAAAATTGTAGCGGTCGATTAAGAATCGAAGGCGTGGAATTTTGTCTAGAAGCATTGTGCCTCTGCATCACAATGCACAGTTTCATATTGCCGTGAAATCAAAAGACAAAAGAAAGTTTTGTTGGGAAATTATTTTCTCGTAAACCCTTTCTGGGCTCCTAGTCACTACCATCTTTTCACCAAACTGAAAGAGTTTCTGGGACGAAAGCGTTTTCAAAACGATGAAGAGCTCAAAGAAGAGATAATTTCTAATGGGATGGCGGCAGAATTCTATGATACTGGTAGCAAAAGCTCATTGCAAGATAAGACAAATATTTTGAATTTGGATGGGAACTATGTAGAAAAGTAGTATGCGGCACGAAACTTTAAAATAATAAGTTTTTCAGAAAATTTTTAATGTTTTATTTGTAAACGGGTAATAGTTTCCGGACGGCTTTCATATATCAAGGGAATTTAGTCAAGACTTCTAAATTATTTTGTTTTTTAAAGCAATTATAGTTACTTTTAGGGCAGATGAGTATTTATATTTTACAATTGTTGGGAAAAATCGTAAAATCAGTTTAAAATCAGCTGCTGTACCTTTAATGTATGTGAGAAGTAATAAAAGCGTTTCCAATAAATAATGTAGAAGTTATACAAAGGGTACTAGGAAAGTTTTGCTTGTTGCTATATGTTGAGACGTGTTCATATGTGCATAGTAGCCGCCGCGCCATGTCGATGGGCTCAGTTATTCATTAGCAGTGAGAGTGCAAAGTGCTTGCGATTGCATCGTGGTCACGAAATGAGATAAGTTTTGCGTTATAATTTCGTGCATGGTTTAAACATAAACCAGTGCTTCGAAGAAATGACTCTTGCACAAAGTGATGTTTGTCCACATCGCACAACGATGTTCAGGTGGTATAGACAATTCTAAAGGGAAATTTAACTGTGGAGGGTGCTGAGAGGCCGAAAAAGCCATGAACCTCAGTTAGGGAGGAAAACCTTACTACTGTGAGGAAAATGCTCGTCGAGGACAGGCGAGTGACCTACAAACAGATAGAGGGTACTTCAGGCGTAAACGCACCAGCAATTCGTTCGAGTCTGCATGATCATTTGCACGCGAAGAAACTTTGTTCTCTCTGGGTGCCGTATAGACTGACTGAAGAGCAGATGACACGACGTGTGAATTGGTGCCGGGATATGCAATAAAGTTTAATTAGGGATAATCTCGGTATGTGAACAACATCATGACAGGTGACGAGACTTGGCTATATTATTACGATGTGCCGACCAAAGCTCAAAACAAAGTTTAGATCTTTCTGATGAGGACACACCCGTAGTTGTCAGAAAATCCCGATCTATAAAGAAGAAAATGATAGCTGTATTTTTCAAATCGAGTGGAATTGTGTAACGCGTCGTTTTGGACACACAGAAGACAGTCACAGCTAAGTGGTATACTGAACAGTGCCTGCCTAAAGTCATTGGATCTATGAAGAACCTGCGGCCAAAGTCAAGAACGGACACCTACTTCTTCCATCACGATAATGCTCCAGCTCACCGCGCCAAAGCCTGCACCGAATATTTGACCACAACAGGAACTCGAGCGCCCTCTCTACAGTCCAGATCTTGCTCCCTGCGATTTTGCACTGTTTCCGCATATGAAAATGAAGCTAAAAGGGGGGCTGTTTTTCAGTGATGAGGACCTTCTGCGGGCTTGGGACAACGAGTGCACTTTACTCCCTAGTGAAACTCGGCAGAACTGGTTTAAAAATTGGTTTCGGAGGATGGAGAGGTGTATTGAGTGTAGAGGAAATTACTTTGGAAAAATTAAACAAACAAAGCTGTATTGCAAAACTTTCTTAGTAGCCTTTGTAGTTTCCGGACGGCTTTCGTATGTCAAGTGAATTTGGTCAAGGCTTCTAAATTATTTCATTTTCTTAATGCAATTCTAGTTACTTTTGGAACAGATAAGTATTTATATTTTACAATTGTTGGGAAAAATCGTAAAATCAGTTTAAAATCAGATAGCTGCTGTACCTTTAATGTATGTGGGAAGTAATAAAGCGTTTCCAACAAATAATGCAGAAATTATATACATCATTCTCTGAGCAAATACTTAATAATGTTCTTAGTGAAAGTAACCTTTGCAGTATACGTAATTAATCTGTGACATTTTATTATACATTTTCTTTGCCTTTCTAGCAGCATGTTTAAATATTTTTCTCATTAGTTTATTTCATCTACATTATTTTAATTGTTTCTTACAAGGTTATTGCTTGGATTTGAACATTTCTAGTGTGCATTTATTATAAACATTTCAGTGTTGACATTTGAAAAATGTACCCATGATCTATTACAGCATTCACAATTAATTGTAAATTAACTCGTAACAGTACGTATTAAATGGAAACCAATTAACAAGTCGTTTATGTTAATTATGCTATTGTGAGAACATTTCGCTAAAACACGTACCTGGATGTATGAATGTCGAAAAGTGACTAGAATGTTTGAAACGTGTCATTTATTACACTCTTTGTTGAGTTGTATCTGTGTGCAAAATCCGGTGGTATTTTTTACGCGAGCGAACCGTGAATTCCAGGCATAGTTTCTATGGTCGCATTCAAGGTCATTGGCGGGTGGTTCTGATAATCAGACAAAGTCCTACCTGAATCACCTGTCTCCTGAACAAACCGTCATTAGCGTTCAGATATATCAGAATAATAAGAACAATATATATATGGAACTTAGCATTCGATGATCAATAAATATATCACGACTCAATTCTTCTTTGTGCTTTGATGTTAATGTCCAAATTTTAATAAATGGAAGGGTGGAGTGAAATACCCTCGAAATTAATTATAGATGATGTTTCGGAATTGTGATTTCTTCTCAAATGTAAATCTAACACAAACGGAACATATTCCAGTCAACTAAATAATTTTCAGGCTGAATGATTACAAATATTTAAATGTACTGCAGAGTTGGAGTCGTTTTTTATTATGATTAAAACTTCTTTTGTGTTCTGGTAAGCTGTCTTGTGGTGACTCATCAAAAAATGTCATGATTTATTAAATAACAAAGTAGATTTGAATAATTGTTTCCTGTTAAACTTATTTAATTTTTTCATCATTTGACGTGTTCTGGAAGAAAACTGAATAAAAGTTTTTCGTTTTTTGAATTGGTAGACTTTGGGTTTGTAATATTTGTCAAGAATAAACGTAAAACAGTTGTCGTTATTTATGCTGTAGTAAAAATTACCGTTATAAGTGTGCATAACTAAGTTATTTTGGGGTTTTATCGTTACATTGGACATTTTTGTGAATCGAAGTAACCAACACAAATAAAAAGATTTTGGCGATTTTGTATCATTACTGGCCATAAGGTATAAGTGACGTTGATGTTGCTCATATGATTCGTGAGGAAGAAGGCCAAAATGTTAATTGCAATCGATGTGCGTAAAGCACGTACGCGACAATTGTTACATGAGGCAAGTCCTTCGCGGTGCACAGGGAAAGATAAACAGACGATGCAGAAGAGCGTCTCATGAACTGTTTCATTACTAAACACAATTCTTTGATAAAACTGCTCATCTTCAGCCAGTTTCAGATGAGCCCAATCAGCAAAAATGCGACGCAAACGATGGTCGTTTGGCTTCAAGTCTTGCACGAGCTGTATTTTATAGGCACGTAAGCCAAGATCCTTACGTAAAGTATTCCACGTAGTCGAAGGATAAAGGCCAACAAATTGAGATCGACGACGAATCGACATTTCCGCGTCTTTTTCAATCTTTTCTTCGGTACGCACAGTTCTTTCTCTTGATGAAGATTTTGAATCGAGAAGAGTAAAGTTAATGCAAAATCGATCAATAACTGCACGAATTCCTTGCTCACTAGGGCAATTATGTTGACCGCAAAGTGGACGAAGTGCTCTATGAACTTCGCGAACAGATTTATTTTTGGCAAAGTAAATTTCCACAATTTGGAAGCGTGGTTCTGACGTTAAACGATTCATGATGACGTGCCAAACCTTACTGAACAGAAATGTCAACACAGTTTGACATTATCAGCTTTCAAACTATAGTTATCGATATTGATATTTCTCATGCAGCTTAAAAAACACCCATTAGATCTACCTTCGTAATTTAAACAAGTCGAATCAGTGGATAACTTGTGGCCTATCTGCAGAGCTTCTGCTTAAGCGTAAAAGTGATGCTGTGTGTTTGATGGAATTTCGAAGGTGTTACTAACTTTTAATTGGTACTAGAAGGTAGGGCAGTATACAATTATGAAAGAAAGATACCTCGTATTAGTTAGCAGGAATCGTGTACTATGTATATTAGGTCGCATACTGTCCAAAGAACTCTCTTGAGACTGGAAGAAATGAATGGGGTGGAATTTCTACCACATCCAACTTACACCTCGAAAACCTTAAAGTCAATGGCAGAAAACCGTCGATTATAATGGATTATATTTTACATATTAATTATCTTTTAAATTGTTAAATTAAATTTTGTTCATAAAAGACAAAAAAAACTTTTGCTCTATTGAAGAAGAACGTAAAGCAATATATACAATAATGGTCATAGTGAATACACGTGCTAGGCATAGAATAGCAGGTGAATTACAATTATTAAACCCTATATCGTCAGAACTATTTAGAATTGAACATAATCTACAGTAAGATAAGGAAACTATTGAAATATCGAGCAACTAAGAACTTCTTGGTCATGCGGAATGTCAGCACACTTTCATTTTTTTTCGATGCTTGTAACATTTTTTCTTTCAAAGCCAATCTGGATTTTCTTACCTTTATTATTATTACATATTACCTTATTATCTTTGAGACTTATAGCCCGCGTACAATGTATACAGTGCCTTTTAGGGTTTTGCACCCGTATAATAGGACTGCATTCATGTTTACCGCTAAATATTCATTATTTAGTTCTTGTTGAATACATCAGATATTGATGAATGCACTAAAGGCTTTTATGATATCGATATTGAATTTATTTCTGTTCCGCTAATACTATAATACCACTGGAACAAGTTGAAAACCGTAATTTATAGCTTATGCTTTCTAGGTATCCTAATTTGTATACTTTCTTGTAGAATTAGCATTACTAATAATACTTATAATGTTTAAATGGATAGGAATCTGTTATCACGTATTTAGTTTGAATGTTACATGATGCTATATGTCCGGAGTTCCCAAGTATGCGCCGCAGCGCCCGGGCGCGTCGCAAAGAGTCTCCAAGGGCGCGGCGGTAGCCTCGCCAAAACGAAAAAAAAATGAAAAATATAAGATTTTATACTTAAAATTATCAGGTCTCCAGTTTTGATTCATAGGAATGGCGCCGCCGGAAATAGTCTGAACATTAAGGGCGCCATTGCTTTAAAAGGTTTACTAATCTATGTTATATGTAATGTATACCTCTTCGATAAATAGAAAAAACAAAGAGAAGCAATCAATTAAGTGTACTTTTGTATATATTTACATATAAATAAAGGCTCAAATTGCGCGTTTTTTTTAAGAATAAATAAAATATAGACGGCGCACTGAATTTGTCTGAGTATGTGAGCATTTAAAAACTGTTATGTATGACATTGTGGTGAGGAAAGTCCACGAATTATTCATGAGAAACCTATGCATCCTGAACGAGTTACTGTTTGGTGTGCATTATGGTCAGGTCGTGTAATTGGACCTTACTTCTTTGAAAATGCTGCTGGTGAAGCTGTAACTGTCAATGGTGATCGATATCGTCGGATGATAACAGAATTTTTGTAGCCTGAATTAATGAATATTGATCTGGAGCAGGTATGGGCAACCTTTGACATGTTGTGGGCCAAACTTTAATGTGCAAATACATAGTGTTCATAATTTTTAGCGATAGATATCGTACATGAAATAATACGACAATATCTCGCGGGTCGGCTCAAATTTTACAGCGGGCCAGTGGTTGCCCACATATGATCTAGACGATATGTGGTTTCAACAGGATGGCGTTACACCTCATTTTGCACACGAATCAATTGATTTATTGAGAGAAAAATTTCCTGGACGTGTAATCTCAAGAAACGATGACGTTAATTGGCCACCAAGATCATGTGATTTGACACCGTTAGACTATTTTCTTTGGGGTTATGTGAAAAGTCAGGTTTATAAAAATAATCCACAATCAATTCCTGCTTTGAAAGATGAAATTATTCGTGTCATTGGTGAGATAGAGCCTCAATTATGTCAAAATGTTATTGAAAATTTTAATAAAAGAGTGGTCGTCTGTGGAACTGCAAGAGGAGGTTCATTCTTTAAGAAACCACGATATTTGAAACACCCTTTAGATGTACGAAATTCCATGGAGTTCCCAGTGTTACCCACCATTTTAGATTAATTATAAATTTTACTTGTTTGAATTATCAAGAAAACTATATTTTATTTATATTTAATTTAGTATATCTTACTTTATGTAACATCCTGTATGATTGAAAAGTAAAATCAATATTCTTCGAAGCATTTCTAAACTAAATAGGTCAACGACATCCTTAACAGTTGATTGTTCTCTACGAAAATTCTCCCTATATCATTTAAAAAGCTACCCTTGCAGAAAGAATTGAAGTACTTTGAACCAAAAAGCCCTTGATTCTCTTTAAACGAACACGAATGGAAGTTCAAGTACTAGAGCTACTTGTACGGGCGCAGAAAAACGTTCTTTAGAGGGATCGATCACACCAAAGGATTTATTTTTAATTATTGTTGAGAATATTTTTGTGAACAAACGAAAACAATCTTTTCAAAAAAGTTGAAAGGATAAAAGTGGTATTATTTTCATTAATATGGATGCATTTCTAAGTGCAAAGTTTTTTAAACAATAATAGTATATATTAAATATGTATTTGGATGTACATATGTGAATATATATATATACATATACTACCGTCCATAAGTTTAATCGCACTGCAAATAATTTTAATTGCGCAATGATATTAAAGAGACTGTTTATTTTCATGGCAAATTTATTTATAAAATACTAAATTAACATACAATTCAAGCAATTGATATTATTGATCTAAATAATATTATAATAAGTTAGCTTAAATTTTACTTTCGTCAAAGTAACCACCCCTAGCTGCCATCACGGCTTCATAAATACGTGGCATTCGTTCAACTAGTCGGTCGAGATATTCCTCGTCGACAGAGTTCCATGCATTCCGCAACTTACTTCAAAGATCTGTCTTGCTAGTAGGAGGTATATCACCCACTTCACGATCCAAACAGTCTCATAACAGCTCTATCGGATTGCAGTCCGGACTTTGGGGTGGCCATGTCATTAATGTAAGGATTCCTCTTTCAGTTTGGCCGGCGAAAAACCTTTTTACAATCTTAGCTATGTGTTTGGGGTAGTTATCTTGCTGATAAACAAACCCCGGACCCGTTAGCTCCATCGCTGACGGAAGAGCACCCCAAATACCCAAATAGACTTCTTTTTTTCGACATTCTTTCTGTGATTTGCACCAATTTTCCGATGTGCCCACCTCCAAAGCAACCCCAAACCATCACATTTCCATCACCATGTTTCACTGTCTTAACCACACATTCATCTAACATTCTCTCCCCGACACGACGACGAACAAAAGTACGGCGTTTATTTCCAAAAATTTAAAATTCGTATTCATCTCACCATAAGACTTGTTTCCGTTCTTCGACAGTTCAGTACCTGGGTGTTCTCGCCCAGGCCAATCTTTTTTGTTGATGTTGTGCAGACAGATGTGGTTTTTTTATTGCTACTCGATCTCTAAGTCCAGCTTCAGCTAGATGGCGTTTGGTTGTTGTTACGCTAACTGTGGCTTCCTGGTGTACGTTTTATTGTGCTGCTATTTCCGGGGCTGTAAGGCGACGATTGCGCAAGAACATTAATTTCAGATATTCATCTTCTCTCTTAGTAGTTATCCTCGGCCGTCCACTGCGTTTTCGGTCCCCGAGTTGGCCAAATTCTACCATTCTCTTCATGGTTTGACTAACACAATACTCGAAAACTTTTAGTTTTCGGGCGATTGCTGTATTAGAAAGCTTTGTTTCGTGCAAAGCAATAATTCTTGCCCTTCTTCGCTTTCTCCTTGCCATGTTTTAAACACGATTAAAAAAAATACTCTCACTCGATAGCACTTGCCGACACTTCATTAACAACGTGAATACTGAGTATTCACTGTATAATAGACATAAAATATACCCTTACAAACGCACAAATATCAGGTAAAGACTGGCTATTACGTCCACGTAATAAACCATACAACAAACAATTCCGAGTAAGGGATAATCTCCATGACATGCTCATTATATTCCTTATCTGAATATTATTTCTCGAAATAGAAAATAAGGCGTTCATTCGTTTATACAAAATACTTCGATTAAATAACATGCAAATATGTAAAATAATTTTAGTTTGGATAGAATTTCATTATATTAACTTAAATATTTTATGCAATTAAAAATATCTGTAGTGGGATTAAACTTATGGACGGTAGTGTATATATATTTCGTTACATAATATTTTAAGTGGATGTCTAATGTTTAGTAAAAATTTTAGCCGTATTCTTATTTTTACTGTTACTGCATATGAACGGTTGGACAATTTAAAACTAATTAGATCCCAGAAAACGAATTTTTATTAACAAAAATAATATCCGTTTGTTTGAACACCTTTCTGTCAATGGTTAACAATGACATGGGCATCATTAAAAAAATCTAAATATATTTCAATAATATCTAATGTATTTGTTAATGTTAAAGTTATCTCTATCATATTCTCTTTACCTGTTACCAGGCTCTTATTTACAGTTAACTGGTGCTAAAATTGTATTATGCACGTGTGTGTATAATCAGTTAATTGCTTTAAGCATTCTTCGCATTCTTTTCAACTTTTTTATATTATAATACGTCTGGAATAAGGCGGAAGTTACGAGTGGAGATCAATAATACTAGGGAACAATTTTTAACACAATTTCTGTTGAGTTTAATTTTTCAACTGTATATAATAAATAAAAAATAAATAGTAGATAAGCTGGCTGACGCCCCAGGAAAAGCTATAAGCAAAACTTTTTACCTTGATATGTATGTTTGCCGTTTGGTAAAAGAACTTTACTACTTGTCTGAACGCAATTTATTTTACAGAAACTATACATGCGTTGTATTTTAAGTTTTGCATATAAAACTGAAATAAAACAGTAGACAACTTTTAAAAACTTCATTGTTTTTCGAAGTATTCGCCACAAAGATTAATGCACTCTTGCATGTACTCGAAGCAACTCTGAAAGCAGTTGTTTCACTCGTTTGTTGGTACAGTCAAAATTGCGTTTTTGAAGGCATCGACTGCTCTTTCTGACGACTGGAAGCTTTGATCATGCAGTCTGTTCTTAATATTCGGAAAGATAAAGAAATTGTCAGAACTTAGGTCCGTACTGTACGGAGGATGGTCCAATAATTCGACGTATTGTTGCGTTAAAAGTTCAATTGTCTTGCGTGCTGTATGGGAACTTGCATTGTCTTTGCGGAGGATGCTTCGTCGTTTGGGTTTGGTTTTTCGATTTTTTTAATTGAGGTCTTTGAGACCCCCACTAATGCTTCGATCTGGCGATATGTCACATGTCGATCTTCATCGATGATCTTGCGCACAGCATCTACGTTTTCCTTAGTGACTGCCGTTTTTGGTTAACCTGCTCTTGGATCGTCCTTAAGACTAATCCGTCCGCGTTTGAATTCTACATATCAACGAGAAATTGTTGACTGATATGGTGCTTCATTGCCGAAAACAAATCGTTAATCGATAATCGTTTTCGAAAATTATAAAAAAATATTCTGTGAAAATGTTCTCAGCTTAATTCCATTTTTCAACCAACCCGTCAACGTTGACAGTTCTTTGTAGTTGCAACACTACACGTATCGCACTGAAACTTTGAATGTAGGTTGATTGAAG
Source organism: Dermolepida albohirtum (assembly GCA_031893035.1). Taxonomy (NCBI): domain Eukaryota; kingdom Metazoa; phylum Arthropoda; class Insecta; order Coleoptera; family Scarabaeidae; genus Dermolepida; species Dermolepida albohirtum. The sequence continues at coordinate 62,860 of JAVIWB010006595.1, forward strand.
ATGGAGGTTAATTTTTAGTATTGATATTTGGTGAGTGGCGCTCTCTATATCCCACTATGCGCAAACTAAAAAGAGATTATATAGCCTTTGTAAGAATAAAATTATTGTCTGTGAACAGTATATTTGATGATTTTTTCCATTATTTTCCTTCGTATGCACATTTCGTGTGACTTTTGGGACAAAGACGGTGTAGCTTAAAAAGTTGGCAAAACATTGTTTCAGCACAACGATACATCAACGATGAAAATCGATCATATGACTTTGGTTATTTGATCTTGCTCTTTGATATTAAAGCATACCTTGCAATTATAGTTCTGGACGATTCTAGTACGATCAATTCTGAATCGTACTTGAATTTGATGGAGCCTGTGGTTGATTGACTTGATCAATAAGGTTGATATATAACCCCTTTCCACAATTAACTATTTGTAAATTCTGTATACGCATTTCGACAACCAAGTTGTCATCACCGTTGAAAACCAAGAGATAATTTCAAAGTGTCGCACCTGGTAAAACAGAATTTACAAATAGGCGAAAGGGGTTATAAAACCTTATAAAAAAAAAAATACACACGAAAAATACACTCCGTACGCGATCCGCACCGTTGAAAACCAAGATGTGCGGATCGCGTACGGAGTGTATTTTTCGTACAATTTTTTCGCCGTGTTTTACCAGGTGCGACACTTTGAAATTATCTGCTGATGATGACAACTTGGTTGTCGAAATGCGTATACAGAATTTACAAATAGTTAATTGTGGAAAGGGGTTATATATCAACCTTATTGATCTGAATCGTACGATTATTCTTTGATTTTAACCAAAAGGAGGAGTTATACAGTTTCATAGTAATGTTTCGCCTTCTTTTGTTTGGTGGATCGTTCACCCGATAGTGGTGTGCTAAATTGCTTCGATTGTTTTACTTCGGTTATTTAAAATGTTAATGCTATCAAAAGAGATAAAAATAACATACTCGAAAGAATATGAAAAATGTTTCTTTCAAATGAAGAGTAAATCTTCAAGGCAAAATGTCAAGTTTTACTGTGCCAAGCAGCGTATTAAGTGTACCTCTATCGTAAATTCAAAATTAGAAAACAATACCAATATAAAGAGAAATTTTGTTATTATTTAGGTTTAACAAAAGTTGGTCCCACAAATACTAAGAAAACGGTGCATAATGCACTACAAAAGATGATCCGACAAAAACAAATAATTATAAAGCGATTTGGTCGAATTGTTTTTGGTTACCTACATATACACGATGTGAGAAAATGTCATCGTTAATGATGTGGCTTTGGCGAAACTACTGTGTGTTTATCGGGTCTGAAAAGTAGCACTGCATTCGTGGAGGGCTAACTCGGATAAAAGTGAGACCACCGCATAGTACCAAACGTGTTCCAATAAAAGATCGAGATAGGCGCTTTTTGATGTGATCCCTTCACGTGACGAGTAATTTGTTTTGTCGGACAAAAACGAAGAGTCCGCCCTTTCATTGGATTTTTTGGGTGGTCATTGCCGAGTTTGAAAACTTCTTGTATTTGTATTTGTGTGTGTGCGTGTACGTGTGCGCCTCCTGTACATTTCTTCTGGTTATCGTTTTTTTTAAATTCCTTTTTCCATCCTCGTTTTCTTTTTTCTCGTTCTCTTTAATTTTATTTTTTTTTCTTTTTTCATAAGGGGACGCCGCATAAAATTGGACATTAATTATGTGATTTTCGATTTTTTTCTTCGTGGTTTTGACCAAGTCTTCGTCTCCTTGTATTTCTTAGTCTCCGGCTTCTTCTTTTTATTTACCGTCGGCACTTTTGGTTGCTGCCCTTTGCCGGTGGTTATTTCACAGTTTGATTTTGATGTTTCGTGTTTGTGTTTGAGCGACAGATGTTGGTGTGATGATTTTTAGATTTGATGGCGTGACGTCTATTAGTTTGAATGATGGGAATGTAGTTCAACAAAAAAAAAAGATGGCTAGAAAATTTATATATACACCTATACGACGATGCATTGTACTATTTTTAATCGTTTCAACACGAAGGTTAGAAATATAGATCGAAGTTGTGCATCGATTGATGTTCTTCGAAGATTTTTTCCTAATTTGCTATCTGATTATTAACATTTGCTTACGCGAATTATCAAAATTTAAATAATAAATATAATACCAGGTGTACCAGAAAGTTATTACCCTTTTTTCTTAAAAAGAACTACATAATTTTCAAGAAAATAGAAAAATTGATTTATTCAAAGTATTGTCAATTTGATTGTACCCATCATTCAAGCAATTTATGGACGACGTCCCAAAAAAACTGTTTATCCTTTGGGCAAAAACTATTCATCGTGCCATTTTCTAACTTCTTCGAATTGGTGAAGTGTTGCTCTGCAAGCGTGTGTCCTATTAATGTGAAAGGGTGATAGTTGGACGGGCCAAGGTCTGAAGAGTATGGCGGGTGCGATATTATGTCCCATCCAAATGCTTTTAACGCTGTCTTGACAGGTTTTGCAGTATGAGACGGCGAGTTATCGTGCTGTAAAATCACTTTATCCTGTCTTCGGGCCCATTCTGGACGTTTTTTATCAATGCGTTGGAATTGATAACTTGTTATCGGTAGTGATCACTATTGACTGTTTCACCAGGTTTCAATAGTTCGTAATACACCACACCACTTTAGTTCCACCAAACACAGAGCATTGCCTTGCGACCAAAACGATTTGGTCTTGGAGTCGATGTGCCGGCTTCGCCAGGTGATAACCATGATTTTTTGTGCTTAGATTTTTCGAAATAAATCCATTTTTCATCATCTGTCACTATTCGATTCAGAAATTACTTCCAATCATACTTTTGAAGCAGCATTTCGCAGATTTCGGTTTTCCATTTGCTTGTTATTCAATTGATGTGGCACCTATTTTCCCATCTTTTCGATTTTTCCCATTGTTCGTAATCGGTCGCTAATCGTTTCTTGGGTCATATTTAATGCTTTTGCCAATTGTTTTTGGGTTTGGGTTGGGTCTTCATCGAATAACTCCTGCAGTTTCGCATCTTCAAACTTTTTCGGTCTCCGAAACGACTATCAGCGGCTTTTTTCTTTTAATTGAATAAGAAAAGGAATGTATGCCGCAAATGCAGTTTTCCAGGCACGAAACTCGACATTTTCAAAGAGGTTTAAATCTATGACAGTGTTATTGTCGCAAAATATATCATGTATGGCTTTGAATCTTGTTGTCAGTAGAATAAAATGACATATACGTCAAATCATAACATTGTATACTTAGCGTAGCAACATCTGTTAGAAAAACCGGTAATGGTTTTCCAGTACACCTGATATGTGAATTCCTATTAAAGCATATGTTTTTAAATCAAATTTTGTATAAATTTTTAAGGCGTTGTAAATTTTAGTCACATTGTGTAATTCAGTTAATGCCTGGCGTAAGCAGGAGAAAATATTTCTAAACCTAGACAAGTGTAGAGTGATTATAGCTTTATAAAAGTAATTTAATAATGAGTTATTGCCCCACGTAAACGAATATATTCTGGAATTCACCTCGGGCATGGTTCTAACAAGATATTCTATGTACTTCCGTGGAAGCTTATTCCAGGAAACTTGTCAGGTATATACTTAAGTTCATTGGATGGTTAGGAAGCATATAAATCTTTCGATTGATGGGCGAAGGTCTGGCAACCTGAGAATATTGATTCTGGCCTTTTTATAGCAATCGTAATGTAACGGCACGGGTATTGTCTTAATAATAATAATAATAATAATAATATCTTTATTATCCAACAGACAAGCCATTTAAAGGACAAATCAAACAATATGTACAGTGTGCAAGTATTAAATGAAACTAACTTAAATATATATAAAAATTAAAATATACAATAATAATAATAAATGAAAACTAAAAAAAGAATATATTTAAAGGCAAAAAAAAATAACTTATATGAAACCAAAGTTGTACCACACTCTAAAACAACGGAAAGTATTACCCATGAAAAGGATCTGGGAATAGCCTATTCGCATTCCTGCACATATGGGTAAGTGGAGCTTTCAATAGAACATTAGTCCTGGCCCTCGGAAGAGCGAAGGAATCAAAAGACCGAGTGGAATGAGAAGGAACCAATAGACGAACCTGAGACAGTACAGAAGGGGCATCCACACCATTATTGATCAAGTTAACAAGAAACTTCGCACTGGTAGCATCCCTACGACAAGACAAAGATTGGAAGCTGTGTCTAACTAATAACGCCTCATAATCAACTCCCCTCGGTGGGTATGTACCATCAAGCCGGTAAGATAAGTACTTTAAAAATCTTTTCTGGATTCTCTCCAGAAACAAACTTTGATAAATATAGCAAGGATACCATACCACCGAGGCATACTCAAGCTTAGTCCGGACAAAAGCATAGTATAAAACCTTGAAAGCCGTAATGTTATTAAAATGTCTGCAGGAACGCACAAGGAAACCCAGAGCACGTGACGCCGAAGCACATATAGTAGTGATGTGATCTGTAAATTCCAATCTGGAGTCAAACAGGACCCCAAGATCCACAATTCTAGACTTCCTCAGAATGACAGTGTGATCAATGGTGTACTGACTAATAAGGGGATTATTGCTTGAATCATTTAGTCTTTGGATATATGGTAAAGCGGATGATTCTAAAACTTCGTAAATATGTTTTTGAGCATAGTTCAAATGTCCTATTCCTGTTTACTATCCTACCATATCTCAATATTTTCGTTGTATCTGATTATAACTTTTCATGGAGCTTTACTATTATCTGGAGGTTTTATTATTTGCTTTACTTCTTCGTATGTTGGTGTTTCGCTTACTGCATCTTCAAAATCTTGACTCTCTTTCTATTTCTCCGGCAGTCGTGTCTGGTAAACATTTGAAATAAGCAACTGTTCTATCTCGCGATAACTTCCATTCTGTTGGCTACTAACTGTCCATTTTCCTCCCTATTCTTCTTCCTAAAATATTTTGGTTTTGCTGGTGCTTACTACTTTTTAACTTCCTTCAAATATCATTCCTTCATATTTCTATATCGTTAGTCCATATGTCCTAGTTGCTGTTTGAAATGCGTCTCTGAATATTTGAGTGCTTTCGTCTTGTTTTTCAGCAACATCCTAGCTTCACTTTGTTCTTTAATTGCTTGTTTACCACCAAGCTAGCTGTTTCTCTTTTGTTTTCTCTTTTTCACCTAACATTTCCACTGCAGTTTCTGCTGTTTTAACTCGCTCTACGATAGTCCAATATTACTTATTCCATTATATTTTCGATTTATTGCGCCTCGAATTTTTTTCCTGTCTGCTGCTATATTTCTCATGATCTCATTCTTTCTTAATTTTTCAATGTCGAAATTTTCATTATATACTTCAATTTCCTTTCCTTGTCTTAATATTCTTTGTCCCACTTTTATTTTAATTAGAAAATAATCCGAATTGTAGTCTACTCCTCAAGCTTTGAACATCTAAAATACTATTTTAGTATCATCCGTCAATTAAGAGATGATCTATCTGATTTCTTGTTCTTCAACCAGTGATACCTATGCTAAAATAACTTCAGTCATTTATATTACCTTCATATTTAACCAAACCAAGAAAGTGATTTTCTGGTTAACAATGCCTACGGATAAATCTAGAAAAAGCAACTGTAAGAAATCAAAGAAAAGATATCACGTCCCGAATTGATCAAATCATTACGAAAATGCTTAAAGAACTTTTGAAAAAAAATGTAATCTACTTATTCAATGCTTGATTGAGCCTCCAATCATTGCCAAAACAATGTAAAATTTCAATAATAATCCGAGTTCCTAAACCCGGAAAAAACTTTGTAACGATCTACAAACCAATTAGTCTTTTGTCAACCATTTCGAAAATTAATATTACCCTGGACGAATCTGTAGGATATTTAGAAATGCAACCGGAAAATATTTATAATGAAAAAGAGGAAACAAATTAACATAAAATTAAAAAATTTGTTTTGGCTACTCAATAGAAAATCACGTCTTTCTTTAGAAAAGAAAGTCCTAGTACCGAAGGCAGTCAAAACCTCATATGGACATATGGAAGAGAGCTTTGAGGTTGCTCCGGCAAATCAAGTGTTAATGTCCTACAGAGAGTCTAATCTAAAATATTCCGAGCAATGGCAGATGCACCATGGTATATATCAAATAATGCTTTACATGGCGACCTCGGCTATTAATTAGTGAAGTTATCCAAGATAGGACCAATACATATCATAGCAAACTCTAGGCTTACTTTAATTCACTTGCCCGATCACGTTTCCACCAAGATAGAACATTAAACGTCAAATAATCCAAAATATAAAACGACTCTTCACTAAGAGTACCCTCATCCCACCAAACTGAGGACTCCTCTTCACTGATACTACTGACGTCAAATTAGTCTATAGAAGGTATTGTAAAGTGTGTTTCAAGTTGCGCGGTTTTTTTAAGAATAAATAAAATATAGATGGCGCACTGAATTTGTCTGGGTATGTGGGCATTTAAAAAGTGTGATGTATGACATTTATAAAAATGGTTGAATTATTTTCTGCAAATCAGCGTTCTATGAAAAGAGTTTTTAGAAAATTACGTGAATTTTATGGTTTATATAATCGTCCATCTGAAAGCACTATTGGTCGAATTATTAAAAAATTTCGAGAGATCCGATCCGTGGAAGACCAAAAAAGTGGAAAATACAGTCGTAGTGGTCGTTAACAAGAAAATATTGGTTTGGTTCGTGAAAGTGTTGCTGAAGATCTTGAAATGTCCATTACACGACGTTCACAACAACTTGGACTTAGTGGATCAACAACATGGCGTATTTTACACAAGAATTTAACTCTGAAGGCATATAAGATTCAAATAAGACAAGAACTGAAGCCATTAGATCATTTAAAATGTCGTTCATTTGTCAATTTCATCAATGCACAACCAGCTGATTTTTATTAAAAAATAATGTTTTCCGATGAGGCACATTTTGAACTTGGTGGCTATGTTAATAAACAAAATTGCCGTATCTGGGGTGAGAAAAATCCACGAATTATTCATAAGAAACCTATGCATCCTAAACGAATTACTGTTTGGTGTGCATTATGGTCAGGTGGTGTAATTGGACCTTACTTCTTTGAAAATGCTGCTGGTGAAGCTGTAACTGTCAATGGTGATCGATATCGTCGGACGATAACCGAATTTTTGTCGCCTGAATTATTGAATATTGATCTAGAAGATATACGGTTTCAACAACATGGCGTTAAAACTCAGTTTGCACACGAATCAATTGATTTATTGAGAGAAAAATTTCCTGGACGTGTAATCGCAAGAAACGGTGATGTTAATTGGCCACCAAGATCATGTGATTTGACACCGTTAGACTACATATTTTCTTTGGGGTTATGTGAAAAGTCAGGTTTATAAAAACAAGCCACAATCAATTCCTGCTTTGAAAGATGAAATTATTCATGTCATTGGTGAGATAGAGCCTCAATTATGTCAAAACGTCATTGAAAATTTTAATAAAAGGGTGGACGTCTGTGGAGCTGCAAGAAGAGGCCATTTTGGCATATATTATTTTTCGCATATAAATGTCATATCTGATACTTCGATTACCAATAAAAAGTTTTTGAAAGTGAATGCAAATTATGTGTTTTATATTCTTTTAAAAAAACGCGAAATTTGGAACACCCTTTATTTCTATTGCTAAAAACAAAAAATATAAATTAATATTTTATTATCTACGGAACATCTTCCTAGTTTTTTTAAATAATAAATCGTTGTTTTACTTATAGTGGGACCCCTGTATAAATATAAACAAAAGCGAATGTGCAAAGTTCATGGGTTCCGAAATTCGAATTAGCTGCAGGTATTGTGCCGGTACTCTTTATTTAGTGCCGGCCGCCAAGCGACTCCCGATAGCTAATAACAATAAGGTGGTGGTCCGCGGCCGCCCCTGACCCGTCATTGATTACTGGTCCGCTTGTCAGTGCCTACTTGACCCGTCCCTATAATCAACTCTGCCCCGAATGTACACGATTATTTACTTTTCGCTAAACACCGTCCTGTTTGTCTTATACTTTGCGTTTAATTCTGTTTGGCCTAGCTAAATAGATTCTCGTTTCGTTTGTTTTTATGGTGTCGTAAGATTGTTTCACTTTTGTTCTACCTTCTCATTAGACATGTTTTCCATCTCGTTGAAAATAGGATTTCCTAATTTACTTAATGAGTTTTTATTTTACATATGTCAAGTGTATTTAGTACAGACAAAAAAATGTTAGCAAAATGAATTCCTGATTTCTTCACGTAATTCTAGAATTCTTATAGAATAATATGTAAATCCATCTGGCGACTTTTGCGGTCGTTGTCCATATTTTTCCTTTATCTTAACTGCCTGGTTGGAACCGCGTCTTTGATATTTCTGCTACCAGAGTTATTGAAGACAAAATGAAGAAAGTATGTAAACTCATATTTAAAATTAACATATCATTCAATATTTCTGATATACGAGGTTGGTCTGAAAAGTTTCCGACCTAACAAAGATACGAGACATTTTTTTCTTAAAGTTTATATTTATATTTCTACATAGTCTCCTTGTAACTCGATGCATTTTTCCCAGCGATGCTCCCATCTCTTTAACCCGTCCAAATAGTACTCGGCGTTTTTCTCTACAATAGTTGTTCATGAAGGCGATTGCCTCCTCATTTGACGAAAACCTCTGTCGTCCGAGCGCAATTTTTACATGAGGGAACAAAAAGAAGTCGCTTGGGGTTAGATTTGGTGAGTAAGGCGGATGGTCAAGCAGTTCCAACCGTAACTCGTGGATTTCTGCCATAGTGTGACACGCGTATGGTCTTGGTGAAACAGAATTCTCTTTTTCTGCAAATGTGGCCGTTTTACCACAATTTCTGCCTTCAGCTTGTCAAGTAATGATGCGTAGTATGCTCCTGCAATATTTTTTCTTTTTTGAAGATAATCAATTAAGATAACTCCATGACTATCCCAAAAAACAGTCGCCATCACTTCCTCAGTCGAAAAAACAGTTTTTGCTTTTTTTGGAGGCGGTTTCCCTTTTGCAGTCCACTGTTTTCACTGTGTTTTTGTTTCGGGCGTATAATGGTGTATCCAAGTTTCATCTACAGTAATTAATCGGCGTCAAAACTCGAATTTATTGCGCCTGGAAATGTTTATTTGAACACGTTTTTCGTCTAACATTAGCAAATGCGGCACCCAACGTGCGGATAGCTTTCTCATGCCTAAATCTTGAATTAACATGTGACAAATACGTTCTTTGGACATATTCATAGCCTTTGCTGTCTCTCTTACTTTAAATCGACGGTCGTCTCCCAAGTTTTTACGGCCATGTTTAAATTCAGCTGCCCAAAATTTCACTGTCAAAATGATGGTGCAGAGTCCCAGTACACAGAGTCCAATTCGTCTTTGATTTGCGTAGACGTATTGACTTTCAAAAACAAATGTTTAATAACAGCTCGATACTCGACAGTCACGTCGACTCACTCAAACGAATGTCGAATAACAACTACGCGTCCGAAATGACTGAAACTTTGGTGAGTACTTGACAATAGATACACAACTATATTCCCTAGCTTTTATTGATGAGTGCTGCCACCTTCACGTTGAGGTCGGAAACTTTTCAGACCACTCTCGTATTTACTAGAATTTTTGAATTTTCTCAAACTTTTTGGCTTTATCTCAACCAAATATAGTTGCTTTAGAAAGCAATTTTGACATTGATTGGTGAAAACAGCCAAAACCATATTATTTGAATATTTATTGGATGTATAAGATTTTCAACTTTGTTTGAAGAAGGACGTACAATGCTTTATGTGACTAATTTACTGGGCGTTTAACATACAGTCAGTGTAATGGTTAAAAGATTCTAGGAAATCTGATCGCTTTTGAGAATATATGGTCAAAGTAAAAAACGACTAACAAGTGTTGGAGATGATCGCTTTCTACAATAGCAAGGTTTCAGAAATAGGAGAAAAACAAGCTACGGCACCCAGTAACCAGTTTGAGGTAGTTATAAATGCTAGTTCCTGCTTTGCCTACAGTTGGATCACTACTTATCGCAGCACATAATGTTTAAGATTCGCCAAAAATCATGCAGATTGGGCAGTTGAAGATTATAAGTGAGTTTTGTTTTCGGACGAGACTAGAGTAAGTTTAAAATATACAAATGGTCGCCAAAGAATATGACGAAGAACCGGAGAAAGATGTCATTACTACAAAATCTCTTAAACAGAGTCCATTGGTGGTGGATCAAGAACGTTTTGGGAAGGTATTTGCTTTGATGCCTGCATTGTTAATCCCAATATTGAAGACTACCTAGGCAATATTATTTAGGTTTTAGATTACTTATAAGTCATGTCATGGACTGGCCACTATGAGATCCAGACTTAAACCAAATTGAGCATTGATATACTCTAAAAAGATCAATAAGGTAACATTTACGAGCTTTCTAGTAATCATCAGGAATCGGAAGAAGCCGTTACTTTCAAGTGGCATAATATTCCCCAAGAAGTAATCCAAAATTTGATAGTAAACCTATCACGGCGAATACGAGCAATTATCAGAGCTAGGGGAGGTGTCGCACGTTATAATAGTAATAATAATAATAATAATAATAATAATAATAATAATAATAATAATAATAATAATAGTAATAATAATAATAATAATAATAATAACCTTCATTTATTGTAGTCCAATAACAGAAGATTACAAATTATCTAACTGATTTTAGACATATGTGCGGCAGATATAATAAAAATTAAAGCTAATTCTAATTATGGTAAGTTAATCAGAAAAGCGAACTGAAACAAAAATTATTAAAAATATATATATGGTATGCATGCTGAGCAAACAAGTCAGCAAATTCGTTGGCACTTTTACTGAAAACGTAGATCGGTGTTCTCCTGAGAGCACTTGGCGTCACAAAGGTCACATAAAAAAACACAAACGATACAGTAACGAAGGACAGTCAACACTGTTACCAAGGATGCCATACAACATCCTACCACAAAGATCAGCCCTCCTGTCATACAAAGAGGAAATATTATGCTCAAGAAACAGCCCCTGCGACACACCTCTTTGTAGGTAAGGACCACTAATCTTGAAGGTAAAGAATTTTAAAAACCTTCAATGAATGCGCTCCAACTTCAAACACTCACAAGCATATATCGGAGGCCAGACCAATGACGCATACTCCAGTTTGCGTACAACATAAGCATAGTATAGGGATTTTAATACAACATCGTCATAGAAGTATTTGGAGATGCGGAATAGAAACCCCAGCGATTTGCGAGCTTCTGAGCACACACTAGTGAACTGTAGCCAAGAGTTGGAAATTACTCCGAGATCGCTAAACTCACTTACCCTGCCCAAACTATCATCCCCGATGTGGTACACGGATTCAAAAAGCAAAGTTGACCGTGAGAAGGTCATGGTATAGCATTTGTCAATGTTTAATCTTAATCCATACCGTCTACACCACCCCTTCAAGAAGTTCAAATTCCGCTGCAGGTTATCAGCATCCTCAGGGGAACGAATTTCGGAAAAAATCTTTATTAACATTTATTCTTTTGTTCCATTGTTTTTTTGCTTATGGAGCTTTTTAGGATTTCCAATAATATTGCTTTGTTTGTGAACTTGTAATTTGGTGGAATTTTTGTAACTTTTTCCTTAAGTTTCCATTAAAAACGAAGTTAATTGGCGTATCAATGTTGTTAAAAACTAATTCACCAATCAAACAATTTTGCAAAAATTGTATAGCATTATTTGAGTGACGCCTTAATTTGAACATTTGTTTTATTATTATCCTTTAATAAAGAATAAAAATATCTCCGCCTCCCTAGTAATTGATGACTGATATCAAAATTCCAAGGCTAGAACTAGATTCAACAGACTCAAATATTGGGTTGGCAACTAAGTACTTTCGGTTTTGTAGTATAAAATAAAACACTTTTTTTTTTAAACAAAGAATAGTTTTTAATCAATTATATATTTTCTATTTTGCTCAATAACCTTTTGCCATCTTTCTTTCAGCTGCATGATTCCGCGCTCATAAAATTTCTGGTCCTTATCAGCAAAAAACTGAACCAGGTGCGAGTGAAGGTCATCGTCATTTGTGAAAGTTTTACCATTCAAAGAATTCTGCAAACTTCGAAATATGAAAATGGTAATCAGATGGTGCTAGATCAGGGCTGTATGGGGGATGTGACATCACTTCCCAACCAAGCTCCAATAGTTTCCCACGAGTTGCGAAAGATGTGTGAGGCCTTGCATTATCTTGGTGGAAAAGTACACCTTTCCGATTTGACAATTCTGGGCATTTTTCTTTGATTGCTTCATCCAGTTTTATTAATTGTTGACAGTAAACATCAGAATTGATCGTTTGGTTCCTGAGAAGCAGCTCAAAAAACACAACACCTTTGTAATCCCACCAAACTAATCTGATCTTTTTTGGATGCAATTCAGCTTTCGATGTGGTTTGAGCTGGTTTATCGCGTTTGCTCCATGATCGTTTTCGAACTTAGTTACTGTACAGGACCCATTTTTCATCACCAGTGATGATTCTTTTTAAGAAAGGGTCGGTTTCATTTCGTCTAAGGTGCATATCGCAAAAGTTGATTCTTTGTGTTAAATGAATTTCTTTCAATTCGTGAGGTACCCAAATATCAAGCTTCTTAACCAGCCCAAGACATTTTAAATGTTTTTCAATTGTTGTGTGCGATACATGTAGCCTCTCCGCAACCTCTCGAACAGTTATATGATAGCTAATAACAATAAGGTGGTGGTCCGCGGCCGCCCCTGACCCGTCATTGATTACTGGTCCGCTTGTCAGTGCCTACTTGACCCGTCCCTATAATCAACTCTGCCCCGAATGTACACGATTATTTACTTTTCATTTGTGAAAGTTTTACCATTCAAAGAATTCTGCAAACTTGGAAATATGTAAAAGGTAATCAGATGGTGCTAGATCAGGGCTGTATGGGGGATGTGACATCACTTCCCAACCAAGCTCCAATAGTTTCCCACGAGTTGCGAAAGATGTGTGAGGCCTTGCATTATCTTGGTGGAAAAGTACACCTTTCCGATTTGACAATTGTGGGCATTTTTCTTTGATTGCTTCATCCAGTTTTATTAATTGTTGACAGTAAACATCAGAATTGATCGTTTGGTTCCTGAGAAGCAGCTCAAAAAACACAACACCTTTGTAATCCCACCAAACTAATCTGATCTTTTTTGGATGCAATTCAGCTTTCGATGTGGTTTGAGCTGGTTTATCGCGTTTGCTCCATGATCGTTTTCGAACTTAGTTACTGTACAGGACCCATTTTTCATCACCAGTGATGATTCTTTTTAAGAAAGGGTCGGTTTCATTTCGTCTAAGGTGCATATCGCAAAAATTGATTCTTTGTGTTAAATGAATTTCTTTCAATTCGTGAGGTACCCAAATATCAAGCTTCTTAACTAGCCCAAGACATTTTAAATGCGTTCAATTGTTGTGTGCGATACATGGCCTCTCCGCAACCTCTCGAATAGTTATATGACGATCCTCTTCAATTATGACTTTGATTTGGTCATCATCAACTTCAGTAGGCCGACCAGAACTTTGCTCGTCTTTGAGGGAAAAATCTCCAGAACGGAATTTTTTATACCAATTCTGATACGTGCGCTCTGTTAAGCAATTAGCACCATAAACTTCACATATTCTTTTGTGAGCCGCAGCAGCTTTCTTTCCTTTACGGAAATAAAATAGTAAAATATGTCGAAAATGTTTGCTTCTGCACTCCATTTAAAATTAACCCACAAATAAGAGCTTTAATAAAAATCACGCGCTACTTGCTTCTGAAGTTACTTGTATCACGTGACTAGTATCACGCGACAAACGGTAAAGTACAGCACTAACATACGTTATACAAAAAATAAAGCAAGGCTCTCTATCAGTAAAAACCGAAAGTACTTAGTTGCCAACCCAATACATTAAAACCAGTCAAAATATTCCAGTGAGCAAAAAAATTTTGAAATGTTAGGCAATTTTTAAGTTCTTAAAGAGCATTAATATCTCATTGTCATTTTAGTTTTTACGACACGTTCAATATATTCTTTAAATATAAATTTAGTTAATTTACCAGTCGCTATTAACTGATTTATATTCTTATTTCCACTACGGCCCTGGCTATTAATCCCCTTCGTTCTCGATCGCTTAATAAACGCGTCCAAACCAATAGAAATGCCGGGTTATTGACACCGTAAATCGTATAAAAAGTAGAACGAATAATTTCCGAAATGGTCATTTCGGAGGCAATAGAATACAAACACCACCTACCTTACGGGTATGTGGTGTATACCAAAACACACACACTTACGGTTCCCCTTTGTAAAAGAACAACCTTTTGAAATTTTTCTTTTCCTACGTCACACATTCCATTGACATTTTACTGGCATTAGTATTTGCGAAAAAATTAATTTTGCGTTTCGAAACTTTGGACGTTTTAACTGTGGGTTGATCGTAAATAATCAGGTCGTTATTGGGCTGACAGCGGAGACTGTTTGGAAGCTGCTGAAAATATTTTTGATAAATTAGATATGATATATGCCCACATTTTTGTCAGATTAGATGTTATACAATTTACAATACGTAAAAAAGTGATTTAAATACACACTTTCTACAGGCTGCTTCAAAATTGCGGACAATCGTAAATATCGGGTGTTTTTCAAGAGCTTGACAACTTAAAATCATAGTACAAGACAGAAATATTGTTGGAATGAAATTTTTCTTATTATAATCTGGTAGATAATTTCATGGCATTTATTTTTTAAATATGATTTCCGGCATATGTCCGCTGCGGCTACGAGTTACATGGTTCATTCGATCAGTCCAATTTTTGACTACATTTTTCAATAAATCTGGCCGTATGGCGTCAATGGTGGCTTGAATATTCGCTTCCAATGCTTCAAGAGTTGCTGGTTTGTCGGCATAAACCAATAACTTAACAGCTCCACAAAAAGTAATCCAGAAGCGTTAAATCGCGCGAACGAGGAGGCCAGTGAACAGGACCACTTTTGGAAATAAAGTTATCACCAAACTGATTTTGCAATAAATCGATTGTTAAGCGCGCTGTATGGTAAGTTGTGCCGCCCTATTGGAACCAAATGTCGTCAATGTTTAGCTAATTTTTGGAAACAAAAATTCAGTCAGCATGGCTCGATAACGCTCGCCATTCACCGTAACGGCAGCTCCTTTCTCATTTCGAAAGAAATAAGGACCGATGACGCCGCGAGCGTGTAAGCTGCACCAAACAGTCAATTTTAATGGATGTAATGGTGATTCGTTAACGACTTGAGGATTGTCTTCCCTCCAAATACGGCAATTTTGCTTATTGACGTAGTCATTTAACCAGAAATGAGCTTCATCACTAAATAC
Organism: Dermolepida albohirtum; assembly: GCA_031893035.1. Classification (NCBI taxonomy): domain Eukaryota; kingdom Metazoa; phylum Arthropoda; class Insecta; order Coleoptera; family Scarabaeidae; genus Dermolepida; species Dermolepida albohirtum. The sequence continues at coordinate 78,297 of JAVIWB010006595.1, forward strand.
AATTCTTTGATAAAGATGCTAATCTTCGGCCAGTTTCATATTGAGCGCAATCAGCAAAAATGCGACGCAAACGATGGTCGTTTGGCTTCAATTCTTGCACGAGCTGTATTTTACAGGCACGTAAGCCAAGACCCTTATGTAACATTTTCCACGTAGTCGTAGGACAAAGGCTAACAAGTTGAGAACGACGATGAATCGACATTTCGGCGTCTTCTTCAATACTTCGCGCTACAGCAACAATATTCTCCTCGGTACGCACATTTCTTTGTCTCGTTGATGGTTTTGAATCGAGAAGAGTAAAATTAGTGCGAAAACGATTAATAACTGCACGAATTGCTTTCTCACTATGCCGATTATGTTGACCGTAAAATGGACGAAGTGCTCTATGAACTTCGCGAAAAGATTTATTTTTTCCAAAGTAAATTTCCACAATTTGGAAGCGTTGTTCTGGCGTTAAACGATTCATGATGACTTGTCAAACCTTACTGAACAGAAATGTCAACACAGTTTGACATTATCAGCTGTCAAACCATAGTTATCGGTATCGATAGTTCTCATGCAACTTAAAAAACACCCTATATAAAAGTAAATGAAGGAAAAGTAATTTTAATGGAAGTATGATTGTACAAACGTTACTTTTTGGATTAATATGTACAACCTTTCCAAAATTAAGATTAAATATTATTAAAATAAAATAATGCAAAAATGTAATTAAACGTTTATAGGTTATGAAAAATGGCGGATATCTGGCATTCATTTATCCATATTAAACTTGCGTGTTCAAGAACCAATGAAATCTCTTAAAAATATGTACTATTTTGGCGCAATATTTGAATCACTCCTTTTTATTCTGAGACAAGGTATAATAAAAACAAATATTGATAATAATCAATTGTTCGTATTTCATTTTTAACATTTATGAGTTGTACGTGGGCAAGGTGAAAAGTTCTCGGCCTGACAATGAAAGACTGCGATTTAAATTTAAAGAATGATTTTATTTTTCTACATAATCTCCCTTGAGTTCAACACACTTGGTCCAGCGTTTTTCTAACATCAATATTTCTTCCCGGAAGTGAGAGTCTGGAAGGCTGTCAAAATATTCTTCTACGGTCCTTTCAACTTCTTCTTTGGATGTGAATCGCTTTCCAGAAACAAACTTTTGCATATTTGGGAATAGATGGAAGTCTGAGGGTGCCAAATCAGGAGAATAAGGAGGATGGTCGAGCAAATCGTACCCCAAATCCCGCAATTTTCCCATCGCCAACGCACCCTTGTGTGCGGGTGCGTTGTCCTGATGAAAAATGATTTTTTTCTTTTTCAAACCAGGCCTCTTCTCACGAATTTTGGCCTCCAGCTGGTCGAGAAGGTTAGAGTAATATGCGCCTGTAATTGTTCTGCCTTTTTCAAGGTAATCAATTAACAAGATTCCTTTTGCATCCCAAAACACGCTGGCTATGACTTTTCCGGCAGATGCGATCGATTTCGCTTTCTTTGGCGCTGAACCACCGGCTTCCACCCACTGCTTCGACTGCTGTTTCGTTTCTGGCGTGTAGTGGTGGACCCATGTCTCATCCATGGTGACAAATCGCCGCACAAAATCGGTCGAATTCTTGTTAAATCGGTCCAAAGGATGGTCTGAAAATCGTTTACGCATTTGCTGTTGATCGACATTCAGCAAATGCGGCACCCATCTTGCGCAGACCTTTCCCATCTCTAATTCTTTGTGCAAAATGTTTCGCACCCTTTCTTCCGATATCCCCACAGCCTCAGCTATCTCCCTCACTTTCACTCGCCTAACGTCCAACACAATATCATGTACTTTTTCGATGATTTCTGGTGTGGTTGCGGTTTTTGGCCGTTCTTCACGTGGGTCATCTTCGAGGGACGTACGACCACGTTTAAATTCAGCTGCCCACTTTTTAACGGTTGACATCGAAGGAGCAGAGTCCCCGTACACTTTTGTCAACTTCGGATGAATTTCCATAGAGGCTAAACCATACAAAACAAAGAATTTTGTAAGAGCACGATATTCAAGTTTATCCATTTAAAAAAATAACACGCACGACGTCTACTACAAAAATTCTTGCAAACAAACTACTTGAGAGGACAAGTTGAAAGTTTTCATATGAACTAAAGACACATGCAGCCATGCAGGAAACATAAATTTCTGTTAATTGTAACGCCATCTCTGTGTCGGGCCGAGAACTTTTCACCTTGCCCAAGTATGAAAATTTTCATGACAGATATTATCCACTAAGATTCTTTTTAAATTGGATTTCAATTATTTTACGAAGCTATTTTCTTACTATTCATAATTGTTGTTGTTGACTTTGCTAAAAATCAGTATATATAAAGCAAATACGTTTACAGAGGTCTTTAATTAACAAATATCCCATTTCGAGGATAATAAATAACATGTAAAGATGTAGAGGTCAAAAAGCGAATAAACATTATTTCTTTCAAGTCCTCTTTTGATTTATTTCTTGTATGTTTATAAAATATTTTTTAGTACGACCCTCCTATAAGAACCAACAAATATCATTTTGTATATTACATATACATATATCCACTGTTGGAGAATCGAAATCTTGCTATAAAAACTCAATTCGAGGTAGTCATCCAACAGTCCGCCACCTAAGACGAAACACCGACAAAGAACTATCACAACAAAATGGTCTTGGATCATTCAAAAGCATATTTTCTGGTATTGTTGACGGGAGGTAAGGAAGGCCCAGTTGGAAGGACAGATGTCGTTTATCTCTCCTCTTTTTCTATTTATTTATGTACGTATTACGAACTTGTACACAGTGCATGTACATACCTAGAAGGCAGAAATGATAAAGAGATGGAAAAAAAGAGAAAGAGGTATGACGAAAATGTACCGGAATAGGGATGTGTATTTGATAAACGTTCTTGTTCACACCAATTTTCTTTCTTTAACGATCTCTAAAGAATGCTAATACGGTTTAAAATTTGAAAATGGGATAACTTATTTACGTTGAACAGGCATGAACTTGTTCAGTATTTAAGTATATATTTAAGCTAATATTTTAAATTGTGAATTCGTCTTTTTAAAGTACCGGATTCCAAGAATATACGGGGGTGGATCAATAATTAGTAAGTCTAGGCAAGAAAAGACAAAATTTTTGATAAAAAATTGTTTAAATTTTTAACTTTTTCTACATGTGGCTCCTCACATTTAAACCATTCAACTATTTGTAGTCCTTTAGAAAAGCAAGCTTTAGCAAACTGTTTGAAATATGCATTAATTTCAGTAATTACCTCCTCGTTCAACACAAATCTCTTACCACTGAGCTAAGTTCTCAAGTTGGAAAAAAGTTTGAGGGGGAAATGTGGTTCATACAGTTGTTTTGCATTTGAAACAGTCCAAGTGTGAACGCAGCATTATCCTAAAGAAAAAATACTCGTTTTATCCTTGCGTGGAGTCTTTTGTATTGTGTTGCATCGTGCAGTTGATCTAATAGGGATGTATAGTATTCGCTTCTTTCGTTGATCGTACAGCCAGTAACGCATTGCCAACTGCTCGGGGATGATACTTGCGGAGTATATCTCTGTGTCAATCAATGTACCGAATACATTCTTCGTCAATAACTTGATGAGGCCCCACAAAGTACACACCTTTGTAATTTGAAGAATGTTACGAAGAACCATGTAAACATTTGTTACACGAACTCAGATTCTGCAAAATATGAAACGTTGTTTTTCTAGCATTTCTTGCATATCATCTATATTTGTTTCTATTGTCTCAGTATGTCTGGACCTGAAGGTTTTCCACTTCGAAAACTCTCTTGTATCGTCTGTAGACACTATTGCTGCACAAGCTTAATTCCTTCTGCTTAAGGAATGATTGGATGGATTATATTCATGAAATTCATTCGAAAATATAATTTTGCTATTGTTAGAAGTCCAAGTCTCTCGATACTGGATTTCTGCGTGTGGAATTATCTAACACGAAAAGTATTTCAACTGGAGAAATCAGCGCATGATAATGATTTGAAAAATATAATACGAGTACAATAAGTAGAAGTACTACACATAGCAAGTGAAAAATGTGCGAAGTGAGTTTTATGACAAGTTTTTATGATCGTATCGTTGCTCAGTTTCCTACAGAGGTCATTTTGAACATTTTATTTAATATTAAAATGTTTTTGTTACAAGAATTGTAATAATGCTTAGCTTATAGGTTTGTAATAAATGTCATCAGCATAGTGGTATTCTGTTTCTTAGAATACATGAAAAATAAATGAGAGGTCAATGTTTAGAAGGCTATGCTATTACCCAGGCTTCATTTCCTTTATTATTTAGAAATTAATTCGTAAATCAGGAACGGGTTTTCTTTTAGAACGTGTGCTTGTAAATTCCAATTCATAATATTTTTCTAAAAGAAAAAAGTTCATCATTTGTTTAACTATTTTTATTGGCTATCATAAATTGAAATAAAGTCTTGAATTTATTAGACTTACACTTTTTAGTACAGTATTCTCACCAAGAAAACCAAATTATGAAGCGTGTTTTTTAAGTAAAGGCGAGTTTGTTTTGTACACTAATAGATGGTGCGCGCGCCGCAACGTGTGCTAGCGTAATATTCCGACCTTTCTTGGGAACAACTGTGCTCAGTTGCAGCTGTGTAAGTAACCTGTATGGTCTGTTTTGTCTCTTTAAAATGTTCAAGATTATCAAATCGCCCGCCGCCACCATAAATGCAGTAGCCTACGGCGAAACCTTGCGAAAGCTACGCAGAACGATTCAAAACAAAAAACGGGGAATTTTGCTACTCCATTACAATGCAAGGCCTCACACCGCAGCTCAGATACGAGCTTTATTGGACTCTTTTGGCTGGGATGTTTACGACCAGCCTCTCGCCCTACAGCCACGACCTCGCGCCGAGCGATTCCCATTTTTTCCGCTATCTCAAACATCATCTCGGCGGCAACCACTACGGTGCCCTTGCCTCTTGGTTATCGATGCAGGCGATGAAGTAGGTATTCAAAATGTAGTTGTAAGGTTTGATAAGTGTTTAAACGAACTTGGCAGGTATGTTGAAAAATAGAGAAATGTATGTAGAATCTGAAAATAAATTGGGTTTTTGAAAATTTTCTTTCTTTTGGTTTTTATTTTCAAACGGCCCTTACTTAAAAAACACGCCTCGTATTTTATGGAAAAATAATGTTCATGTACATACATACATATAAGGAGGACATCTTTAAATAATGAATAACAAATTTTTATTCGGTATATAAAACAGCATCTACTTTTTTCCGACCCTGTATACATTTCAACTATTGTACTTTACACTGGATACCTACACCATCACTGTAGGTACTTGGGAACTAAATAAGTTACAATTAGTCTTAAGATACTCAAAACAGAAGAGGAACCTTTCAACAAATGACTTTTCAAAAGCGCATTATTTACCTTGTAATTATACCAAACACAATAATAAGCTTAATCCTTTTTGTAAACAAAGGATTCTTTCCTAATGCGAATGTACCTCATTTAAGCACGGTTGTTAAGTGTGGTGGTAGGGAGGCCGTCAGACAACTCAGTAGGTTAAGAAGTCACCAGTCGAGACTAATAAATCAGTCGGTTCACACCAGAGGCGCTAGTATTCCATAGAGGCGCCTCTTCAGTATCTATATGTGTATATATTTTTTTTATCTCGACCGTTTACCTAGTACCTTTGTGACCGACTCCAATCTATCAGAAAAAAAAAAAACAATTACCATTTAAAAAATACAACCATGGGAAAGTTTTGGTTGACGCTGCAGGCGATATATATACAAGTATTTTTTTTAATTCCTGTCCTGACACTGCCAAAATCGATTAGACAGACTTAATTTAAAAAATGATATAACGATTTTATAATAGAGATTGGAAATAGATGTTGGAAGGATTATGATAAATTGAAAGAGAATTTCGAACCTGGTTTTGAGGTACATATATTCTTTTAGAAAAAAATTCTTTTGTGAAAACTTATACAAAGGGTTAAATAAACATTTCTCCAGGAAAACATAAATATTGTATATGTAAGTTTAATCTGTAAATTCGTAGCATTTTTTGTTTTGAGTATGAGAGTGCTTTGAAAAAAATTGATGTACCTGGCGTATCGGAAAGTCATTACCGGTTTTCTAACAGCTTATGTATGTAATGTTATGGTTTGACACATATGTGTTATTTCACTGACATCAAGTTTCGAAGCTGTACATGTTACATTTTGCGAAAGTAATACCGTCATAGATTTATACCTCTTTGAAAATATCAAGCTTCGTGCCTGAAAAAGTCAAAAAAATATAAAGGAAAAGGCTGCTAAAAGTCATCGTTTGCTGGTAGAAACTTACGATGAACATGCTCCAACCATAAAAACATGCGAGGCGTAGTTTCGACAATTCAAAAGTGGTGATTTCGATGTGCAAGACAAACAACGTTTTAGTAGACCGAAAAAGTTTGAAGATGCGAAACTTCAAGAGTTATTGGATGTAGAACCAACCCAAACTCAAAAACAATTGGAAAAAGCGTTAAATGTGGCTCAAGAAACGATTAGCGACCGATTACGAGTAATGGGAAAAATCCAAAAGATGGGGAAATAGGTACCACATCAATTGAAATCAAATGAAAGATCGTTTGTGAAATGCTGCTTCAAAGGTATGATCGGAAGTAATTTCTGCATCGAATATTGACGTGTGATAAAAAATGGATTTATTTCGAAAATCCTAAGCGCAAAAAAACATGGTTATCACCTGGCCAAGTCGGTCCATCGACTTCAAGGCTAAGTCGTTTTGGTCGCTCTGTGTTTGGTGGGATCAGAGTGGCGTGGTGTATTACGAGCTCTTGAAACCTGGTGAAATATTTAATACTGATCGCTACTACTAACAAATTATCAATTTGAACCATGCATTGATAGAAAAACGCCCAGAATAGGCCCGAAGAATAATAAAGTGATTTTACAGCACGATAGCGAGGCATCTCATAAAGCAAAACCGGTCAAAGAAACGTTGAAAGCACTCCCCAGACCTTGCCTCGTCTAACTATCACCTCTTCGCATCAATGGGACACATGCTTGCAGAGCAGCACTTTGCCAATTTCGAAGAAGTTAGAAAATGGCTCGATGAACAGTTTTGCTCAAAGAACAAACAGTTTTTTTGAAATTTATACAATCGATTGGCCAATATTTTGAATAAATAAATTTTTCTATTTTTTTGAAAATTTTGTAGTTTTTTTTTACATAAAAACCCGGTAATGACTTTTCGGTAGACCTGGTACATATATCAATTCTAATGTATTATTGTTTTTAATTGAATAGTTTTCGAATTTGTGAATTTGTGCAAAGATTGTTTTACTTATCAAGGAAAAGAAACGAGCTTTTAGGACAATATCCTTTTGTTCAAGTTCAATATTTATATTTTCCTTTTGCGGAGAAAATTTATTTTGGAAGTGTACAGCATGGAAATGGTTTCTTGGTTTAAAGAGGAACATTTTGACATGAACTGTGCTCTCAACATCAAAAAAATGATCGGACTTCAGATGTAGAATCGAAAAATTGTCAGATCGTTGTGAAAAATTAGAATTTAATACATTGCTTGTCGTAAAACCTCTATGACTTTTTAAAAATTGATATATTCAACAAGTTTTTAATGTTATTTAAAGGAAGTTGTTTAGAATATTTGACATCACCGTACCATTTTCTCTTCGTCCTCAAATGTGGTGGAGAAAGCTGATCCCACCCAGTCAACGGTTTAAAAAAAAAATTGATATTAATGAAAAGTTCAGTTATAATTAATCGATTACCATCTACGAAATTTGCTGCTCACTTGATTTTCTTCATAACAATTTCATTAATCCAGCATTATCGTCCATAAAGATAAATTCTACTTCCATTGCTACTGTATACGGAAGAACAATGGATTGCAAAATCTCTCTATCTCTAGGCAGTTGGAGCACCATTTTCTTTGAAATAAAAGTTGGTGTGGCCACCAGTATTATTCCAGTCTATACCATTAAGCCACCATACTAATATTCAGGCCTTTCTCAGGCAAATTATACATATTATATTTGTATATGTCGAGTTCATGGCAAATTGGAATAAACTATTACCTGGATGCAACTTAAATCTGGATTTTCCATTGAATAATAATCATCCTCCATCATTACGACTATTAATGAAAAGTTCAGTTATAATTAATCTATGTGCATCTACATTACGAAGCACAAAATACCAATTACCATTTTGCTATAGTAGGGCCAAATTCAACATATACATACATCATAGAAATATAACATCTAGAAGACAAAACAGTACAAAATTAAGGTATTTCATCCCATACAATTAAACAACCACCCTTGTACTAAGTCCTTCCCCAGACTAATTGTCGATTATTGTATATGTCAAGTTCAATAAGCCTACTACCTGGCTACAACGTAAATCTGGATTTTCTATTGAGTAATACTCGTCCCCGTTTTGACCTTAACTAGTATGCTTACATACAGTTCGCAAAGCAACACTTAGATTTGACAGAGCAGCAATGGAGCAATGTTTTAATCTCTCATGAAGACGAGTTGCCTTGTAATCTTCAGATGGTCCAGGAAAGGTATGCGGAAGGCCAAGACAATGGTATTTTGAACGTGCATTTTTTCTAAGGACGCCGTTTCACAAAAGATCTGTAATGGTATGGGTTGGCATTCGTATCAGGTCCGCGCGGCAGTCGTTTTCACCAAAAATAGATCTTCGACAGCTCATCAGTACATAAAATAGATCCTTTCAGGACATGTTGTGTTCTACGCTCCGTTTATTGGTGATGGGTTTGTGATAATGGATGATAATGCCTGACTGTACGCGGTGCACATCGGCAACATTTGCAACGAGTGCAAATTCATCGAATGATTTGGCTAGCGCATAATCCTGAATTAAACCCCATTGAACACGTTTGGGGCATGCTTGAGAAACGTGTTAAAAGTCGTGCAACCGTGCCAGAGAATGTAAATGACTTTCGTATTGCTCTTCAGGAAGAGTGGAGAAATATTCTTCAAACCGATATTCAGGCCATTATTCAAAGTATGCATCGAAGAATTGGAGCTGTAAGAGGAGGTGGAAATGTGAATTATTCATAATCTAATAAGTTACGGTATCTGGAACTGTTCCTTCTTGGAAATTTGAAATGTTATTAATATTATTAGTAGATTGTCATTAAATGCATTTAAACAAATTTAAACTGCTTACAATGTTGTAAAGTACTGCCAGTTACCCACGTTGTCGGTGTAATACAATCATAAAAATAAATTAAATCCCTAACTTGTCGGCGATCCACTTTTTGTGCCGGTTTATGTATAAGAATGCTAACACTTTTCTTAATATTTTGAGATTCACTACGTCAAACAATTGAAATTAACCTAAACCGAAATTTTGTTTTATTCTCTTATCGAAACGTAGAAATCTATTACATTTTTTCAGTTTAGTTTAAGTAGAATTATGTAGAAAATATCTGTAAAACAAGTACGAACTTAGACCGAATCATTAGAAAGAAGAAGCCACCAGTCTTATTGTTCCTCTGATACCGTGGAAAAATAAATAAAAGAGTTATGGTAGAATGATCACTGGTAGCAACTATACACACGCAGTCAGTATAGGTGTATGCACTTGTAAAGACTTATTATATAGACAGAGTCAAGGAATTTCTTCGCTTTCCACCTTTGTGGACGTGTTCTCCTGTTCCATCGTCGACTTTGGTCTCTTTCTCACTTCCAATACAAATATTTTACAAATCATGAAACGGCCATTAAGCGAGACGAATTCCTTTTTAAACGGACGGACCACCTACAACACGCCGCCTCACAATAAAGGGCACAAAATTAACTGAGGCCAAGGCACGTCGCTGCTGTCGACACATTCTAATTTGGTGTTTTGTCGCGTTTTCTTATCCCCTTTTTCCCTTCACGATGACGTCGTGCCATGTCTTGTACTTTCATTTTTTTTCTTTCGATCTCGTCTTTATTGTGTGAATAAAATAAGAAACGCTTCACAATATTTGAAATAATTTCTTCGCGAAAACCCGCAATTAGGTCCACCTGAAATTAGTTTTCTGGGGGTACATTTTTTTTATTTCACAAGCAATGATATTGTTTTTTCGAATCCTATTCTTGTTTTATAATTTAAAGAACATAGGGTTTCTGTTGACATTAAAAAAATATACACTTACTTGACAAGTTTTTGTAGTTAAATAGAATTAACTAAAACAGTTGAAAGGATTATTTGCAGTTGTTGTAGTTAAATAGATAAATTTTTTTATACGAGGGAGCGTTTTTATATTCGCGGAATGAGCGGGTTGTAGAGGGGTGAGTAGGCGCATTGGGGGCGTGGCCTGTGCAGCAACTCATGATTAGTATAAATACGAAGTTTCATTGTTATTAGACAGTTAGTCTTTAAGCTATCGTCAACCAAGTAACATAATCAGGAGTGAAAAGTGAAATATGGAAAAAATCGAATATCGTGCCGTTATAAAGTTCATTACCAGGCAAGGAAAATCAGTCGCGACCATAATGAATGAGATGTCATTGGTTTACGGCGACTCTTGTCCAGGAAAAACCATGGTGTACAAGTGGCATAGTTTATTTAAACAAGGAAGGGAATCCCTTGAAGACGACCCGAGGCCGGGCAGGAGCATTGAGGTGACCACGCCAGCACTTATCCAAAAAGTTGAACAAATTGTACTCGAAGATGCTCGACTAAAGAAGAAACAACTCGCAGAAATGGTTGGAGTATCCGATACAACAATTTTTAAAATCCTACACGATCATCTCGGCATCTCTAAGGTCAGCGCAAGATGGGTGCCGAGAATGCTCACGCCGCCGCAAAAACAACAGCGCGTAGAGTGTTCGCGTGCATTTTTGGACCTCTGTAATGAAGACAAGGATGGTGTATTGAGTGGAATTGTTACTGGAGACGAAACTTGGGTTCATCATTATGAACCTGAGTCCAAATAAGACTCCATGCAGTGGCATAAAAAGGGCACAGCACCTCCCAAGAAATTTAAAGTGTCACAATCAGCTGGGAAACTCATGGCAACGGTATTTTGGGACTCGGAAGGAATATTGTTGATTGATTATAAAGATAAAGGTGTTTCTATAACCGGAGGATATTACGCTTCAATATTAGAGCGACTAAAAGAAGCCATTAAAGAGAAAAGACGGGGAAAATTGACAAAAGGTGTTCTGCTTTTGCACGACAACGCGCCCGTCCACAAGAGCCGCGTTGCGTTAGCTGCCGTGCATAAGGTGGGCTTCGAAATTGTGAATCACCCACCCTACAGCCCAGATCTGGCCCCGAGTGATTATTACCTGTTTCCGAAAATGAAAAAAGAGGTGCGGGGTAAAAAAATTTCTGCCGTTGATGAAGCCAAGGAGGCAGTTTCGGCGTATTTTGCAGATAAAGAGAAATCATTTTTTTATGAGGGTATAAATAAATTAATTGAAAGATGTGAAAAATGTATCCGTCTTGCAGGTGAATATATTGAAAAAGAAAAATAATTTGGTTTTTTTATTTCCACCCCTTGTCCCCCATTCCGCGAATATAAAAACGCTCCCTCGTAGTTATAAAAATCGGATACAAAAACAAAATATACTTATGGTTTTGCTACAACAGAATCCTTTACATCAATTTTATAGAGTCCTTTATTACAATGCAAGTCATTTAACGTCCAAAAATTGTTGAGAAAACCACTCCTGTAGCCGCTTGAGCGAACAGAAACATTTAATATTTCCTATCATATATTAGGTGTACCGGAAAGTCATTGCCGGTTTCTTTCTAAGAAAAACTACATAATTTTCAAGAAAATGGAAAAATTTATTCATTCAAAGTATTGACCATTTGATTCTACTAATCTTGCCCATCTTTCAGGCAATTTATGGATGCGATCCCAAAAAAACTCTTTGTCCTTTGAGCAAAACCATTCATAGAGCCATTTTCTATCTTCTTCGAAATTGGCGAAGTGCTGCTCTACAAACACGTATCCCATTGATGCGAAAAGGTGGTAGTCGGACGGGGCAAGGTCTGGAGAGTACGGCGGGTGCGATAATATGTCCCATCCAAATGCTTTCGACGCTCTTTTGGCGGGTTTTGCTGTATGAGACTGCGCGTAATCGTGCTGTAAAATCACTTTACCACGTCTTCGAGTCCATTCTGAACATTTTTCTACAACTATCTTTTGGTTTTGTTAAAACAGAATCCTTTACACTAGTTTTACAGAGATCCTTTGTTACAATTCAAGTCGTTTAACATTCTAGGCTTAAAAATCTTTGGTAAAAACTCACACCTTCGACCGATGGAGTCAACAGAATCGCTTGATATTTTGTGTCTATTCAGGGCTTCTAAAAAACATCAAGCTTCAAAGCCATAAATGTTACATTATGCGAAGGTAACACTGTCATAGATTTATACCTCTTTGAAAATGTCGAGTTTCGTGCCTGAAAAAGTGCATTTGCAGCACACATTGTTTTTCTTATTTCATCAAAAGAAAACAGCCGCTGAAAGTCATCGTTTGCTGGCAGAAACTTATGGTAAGCATGCTCCAACCATCAAAATATGCAAGGCGTTGTTTCGACAATTTAAAAGTGGTGATTTCGATGTGAAAGACAAATAACGTTCTAGTAGACCGAAAAAGTTTGAAGATGTAAAGCTACAGAAGTTCAATCTAAACTCAAAAACAATTGGCAAAAGCGTTAAATGTAGTCCAAGAAATGATTAGCGACCGATTAAGAGCAATGAGAGAAATCCAAAAGATGGGAAAATGGGTGCCACATCAATAGAATGACAGGCAAATGAAAAATTGAAAAATCGTTTGTGAAATGCTGCTTCAAAGATATGATCGGAACTCACTTCTGCATCGAATAATGATAGATGATGAAAAATGGATTTATTTCGAGAACCCTAACCACAAAAATGGTGGTTATCGCCTGGCAAAGCCGGCCCATCGACTCCAAAGCAAAATCATTTAGGTCGCAAGGCAAGGTAGTGTATTACGAACTGTAGAAACTTGGTGAAACAGGTAATACTTATAGCTACCGACAATAAATTATCAATTTGAACGATACATCCAGAATGGCCCGAAAGCACGGTAAAGTGATTTTACAGCAAGATAACGCGCTGTCTCATTCAGCAAAACCGGTCAAGGAAGTATTGAAGTACTTGGATGGGGTATAATATCGCACCCGCCGTACTCTGCAGACCTTGCCCCGTCCGACTATCACCTTTTCGCATGAATGGGACACGCGCTTGTAGAGCAGCAATTTTGAAGAAGTTAGAAAATGACTCGACGAATGATTTTGCTCAAAGGACAAACAATTTTTTTGGGATGGCATCCATAAATTACCTGAAAATAGGCAAGTTCTGCCTTTTTTCAAGGTAATCAATTAATAAGATTCCTTTTACATCCCAAAACACGCTGGCCATGACTTTTCCGGCAGATGCGATCGATTTCGCTTTCTTTGGCGCTGAACCACCGGCTTACACCCACTGCTTCGACTGCTGTTTCGTTTCTGGCGTGTAGTGGTGGATCCATGTCTCATCCATGGTGACAAATCGCCGCACAAAATGGGTCTCATTCTTGTTAAATCGGTCCAAAGAATGCTCCGTAAATCGGTTGCGCATTTGCTTTTGATCGACATTCAGCAAATGCGACACCCATCTTGCGCAGAACTTTCTCATCTCTAATTCTTTGTGCAAAATGTTTCGCACTCTTTCTTCCGATATCCCCATATCCTCAGCTATCTCACTCACTTTCACTCGCCTATCGTCCAACACAATATCATCATGTACTTTTTCGATGATTTCTGGTGTGGTTGCGGTTTTTGGCCGTCCTTCACGTGGGTCATCTTCGAGGGACGTACGACCACGTTTAAATTCAGCTGCCCATTTTTGAATGGTTGACATCGAAGGAACACTTTTGTCAACTTCGAATGAATTTCCATAGTGGTTAAACCATCCAAAACAAAGAATTTTATAACAGCACGATATTCAAGTTTATCCCTTTAAAAAAATAACACGCACGATGTCTACTACAAAAATTCTTGCAAACAAATAACTTGAAAGAACAAGTTGAAAGTTTTCATATGAACTAAAGACACATGCAGCCACGCAGGAAACATAAATTTCTGTTAATTGTAGCGCCATCTCTGTGTCAGGCCGAGAACTTTTCATCTTGCCCACGTAATTATATATAAACATATAATTAAGTTCTTTTACGATGGGAATCAATAAAAAATTATTACTTTCTGCCATTCCATCGTTAATTAACTTCAATTTAATGAATGATATGAATGATAAATGAATTTATTTAACAATGGAATAACAGAAAATAATAATTTTTCAAGAGAAGAAAGTTTTTGTAGCTATTTTTTTTATTGATGCAGAATGATACATTTTCTATAATGGTCACTTACTTGTGACATCTACTATATGTATGTGATGTCGCTTTTCAGCACTAGTCTATTCTGCCGAAGGAAATATATCTGGATAATTAATAAATTATATATTTCAATGGATTACATTAAAGTTCGTTATTTAAAATATTATTTATCACTTCCACTGGCTTAATAACTATCCAGAAGATTGTCATTTAAGGTAATACAATTAGATTAGCTCTAAGTCTATTAACATCGATAAACCGAATATATCTAATTACGAAAACGAGTAGAGAAGAAAAAGATCTGCGAACCCTACACCGAACGGCATGAGAACAACCTGTTTAGAACGCTAATACCATTTGTGTTCACTGCAAGATAAACGCTAATAGTGTTTATCCGAAATATCTTGCCTTTTTATCTGACAACAATGACATCTAATGCTATTATAATTTTCTGAACCGTCGGACCGCTAGATTCCGTACACCGACATAACAACAACAGTAGAACAGCAGTATGGTCCTTGGCCCTAATCTCTCACGAACGACTGCACCGCCTGAATGCGGTTTTGCAAGGCCATTTGCAAATCACCATTGTCCTCCTTTTTAACATGTTGACATCTCGGACCGTTTGAATGTGTCATTATATTCCACATATACATAACGTGCATTATCTACTCCAAGCCAGCAAAGTAGCATACGAGTGGTGAGATCTTTAAAGCGAAAACGTAAGGAAAATGTATATAGATTTGGTTTGGTGGACTGTGAGGTACTTTTGATGGTGATTAGATTTGAAAATCCTATTTAGTTCTTGGTACGGGATTATTTTTTTTTTAGGTATTTTCGGTTAACGATGATCATGTTATCGCAGTGCTTCTTATTATGCAGGCATTTTACTTGAACCGGAACGAGTATTAGTATAAAAGGACGATATTCTAGGAAATAAATTTAAAATTTTTTGTACTAAAATGTATATACGAGGGTGGTCCCAGAGGTAGCCGACCCAACAAAGAAAATACAAAAATTTTGGAAAGAGATATATTAATTTTTCAACAAAATCTCCTTTCAGTCCTACACACTTTTCCCAGAGATGTTCAATAAGTTCGGTACCCTTTTTATAATAAAAACTGTCTTGCTCCTCAAAATAGCCATTAAGTGCCGTCATCACTTCTTCATCGTTGGCAAATCTTTGATCACTGAGCCATTCTTTCAAGTTTGGGAACAGAAAATAATCCGAGGGAGCTAAACTTGGCGAATAGAGTGCATGAGGTAGCAATTCAAACTTCAATTCATTAATTTTGCCACTGAAATAACGGATTTGTGAGCTGGTGCATTATCTTGATGAAACAACACTTTCTTCTTAGCCAAATCCGGCCATTTTTGCTTGATTTCTTCGCTCAAATGTTGTAATAAGTTCGTTAATACTCGCCGTTGATAGTTTTTCCATTTTCAAGATAGTCAATGAAAATTATTCCACGCGTATCCCAAAAACCCGATGCCATGAAATTGCTTGCAGATGAAACGGTCTTCGCCTTCTTTGAAGCCGGTTCTCCATTTTGAGTCCATTGCTTTGATTGTTCTTTTGTCTCGGGTGTGAAGTGATGGACCCATGTGTCATCCATGGTTATGAAACGGCGCAAAAATTCTGTCTTGTTTCTGTGAAACTTCGCTAAACACTCAATTGAAACATCTTCACGACACTGTTTTTGCTCGAGTGTGAGCAAACACGGCACCAATCTTGCACTCAGTTTTCTCATGTCCTGAAAAGCTTGTTTTCTTTCCTGTATAATAATTCAGTATTTTTTAGTTGCATTTTCATGAATGTCGATTGTATTTCCAAAATTTATTGTCTTTTTAAGACGTTTTTGCAACTGAGGAAAATATTTCACTTCCAAACCGTTAGTTAATATGTCAATTATCGTCATACATGTTTTAATATTTTCAAATATTAATACAATTTGTCCATTTCCTTAAAGCTTTTCATTCAATTTAATGAAATACTGAGTGATGTCACATAGAAACATTAAACCATTTAACCAATCTACGAGGGTTATTTTTTAAATAAGGTACGTCTGTTAATGAGAGTGAGAATAATGCGCGATCGCTGCGGTGTGCATGCGCGTCTGCTACCAGGATGCTTTGGGTGGTTTTAGATGGCATTTGTAGCCGTATCTTCTATCTGTGGAAGTCTGTAATATTTAAGAAAATTGATTTTCCCGCCGACTCTGAGATAAGATTTATAATTCTGTTCTTGAGTCCAAGATATTTGGCAGCAGCGGAAATGCACGATCAGATTTGTGAAGTGTACGGTTTTAATGCTATGAGTGATAGAAGATCAAAAGTGGGTGAGAATGTTCAAAGATGAGCGGGTTAATGTGTTGATGAACCATCCCAGGCTGACTTTCGCTGATTTCTGAAGGTTTGGTTCGTAATGTAGACAACAAAATTGGAGATGACTGACGATTCACGATTTCAAAGTTAACAATTGATTTTCCACAAGTTTCAAGATTTGTTTCGAGGAATCTGAAGTATCTAAAATTGTGTTGTCGATAGGTTACAAGACTGCTTTCTGATGATTACAAAACAAAAAGATTGGGCTGTGTTTTATCGTTTATAACTCGTTTCAATCAACTAGGAGATGGATTTTTGGACCATATCGTTACAGAAAATGAGACTTGTCTCACAATATTCCTGAATCTCAGCGACAGTCAATGGAATGGCGAAACACAGACGTCAGCTAGAGTGAAAGCCAAATATACTACTTCAGCACGAAAGATCATGGCAACTGTTTTTTAGGACAAGAAAGGGATCTTGTTAGTGGTTTTTATGGCGAAAGCATGCTCGGAACCCACTGATTCTAAGACTGCTTTCTGACTATTACAAAACAAAGAGACTGAGCTGTGCTCTATCGTTTTTAACTCGATTCAGTCAGCAAGGAGATGAATTTTTGAACCACATCATTACAAAAAATGAGACTTGGGTGTCTAGGGTGAAGAGACAGTCACAATAAGCATCAGAATTAAGTGCGGTTTCTATAGCGAAAACCGCACTTAATTCTGATGCTTATCGTGTGATCTTGCGAAAACTCTGACGTACTATACAAAGTAAGCGGCGTGGTCTACTGTGTTCCGAAGTGATATTCCATAACAATGGAAGGCCCCATGTTTCTGCGCAAATCAAAATCTAATCAGGTCTTTTGAATGGGAACAACTGGATCATCTACCTTACAGATCAGACCTTGCACCCAGTGATTTGCACCTGTTTCGATACTTAAAGGAGTTGCTTGATGGTCAACGTTTCAACGGTGGCGAGGAAGGGAAAACTACAGTCATGGATTGGGTTCTCCACATGCGACAGATTTCTTTGACGTCAGAATTCAAAAATTTGTTGAACGGTATGAAATGTTTGAACAAAAATGGAAATTATGTAGAAAAGTAGACGAAAATATATAGAATATGGAAATAAATATATTCTTCTTCTTGTTAAGAAACGAACCTTATTTAAAAAATAACCCTCGGTTTATGGCGTGTTAAAGGACTCGAAGATACACTGCCTGGTGGCTTAATTGGTAAAGCAGTCGTCTAGAAAACGGCAGATACAGGTTCGAGTCCTTCTCCAGCGCTGAAATTTTTAATTAATTTCTGTGTATTTAATTAACGATGGAATAGCAGAAAATAATATAATTTTCATTAAATTTGCCATCGTGAAAAACTTAATTCTATGTTTATATGTAATTACTGACATCATAATAACCTGACTGCGAGTTTTAAATATTAGATCTGATCCATAATGCGATTTATGGCGTGTTAAAGGACTCGAAGCAGTCGTCTAGAAAACGGCAGATAGAAGTTCGAGTCCTTCTCCAGCGCAGAAATTTTTAATTAATTTCTGTGTATTTAATTAACGATGGAATAGCAGAAAATAATATAATTTTCACTTACATATATATGTTTACATATAATTATTGACATCATAACCCTCGTACATTTATGTAAAAATTCGTCATAGCTGTTGTTTTTTCTTAATTCAAGAAGAGCTTCATTTCAAGAACTTGGTCGAAACTGAGTCATCGAACATTGTTTTCAAAATCCCAGAATATTGGCAGTTAATTTCCTCTAATAATTGATATTTCGGTTGTGGTTCACGTTAGTATCTTTAATAAACCAAAGAACGTTTAATGCATTTCCTTGAAATATACCCTGTGTTATTGTTATTCGTGTTGTTTGCAGTGTGTCTGATTGTGTGGTCGTCCGCCGTGATCTCATTACATACCCAAGGAACATTATAAATAGAATTGGGATATTTTTCCCCCGGGCCAGGATCGTAATAAGGCGAGTGTACTGACAAACGGGTAACCTTGCGATGCATGCTTATTTATATCACTTATGTCTTGTTTTATGAATAACGCACTTTCATTATTCACAGCTGTTGTTGCGTAGCGCAAAATGGATAAAAATGACAAAATATCTGCAGAGTGACGTAAGTCTCCAGATGTTCTTATATTTAGAAAATGACCTCTCGACATCTACGTATAGCATATAGCAGTGAGTGTACATCGTTCACAATTTGCATTGACTCCACTAGCGTCAACCCTATTCTATTAAGTCAAATAAATTGTCGTAAATTTGTTTAAGTCGGTTTCAATGGAAGTATTTTCAAATCTTTTCTGGTTTTCCTTAATTGTTCCAGTTTCGTTAGGTTTGAATCGTGGAACCACAGATTTTATTTGTTGGAAAATCTCGTAATAATAGAAAGCTGCTATCAACCATGTTCCCTAACATGTGCGAATTAGCTGTGGTGGCTTAGGAATACTGGAGAACTGTCTGCTGAATTCTCAAACTCGTTTGGAAGATTTCAAAAACACTTTTTTGGTTAATCTGGTACGTAGTCTTCCGCGGTCGTGGTCCATACTGTTTTCTTCTGGGCTGGAACCGCGTCACTGGTATAACTGCTGACGTTTCATACCCACTCGTATGGGACATCTTCAGGACTCAACTACTGCTACTGTCTGTCGCACTGAAACTGAAACGTCGGCAGTTGTACCAGTGACGCGGTTCCAGCCCGGAAGCCCAGAAGAAGATAACACTCTTCTGGTATTTGAAATTAATGCATACGCCTGTGAATAATATTGTCGAATACTTTGTGCTACAAGGCTTCTGGCCTTCCTTAATTGCTGTAGCTTCTTTAAGTTTGAATCGTGGAACCACAGATTTTATTTGTTGGAAAATCTCGCAATAACAGAAAGCTGCTAGCAACCATGTTCCCTAACATGTAAGAATTAGCTGTGGGGGCTCAGGAATACCGGAGCACCGTCTGTTGAATTCTCGAACTCGTTTGAAAGATTTCAAAAACACTCATTTGATGTTTGAAATTAATGCATATACATACCTGTGGATAATATTGTCGAATACTTTGTGATACAAGGTGTAAAGCACTTTACAAGTTACATGTAAAAGTCCTTCACACTTGTCTCTAAGGGAATGGCCTACAGTACACATTATCTCTGCGCCATCGCTCACAAACGTCAACAGTTGGTCAGTTAAGAGTTGAAATCTTTTAGCGTATTCAGCACTACATTCATAATTACTTCGCCAGTGCAGTTTTCTAATCTTTTGCTAGCTAATACAATGGAAAATTGCTTTAACAGGATCTAGGACACGCACTATAATATTCAAAATGGAATTTTACTTCCGATCTGTCGTTTCATCAACACAACAGCTGTTTATCTTTTACTGCAAGTTTGATCATGTTTTCGATGTCGTTCTGCATAGTTATCATATGCCTCTGTAATGCTCTCCGGGATGGTAGTTTCCAGTTGGGATTGTATTTATTCCAGAAGTTGTAAAAAGTTTGTTTATCGAGTAAATGAAGTCTCAAATCAGAGGCGACTATCATGAACAGTAAATCAAACATAAATTTCGTTTTTAATGGCATGTTATTTTTCTTATTTTGGTGTTGTACACTCTTCTTGTGATCTTTACAGTAGTGCTTGACCCACAACATCAACGATTTATCGTAAACTTTGCAGTATAGCCTAGTACCATTATATTATAAATCGAGAAATTCACAATAAATTTTCACGCTGCGTTAGCAAATGGTCTCGTTTTTCCCTTACGCATGTCCGTCTTACTTAATAATTATACGATCGCCTTAAATAAAGATCCGCTCAATACTTATAATTCTACACTTTATGTGTTTTATTACATTATAATTGAGGACGCTGCGTACTCGTTACGACCCTGATCCGGGGGAAGACATCCCAACTTTGATTACAACTGAAATGTCTATCTTGTAAATCTCACGCAAGGGTCAACTGTGTGGTATAGAGTCGGTTGCTGATAATCGATATAGGCGTAAGAGAGCTTCCTATTTTTCAGCCTTCCATGCTTAATTATAATATGTGCAATAAATATTTGTTACTTACATCCTTTGGAGTTTTTTTACAACCTTTTTGTTCTTGACATAATATTTTATTTTTCTTGTTCTTCCATTATTATTATTGGGACTTCCAATAAGAGGTTTCATTTTGATATGTAAAAAAAACGAGTATTTTTAAGCGAAATCATCGGATGTTTATTTAATTGTAAAGAGGAGGGTATGCCATTAATAATGGAAAACAATATCAGCCAAATGGCTACCACGGCTATGCTTGCAGGACCATATTCTTTTCATAAAGTTTTTCATTACCAATTCGCACATTTGCGGCTGTATGTCCTCGATAACTTCACGAATTCCATCTTTGAGATCTTGAATCGATTGTGGACTATTTGCATAGACATTATCTTTTATGCGGCCGCAAAGAAAAAAGTTTAAAGGTGTTAAATCACAAGATCTCCGTGGCCAATTGTGATCGCCTCTTCGAGAAATCACACGGTCAGGAAACTTTTCACGCAAAAGAGTGACGGTATCGTTACTTGTGTGGCACGTAGCGCCGTCCCCCACATCAATATCTTCGAATTCCGGCTATACGAAATCATTAAACATCATTCGATAGCGCAATCCATTCAACGTAACAGTTGCTCCAACCTCATTTTCGAAAAAGTAAGATCCAATGATCCTGCCAGACCAAAAACCGCACCAAACAGTCACACGTTGAGGATAGAGAGGCTTTTCAACAATAATTCTTGGGTTTTCCGAACCCCAAATGTGACAATTCTGCTTATTAACGGAGCTTCCGAGGTGAAAATGGACCTCATCACTCAAGATGATTTTTCGATGAAATTCCGGGTCAGTTTGATGCATTTTAAGGACCCAATCAGTAAAGACACGACGTTGTTGATGGTCGGTAGACGTGAGTTCTTATGTTAACTGAACTTTAAAAGCCTTAAGACCTAAGTCTTTATGCAAAATACTGTGCAAGGTCGTTTGTGGAATGCCCAATTCCAAAGATCGACGAGAAATGAATAAACCTGGGTTTTCCTCAACACTATGGGCTACAACAGCAATATTCTCAGTTGTTCTTGAGCGACTTGCACGAGTTCGATCCTTCACATCACTAACTTGTCCCAACAGCTCAAATATTTCCACCAGTTTCACAATTGCTGGCGAGAAGGTGCTTCACGACGATCCAAAAATGCTTTAGTTTTGCGAACTGTGACCGCGAAATTTTCACCATTTTTGTAGTGAATGTTAATAATTTCAGTGCGTTGTTGAAGCGTATATCGTTCCATTTTTATTAGTGGCGTAGTTTTTACTTGTCATCTGTCAAGTAGTTTCAGGTTGAGTCATGACAACTGTTAAAATGGCGGGTTATTGAAAATGAAATGTTTTATTGGAATACCTTTTATAAGACAATAATTTGAAGAATTTATAATTTAAATAGGTCAAGTCTTGAGTAAAAGAAGGTGTTAATTTAGTTGGATTTCGTAATAGTTTAGTCATAAGTTGTGTCATTATATCATGGATATTTGTGAGTTATTATTATTATTATTGTTGTTATAGTAATATCTGGACTTACTTAATATATTTTTTATTCATTTTTATGTTAAACAAGAACAAAACTTTATTAGATAGCGTTTACGGTTCAATAAGCTTTAAACATATCGATAAATATATTTAGCCTGCTGTGAACTCGTAAATAGAGGACAATCTCGTAAATAGAACGATTACATAATACAGACCGTGGAAAAACTACGATTCCGTCTATTTTTAAAAGTGAGGAAGCGAAAATTCCATTGCAAGCGTGAAAGTTACGACAGCGTGGTGCAACTCCCTCATGAGCGCTCAAGTTAACAACACTCCGAAGTGCAGCAACAACAACAACAACAACAGGAGCAACGGCAAACTCACGAAGTTGGAAGTCACACAATTTTCTCATAGTACAAATACCACAGCGATGACTGGTCTTTCTCCTCTCTCGTTCGCCAATATCGCCTATTAAAATGCACCGTTCGCGACCTCACACGGACGGACGGCAGCAGCCAGTAAGCCGGTCGCTAGAGCCGAGCCAAAGAAGTCGATGAAGAAGTGAGAAAAAGCGGCAAATCTTGACATATTTC
Source organism: Dermolepida albohirtum (assembly GCA_031893035.1). Lineage (NCBI taxonomy): Eukaryota > Metazoa > Arthropoda > Insecta > Coleoptera > Scarabaeidae > Dermolepida > Dermolepida albohirtum. The sequence continues at coordinate 101,203 of JAVIWB010006595.1, forward strand.
CTCGTAGGTGTGGAGGAACGACACGCATATTTCTGTCGAGAAATTCCCGGAAAGTGAATCGTACTTACGAATACTTTCACGTATGGATTAATGATATTTTAGGTATCTTTTGTTCGATACAAGAAAACTTGTGTTCACTCATTTATAATTAGCTAATAGTATTTTATTTACTGATTAATATATATATCAAAACATTCATTAAACGTTAATAGATGACATATATAATTTGACTTTTTTGCATTGAAGTAACAAGAAATTCCATACATCCACACAATACAAAATTTAAATTAAAGCCAAGACTCTAATACTAATAGAAAACTTCATCGTAGAAAAAGATATATAAGTTGATAAGAAGCGACGCCTAGACTTCTAGTACCATCTTTTGGAAAAGTTTAGCATCATCATCACATGCCCTTACTATTTATTGCTGGACAAAAGCCTCTCTCAAGTTTTGTCATCTTTTCCTATCTTGAGCAACGAGTATCTACTTTCCAGCTAGTCTTCTTATCTTGTCTATCCAACGTTTCTGTTTTGGAATGCGTCCAATTTTGGATGCCATCGTCCTAAAGACACATGTCTTTAGATGTTCTAAAGACACATGTCTTTAGGTTAATTGCACTTCAAATACAGAATGGTTTCTACGGTTTTCGTACTCCTGTATTCTGTCTAATTTTTTGATTTGGAATTTTATTTATAATAGTAATTCCCAACATTGATCTTCCCATCTTGACTCGCATTACTTGTATTCTGTCGATATTCCTTTTCTTAAAGTTACTGTTTCCGCGACATACTATATATCAGTAGACAACAGTACGCACTGATTAAATATTCTTCACTTCAAAGATATTGGAAAAGCAATTGGAAGTGAACCCCAGATGGCTAGATCGCCAACTGGCTAAGTTCACACCTTAAAAGTAAGCTTAATTAATATATAATATATGTATATAATAGTGTATTCTATTGTCCAATAGATTCTAAATATAAATAAAGGACAATATTTGAATTATAATAGCAGACATGTATATACTACAGGCCATAAGTGAGGGATCACTTATCATAAATAACAAAACACATGGAAATGTGGAAGCAGGTGTTATGGACAGATGAGTCAAAGTTCCAAGTGTTTGGTAGTAATCGACGAGGTTTCGTTCGAAGACAAGTGGGTGAAAGGATGTTACCCGAATGTGTAGTACCAACTGTTAAACACGAGGGAGGTTCTGTGCTTGTTTGGGGATCCTTTTCCTTTGATGGTGTCGGAGATTTGTACCGCATTGAAGGCATTTTAAAAAAAGAGGGGTACCTGAAGATATAAACGTGAGAGAAAGCTGTCCACAATCGGAGAAACAGCTTTGGGAGCAACTTACAAGGGTGTGGAATAATTTACCAATGGATATGCTCCAGAAATTTGTATCGCGGTTACCTAATATTGGTGGATACTTCGACGAAAGTCGAATATGATAAGAAATTCTACAGAATATGTTGAAATTATTTTATTTTATAAGGAAAACTATTCATTTGTCTCGTAGATATAGTTTTGTAGACATATACGTTTTGTTTCACTAAGCGTGCATGTTTTTTTAAATTTCATCTACTGATCCCTCACTTATGGCCTGTAGTGTGTATATATATATATATATATATATATATATATATATATAGTATATAATGTATATACATGTCGACTGCTGCTTTCGGGAGTTGCGCCATGTGAGTATTGTTGAGCCGTGGAAAGAGCAATTCTGTATTTAATATTCATAAAGATAGTGTTTAATTATATAATAAATGTGATATGTGAAAGTAATACGAATTAAAAAACCTCAAGATATAGAAAATATCCATTATTAAAAACTTAATTGGTAACTATTTATAATAATAATGCCATCTACAGATGAAAGAGAATAAAAAGATTATGGTATATTAGAATTAATGTAAATAAAAGCTTCGTTACGTCGAAAACTATTAGGAAAAAGACATACTGAATTAATAAATATAAACACGTAAAACATGAATTAGGTTTCATTACGAAGATAACCGATGGTGAAGTAAATCAAATTTTGTATTTAAAATAAGGTATTTCTAGATATAATAATTATTTTGATATTTGATATGATAAAAAATTAATGGAATTGAAAAACGTTGAATTTGAATAGTATATATTAACATTTAAATGTTAATTAATGTTTATGTATAATCAATATTTATGTCATATAATTATATGATGGTTATTTATATGTATATATACAAATATATATATATATATATATATATATATATATATATATATATATATATATATTAAACAAGATTAAATATTCATAAGGGCAATTGTTCATTCTGAATACATAATTCTCGAATTCAGTCAGACTGGCCGAATGAACATAACCTGATACATAACAGTTTAATAAATAGATAAATAAAAGTAAGTACCACATTTATTTTATTCGATTATTAGTAAAAAATATATTTTTTATTTAAATTGATACCTTTATAATTCTTTTATAACATACCCTCATTTATCTATCTAACATTATCTTCAAATAATATTATAAATACACCATATCTTAACAATTTGGCGATTATTCATAAAATTATAACATAACAATATGTACATATACATGTACATGTTCGAACGAAGGTTCTCGCGGTTGTAAGTATGGGTAATATTAGATTCTCGGGCTCTCCGCGCTGTTGAAACAGTTTCAGGTTGACCCTTCACTATGAAATAAATTCTGAAGAAGAGGATTGAGATGTCATCGAAACGTCAAGACGCCGAGACGCCGGGCTCTCCACGATGTTGGACAGAAGTGAGTATATATACACTATACTTATGTTTAAACGTATGTTCTTGCGAAGAAATTATGAAAAGTCTTGGTTTCCGGCTTTCGTTTGAAGTAGTTCTTTCGTTCTGAAAAGAACCGTTACTTGTTTGATGTTTAAAGGCTCTCGTTGTCTTTTCTTTTGCTTTTGGAGTGGGTTCAATCAACATCCAATTCAGAAGAATAAGCCAATGATCCCAATGCCAAGGCCATGTCGAAAATTAGACATGGAGCTTCTCGAAGAATTTAGAATAAGGCAAACATAATCTATATTCGATACTAAAGGTAATCCTACTTTACTCGATATTTCACTGTAGCCTTCCTAGCAATCTTCCATCTACCTATTTAAGTGTTGTCTTCGGTGTTCAACAGTGAGTGGCAATGTAAGTTAATAAACTCAAACGATCGAGATAATGACAAAGTATAAAGGAAGGAAGCAGAAAATACAAGTTTTTTAGAAAGCTTCTATAAAAGCTTATCAACTTATATGCTGACCATAAGAGAAGCTTCTCGAAGCCAGAATTCAATTTCTAGTACTACGAATTATTCTTACCGCTAACTTCGATAATTTGGGTTTTAATTTTACAATCTTTTATACTAACATTGATATTTTCATTGTATGGTATCGATCCATAACTTATTCTGTTTCTAGATTTGGATAAGATACCATTAGTTTTTGTGTCAGCAGTTAGAGTTGTTAACATTTTATTCCTAAAATAAAATCCACAATTTTTCTAATTATGACTTCATAGTTAAAATTTTTTTGATCGAACTGGATCAGAATTTTTTTCTAAATTCTTCTACCGATTGATTACACTCTGTAGATACTGAAACATCAAAGCTACAATTGTACGTAAACAAGTGAACATCGAGTATACGTGGAACAATTCCGGTTTAGTCACTAACTAATGCTTAACAAAATAGCGCGTGTATTGACACATTTTGATATTCAGTGCGCGACTAATAGACACACACACACACACACACACACATTTCGATGCAAAGCAAATCGACTTTATTGTATGAAGAGATTCGTTCGTGTTCGGCCAGTTCTGTTGACGAGACGGCTGCGATGAAGACACGTCTGCCAACAATAATCCAACACAATACTAGTACGATGAATGTATGTATGACGGCGGACTATAAATCACAGATGGCTCGATGACATAACGATCGATAAGATCAAATACGCGGTGCTATTCAGTGGCGTGAAAGCGTGTTAGGAACGCATTCGAGTATCGGATTATATTTAAGTTTATATGCCAAGCAGTGATTTACTATACAAGGGAAAGTCAGAAAATAAAGCTCTTAAATCGTATCATTTTTTGCATTTGCACTAATATGTGCTACAGATACTGGGTGCTCCAGAAAGGACTCCGAAGTACTAATCGTAAATAACAAAGAAACCCTAGAAGCTATTCAAAAATTTATTTTATAATTTGAAAGAGGAATGCTTGCTATTTGCTTTACGTACTGCACTATACCTCGCGGCTTGCGTTGGCTCACTACAATACACGCTTATTTCATAGACTGCGAGGCTCGGTAGGTATGCTAAGGTTCTTAGCAATTTGAGAAGAATGGGTTTGGTTTTAGAAAACGAAGCCGCCTGGCAGGCTTCGTAGTATTCGAGCACTAGAAAACATTCGTGTGGTGAGACATACCATTGCATAGTCTCTTCAACATTAAAAAGAAAAGGACAGTTGGCATTTGGACGATATCATTTTCAAAAACAAGTGATGATGCATGTGTATGTGTATGTGAATTATATTCTATAATCGTTTCTAGGGTTACTTTGTTATGTTTGATATCCAGGAGCTATTTCTGTTACAGTCTGTTCTTCCATTCGTGTTCTAGTATTTAAAGAAGATGAAACTTCGACTAAAACTCTATTAACTACTGAGCACAACATTCTCTTAAAAGAATATTCTTTATATTTATACAAAATGTTTAAGCTTCATCAAAATGAATACTTATTGCTAAGTAGATAATTGGTTAATTATCGTGTGGCATGTGGTGTACCTTCTAATGAGTTCTCTGCTTGGAATAAATCTAAACCTAATTAATCTGTATCAACAAAATGTTACTAATGATATATATTGATAATAAACCTAGACGGTGGTTTGTCAGGGTTTAATCATTTTAATCGTTTTCTCACAAATTAGCCCCCAATTTTTGTGCAATGATATTTGGATGATTTTTTAAGCCGTTCTTATTCTTAACATTGTATTTTGTATCACCTATTTGATAGTTAGTACAAGAAAGTTAACATGCAGAAAGTCATCGTTCCCTGGTAGAAACTTACGGTAAGCATGCTCCAAAAATGACAACATGTGAGGCATGGTTTCAACAATTCAAAAGTGGTGATTTCGATGTGCAAGACGAAGAACGTTCTGGTAGACCAAAAAAGTTTGAAGATGCGAAACTGCAGGAGTTATTGGATGAAGACCCAACCCAAACTCAAAAACAATTGGCAGAAGAGTTAAACGTGGCCCAAGAAATAATTACCGACCGATTACGAACAAGGGAAAAAATTTAAAATATGAGAAAATGGGTGCCACATCAATTGAATGACAGGCATCGAATAGTGACGGATGATGAAAAGCAGATTTATTTCGAAAACCCTAAGCGCAAAAAATTGTGGTTATCACCTGTCAAAGCTCGCCCATCGATTCCAAGTCCAAATCGTTTTGGTTGCAAAACAATGCTCTGTGTCTGGTGGGACCAGAGTGGCATGGTGTATTACGAACTGTTGAAACCTGGTGAAATAGTTAATATTAATTGCAACCGAGAACATATTATAAATTTTAACCATGCATTGATAGAAAAACGTCCAAAATGGGCCTTAAGATACGGTAAAATGATTTTACAGCACGATAACGCATCGTCTCTTACAGTAAAACGGGTCAAGGAAACGTTGAAAGTACTTGAATGGGACATAATATCTCACCCGCCGTACTCTTCATACCTTGCCTTGTCCAACTATCACCTTTTCGCATCAATGGGGCATGCGCTTGCAAAGCAGCACTTCGCCAATTTCGAAGAAGTTAGAAAATGGCTCTGTAAATGGTTTTGCTCAAAGGACGAACAGTTTCTTTGCATCCATAAATTGCCTGAATGATGGGCAAGATGTGCAGAATCAAATAGCCAATACTTTGAATAAATAAATTTTTCCATTTTCTTGAAAGTTATGTAGTTTTTTCACGACAAAACCGGAAATGACTTTCCAGTACACCTGGTATACATAGAAGATGATCTAGTATATTTTATAACCAATGGATAGTAATTTATTGGGTTAGTTTTCTTAAGATCCTAAATAACATATATACTTATGTGTACCAAACTTTTCAAAAGGGTTAAATGAATGAACTTTACATTATTAAGGAGTAAATACATAACATTTTGACGAAAAGATGATTGTTAATTTTCTCTTAGTACATAAATTTGCTGAAGCAATTAATTTTCTCTTAGTACACAAAACACACTCCAAAGTGCGCCAGTCTGGGATAGAAGAACAGCACGCGAGACGTAAATCCGTGCGACTCTTCTTTCGTACGGGATGCCTTCATGGTGTCGCCGCCGACGCGCTTATCTGATCGTCGCTAAAGCGACTCCTTCGGAATGGAAAAGGAACGCAATAAAATCGGACACGGAATGTCCTACGGACACCCATATCTGAAACGATATCGTTAGCGGTTGGTGGGCCGGCTACCCTAATTAGATTAAGGTTGTCACAGTTTAAGAAATAATTGACCGGTCGATTCGGAGAGTCAGAAGAACACACACCGAAACGGTCAGAGATGGGCCTTCGGGAAATTTAAATATCTGTGGGTTCCACGAGAATATGTACGTTTGAAGTAAGTTCAGATTTGCGAAATAGACTGTATTGCTAATCTTAAGTTTAGGGTCTTTTAAAGCCTTTATCCCCTTTTGTAATTAGATCAAATGCTTAAGTCTCCGAAGATTACACTTATTGTTGTTATCCTTGGCTTAAATGAACACTAGGGTAGTTCTCTTATTGTTAAACTCAGATTAATAAAACGTAGTACGAGGGTCGTCTGAAAAGTTTCAAGCCTCAACGTGAAGATGGCGTTACTTGTCAAAAATATTCTGGTAATATAATTACACATGCGTTAAAAATGTCAGCCATATTGGGCACTCAATTGTTACTTAACAGTCATTTGCGTCAGTCGATGTATTTTTTAAAATTGAAAAAAAAAATCGAATATCCAGTCGTCATTAAATTCTTATATTTGAAAGGCTATACGCCTACACAAATTAAAGCCGAGATGAATGCTGTTTATGGAGACTCTGTACCATCATTTGCCGCAGTCAAACTTTGGACAGTTGAATTTAAACTTGATTGTAACAGCTTGGTTGCCGGTAAACGTTCGGGACTGCCAAGAAACTGTAACTACTAGTGACAACGTCAGAAAAGCTAATCAAATGGCGCTAGACGATCGTTAAATTAAGGTTAGAGAGATAGCAGGGGCTGCGGGCATCTTGAAAGGATGTGTTTGTTATATATCGACTGAAAATTTGGATATGAAAAAGTTAACTGTGCGTTAGATGCCGCCTACACTTATTTACAGTCAAATATGCATTCGATTTAATGTTTCTAAAGCCCTGTGGAAACAGTTTAAGCGAAAGAAGTCGGAAATTTGGCAGTTTTTAATAACTGCTTAGATTCGCAACTATATTCTTGAAAATAAGACAGTCGAAATAGTGGAGTACGAAGAATGAATCGGCTCCGAAAATAGGCGAAGACTGTTCCATCGACCAGGAAAGTAATAGAGAATATTTTTTGATATGATCATGGAGTTATGTTAATCGACTGCCTTCAAAAAGGAAAATTAATAACAAAAACATATTAGACATCATACTTGACGAGATAAAAACAGAAATTGCGTGAATTTGGCCGCTTTTGAAGAAAAAGAAGCTTTCGTTCCACCAAGACAACACGCTCTCATACTTAAATGGTCGCCATAATAAAAATTCACTAATCAAATTTCGAAGTGATCGATAAAAACCGCAGTCATAACGCTGCGCAGCTTAGAAGTGAGCTTGTTGCTGCTACGTGAAGAGTAGTATCAACTCAAGCAAAATCGTCTTCATAACGTTGGCATGTATGCTTGAAGATCCCTAGTAACTAACTGCTCTTCATTGAATGTTGCGGAGAATATGGGCTAAGCAGCATAGACATTGGAATCACGATAACTGGGCACAAGTATTATTTTGTGACGAATCCAGATTCGCCTTAAATCCAGATAATAGGCGTATTTTAATTTGGCGTAAACCTGTAACGCGTAATCAGCCACAGTTTGTTCGAGAAAGGCCGCAAAATGAAAGTAGGAGTGTAATGGTATGGGCTGGGATAAGCGCAGGAGGTCATACAGACCTATATGTGATACGGAATAACAACCTGACTGCGCATGTATTTGGATGAAATTTTGAGACCCATTTTTCTTCCGTACGCTGGCGCTATGGGTGAGAGATTCATTTCAATGAATGACAATGCTCGTCCACATCGAGCAAACATCGTGTACAACTTGATTGAAAAATTGGGAATCAATAGAATGGACTGGCCGGCAAATTCTCCTGATGGTAATCCGATAGAACCTACTTGGGATGCCTTAGGAGGACGTGTTGCACCAAGAAATATGCCATCGCGTACAATTCAGGAATTTCTCTGATAGAGGAATGGACGCAAGAATTTTATGATGTCTTGATTCAATCAATACCGATGAGATGTCAAACCTTTATTGCCGTTCGCGGAGATCATACACATTACTAACAATAGATTTTTCGTCATTTTTTCAATAAAACTTCTTATAAAGTATCATATTTGTGTATTCATTTAATGATATTTATTCACTCTAGTTCTTTAGTAGCTTCATAATGTGCACGAACAAGTTTAAACGTGTTCAGTTTCTTATTTAAAAACGTTGTAGTTAAATATAAAAATATTTGCGAGGTATTACATTCTTTATTTATTTATTCTGTTACCATTTCGCCAAATATTCCCTAATTGTTTTGAGCAGTGTATGTGCGCTTAAGTATGAACAAAATCCAGAAGGATGGCTTATTGCACGTGGAACTGGAAACTATTCTTTTTCTTGTAAAAAATACCTATCTTTCATTACACTCGTTGCTTACATACTACAAGTACAAAAGGCATAAATGTTTTTAATTAGTGTCTTTTATATTCCAGTTTCGGATTAAATACATCTTAGATATTTAACACCTACCATTTATAATCAAAAAGTGGCCATACACTTATGCAAATAAATCATTATTATTGGGTAAAGAAGAGCAAAATTAATACGAATTTTTTAGACAATTTTGAAGACAATTAAAATCTTGGTTGTTACATGAATGAAAGTCTTCCATTGTTTAACCAATATTCAATTTATAATCCTGCCGAACCCATACCCTAACTAACTAACCAGTCCCCATTTCATTGTAGTTGTCCTCACCGCACCTCACAATGCGATCAAATTAAGACGTTGTTGGATAGACTTTGACGTTTTATCGCATAGAAAAAAATGTCTCTTGCTCAGGTATAAACCTCCTTATCGACCGATCGTGATAGAGAGTGAAATGTTTCTCTCCAAACAGAACACGATCGGGGATAAATATGCGTGAGAACGTGCGTATATTTACTGTTCGTGTGCGTCCGTACGGAGCAGACAAGGGGGCTATGTTTAGAGATTAGTGCGAAGGGTCTAAATTAATTTAATTCGAATTCCTGCGATGTCAATCTGAAAAAATGTGAGGGAGATCAAATAGGGTCGTTTAATGTATTCAGTAAAGCACTAGTAAAAGATAGCAAATGTGAATTGCGATTTAGACAAAGAATTAATACTGCTAGAAGACCAAATGAGTAACTTCTAAAAAATATGCTTGAATTAGTAAATTATGAATTTTTTACAATCAAGAGTTTAGAGTACATACGAGGGTGGTCTGAAAACTTCACGACCTAACAAAGATATAAGATATTTTTTCTTAAAATATATATTTAGTTTTCTACATAGTCTCCTTGTAACTCTACACACTTCTCCCAGCGATGCTCCCATCTCCGTAACCCGTCCAAATAGTACTTGGCGTTTTTCTCTGCAAAATAATTGTTCACGAAGGTGATTGCTTCCTTATTTGCCGAGAATCTCTGTGCTCCGAGCGCAATTTTTAGATGAGGGAACAAAAAGACACTTGGGGCTAGATCTGGTGAGTAAGGCGGATGGCCAAACAGTTCAAACCGTAATTCATGGATTTTCACAACCGCTGAGGTGTGGGACAGCGCGTTGTCTTGGTGAAACAAGATTTTCTTTTTCTGCAAATGTGGCCGTTTTTCCACAATTTCGGGTTTCAGCTTGTCAAGTAATGATAATTCCATGATTATTCCAAAAAACAGTCGCCATCACTTTTCCAACCCAAAAAACAGTTTTTGCTTTTTTTGGGGCCGGTTCCCCTTTTGCAGTCCACTGTTTTGACTGTATTTTTGTTTCGAGTATATAATGGTGTATTCAAGTTTCTTCTACAGTAATTAATCGGCGCCAAAACTCGATTTATTGCGCCTATACTGTGCCATCAGAGCGATGGAAATATTTATTCAAACATGTTTTTCGTCTAACGTTAGCAAACGCGGGGACAGCTTTCTCATGCTCAATTCTCGATTTAACATGTGACAAACACGTTCTTTGGACATGTTCATAGCCTTTACTATCTCACTCAGCTTAATTCGGCGGTCGTCTAGCACCAATTGGTGAACTTTAGCGATGTTATCGTCAGTAGTTGCAGTTTTTGGACGTCTCGAACCGTTCGTCGCCTCCCAAGCTCTTACGACCACGTTTATATTCTGCTGCCCAAAATTTCACTGGGGTTAAATGATAGTGAAGAATCCCTGTACACAGAGTCCAACTCATCTTTGATTTGCGTAGGTGTGTTGCCTTTCAAAAACAAATACTCGAGTTTTTCCATTTTCACAAAAACACTCACATCGACTCACTCATACGACTGTCAAATAACAACTGCGCGTCCAAAACTTTGGTGAGCACCTGATAATAGATACACAACCACATTTCCCTTTATTGATGAGTGCTGCCATCTTCACGTTGAGTCGGAAACTTTTCAGACCACCCTCGTATTATTATTCTGCTTCTGTTAAACATATGGATGTTCAATATTAAATAGAGTACATATGTCTAAATGGGTTCTTTGTCTATCTCCGTATCTTATCATAAGTACTTTTATAGATTTCTTTTTTGTGGTGGACGGGTTTATATATATATTGGTCACGGGTCAGTTACGGTTACTGTTGAAAGTTAGAAGATACAGGATTGCGCTGTGTGAAGATGTTCCATAGTGGTGACGAAACGTTGAAACCAAAATTGTCGAGGACTCAGTTCCAGCCCGATAGCCAAGATGAAGAAAATATGGACAACGAGTGCGGATTTGTATGAGCCAGATCTACAGCATCAATGTTTCTTATTTTATACGCAGGGTGTGTATGGGAAAATAAGTCAGTGTTTAATTCTATTTCAATTAGAATAGTTTCCAACATTCCAATATAATTTAAATATATCTATCGAGTAAAATAGATAAATTCGTCAGGGTATTTAGTTTTGGTAATTAAACATTGCAGACGATATAAATCAAATTTAACCTGGGCGATTTGCGCACCAAGCATAGTCGACATACCGCAGACTTCAGTCTCCGGCTCATCATGGGCGCTAATCCCGTACGTAATAAATTTGTCTACCCGAAAACGTTTTTAACGCCTCCGCATCGGTGTCAACGCTCAAGGTATGTCTCACGGTAATTGCGAGGCAAGTGATCCTTTGTGTCCCTTGCTCCACTACAGCATCACATTCATCGAAAGAGGAATATACATATACGGGAATGTTGTGACGTATTAAAAATATATCGTGTATATCTACCTACGTTTTCTTTTGTAGATGCACCTAATTTTGTAAATATTGTATTTTTGAACTTACAAAAAGATATTGAAGACAGAAGAATTGGATCGTTGAAGACATTAATATAAATTAAGAATTGTTTGATAAAAGACGAATACAGTATTATTAGTGGTATTTTTTCAAATCCCGAAGACAACAGTACGAAAAGGGAAACGTCGATTATTAGAGCGCCTACTGGCCGTGACAGCTTATGGAACTTTAACAGACATTAAACATATTAAAAGTCAATTCACTATCTTACTAATATTCGTGAATGAATGATTATATAGCTGATACACGTCAAATAACAGTTTAAGACAGAAATATTTAATTTTAGAACTATGTTTTATGATAAATATGTGAACAGGTTTAGAAAAAGCTTACAATTCAACACCGCATATCGATTATTACAACGAACACGTGTTTATATTTCAGAAGACATCTCTCACTTTATTATTTCAAATTTAAGTAGAAATATACTACATCCTGTTACTTGGCAAATTTATATGCGTAAATGCTACTTCCGTTACAGCTTCTTTTAAAGTTAAATTGAATAACAGGGTTGATAACACTGGTCAACAAAGTTTCTACCCCAAGTCAGCAACTTACTTATTATTTATTTAGCTTATGGCAAAGTAGACATCGAGACGGTTTCGAAGAAGATTTAAAAAAATAAGATAATACAAACATATATATATAATTTCGAACGAAGGTTCTCGCGGATGTAAGTATGAGTAATATTATATTCTCGGGCTCTCCGCGAGTTTGGACAGTAGTTTTTGAAAGAATCGGCGTCCCGACGTTTCGATGACATCTCAATCATCTTCTTCAGCAGTTGTTTCGTAGTGAAGCGTTAACTTGAAACTGGCGCTGATTGCTTCTCCCGCTGCTTTATGTACTGGCTCCTTGTAACTCTTCGGGTTATATCGGTTTTGGTTTCGGTATGGGATTTTAATGAGTTTTTATTGCGTTCTGGAAAAATTGGTCCGAGTTTAATGGGATTATAATTAGGTGTCATTAACAATGGATTAATGTTAATTAGTTGTTTGTTTGCGGATATTTGACAGGATTGCTTTATGATAGGTCTCCAGGTGGAAGAAATGCGTAAACCGTCGTTCCTAGTATTCAGAATGTTTCCTCGTTTCACAACCTCTATTGCCTGTCTGTATGTTCTTGCTCGGGAATTTTCTATAGATGCTATCGTCCTTGTATTTTGAAAATCTTTTGAATGTCTTGTTATGAGGACATGTGCTAGTATAGACGTAGTAGTTTTGTTTCGTACGTTCACAGCATGTTCCTGCATGCGTGGTGAGATTCTGGATTGGCCTAAGTACGTACCGTGACATTCCTTATAAGTATTTCATACGGGCTTTGATTTTCGTACTTTATTTTGTCCTTCAGATTTCTTAGCATTGATGCTATAGTGTTCATAGCTTTAAAAACAGGTCCTATGTTCCGGTGTCGGAGTATGTGCCTTATTTTGTCAATTATACCTTTTACATAGGGTAGGATCGCTGTAGATGACAATGTGTTGTGTTCGATTTTTGCTTAGGCGTAGTTGTTTGGAACACTTATCAAAATCGTTTGCCTATAAGATGTGTTGAAGGTCTTGTTTTTCTTGTGAGATGTGGCCATGGTATGCTATTCGCACTGAACGCGAAACTAGGGTTTTCGGTACTGCAAGAAGTTGAGAAGGATAATAGTGTGACTTTCCATTCAGATATCTGTCGGTGTGTGTTGCTTTTCTGTAAACTGTGTGGGCTATTCTTCCGTTGGGTTCCTTAATCAGAAGAACATTTAGGAAAAGTAGTTAGTTCCCATTTTCTATTTCTACAGCAAATTTTATGTTATTGTGGTAGTTGTTTAGATGTTGCAAAAACTTATCGAAGTCGTCTCGTCCGTGTGGCGAAATAGCAAACGTGTCGTCAACATATCGAAGCCATAGTTTGAGTTTTAGCGAAGCCGTAATTGCCCTTTCCTCTAAGTGAGTCAGGAAGATGTTGTATTAACACGCTCCTCCCTCAGTATCCAAAAGCTCATCTCTGTGACTAGTAGTGAAAATTTGCAATTCTGAGTGTCGTCCAAAATAAAAAAACATCACGATATTTTAGAGATAAACACTTGAAAGGCCATAGGTCAATTAGAAAGTGGAATAACACAATAAAACCTTGCTAAAGTATTTAAAATGAGCCAAAGCGTATTTTATAGACTTCGGAATCACTTTTTGATAGGTGAAGATGCACAATGAAGGAAAGGGCTTCGCTAACATCAACAAAACCAAAAGACGATCAATACTATTTTAATTGAACAGTAGAAATCACTCTCGTAATGTAACCCAGATCTGAAGTGAGTTTTCTGCTGTCACTGTGGCTATTATCACGCAAACGATAAGAAATCCTTTGTGTTCGAAGACCGTTGGTTTACATTCCTCTTGTTGCAAAGTTTGAAAGAGAAGTGAGAATGTGGGCAAATGATGAGAATTTGGATCATAATTAATGGGGCTCAGTATTATTCAGTGACGACTCTAGATTTACAGACAGTAGGCGTATTTTGATTTGGCGTGAACCTAGCACACGCAAAAGCTCACGATTTGTTCAGTATAGGTCTGAATATGAAAGTGGTAGCGTAATCTTATACGCCGAGATAAGAATTGGAGGCCACACAGAATTTTATTTCATAGCAAATGGAGTTCTCACTGCCTAAAGAGATCTGAATGCGATTCTATCACCCATCGTTCTTCCGTATGCAACAGCAGTAGGAGAAGAATTTGTTTTTATGGACAATAGATGAAGTTGGTATAGAGAGAATGGAGTAGGCAGTCAGTTCTTCAGATGATAATCCTTGGGATGTTTCGAATCATTGTTTTTCCGTATATAACAGCAGTGGAAGAATTTGTTTTTATGGACGATAATACTGGTCCTTGAACAATTGAATAGATCAAATTGGTATAGAAACAATAATGACCAACTAATTTCTCAAACAATAGTGTAGTAGAAAATGCTAGAAGTGTTTTGGGAAGACGTGTTGCTGCATAAAATATACCACCAAGAATGCTTCAGGTATTGCGAATTATTATAAAGAAGGAATAGGATATGATTGTCCAAGAAATATTCGACATGCTTATCTGGTTCATACTATTAAGATACCAAACATTATTGAATGTTCGTGGATATTATACATGTTATTAAAGTCTTGTAAGGATTATTACGATAAAACTTCTACAAAATTGAATATATTTGTATTTTCTTACATTAAATATGTAATATTGGGTTGGCAACTAAGTACTTTCGGTTTTTACTGATAGAGAGCGTTGCTTTATTTTTTGTATAACGTATGTTAGTGCTGTACTTTACCGTTTGTCGCGTGATACTAGTCACATTGACGTAACTTCAGAAGCAAGTAGTGCGTGATATTTATTAAAGCTATTAGTTGTGGGTTAATTTTAAATGGAGTGCAGGAACGAACATTTTCGACATATTTTACTATTTTATTTCCGTAAAGGAAAGAAAGCTACTGCGGCTCACAAAAAGATATGTGAAGTTTATGATGCTAATTGCTTAACAGAGCGCACGTGTCAGAATTGATATAAAAAATTCCGTTCTGGCGATTTTTCCCTCAAAGATGAGCAACGTTCTGGTCGGCCTACTGAAGTTGATGATGACCAAATCAAAGTCATAATTGAAGAGGATCGTCATATAACTGTTCGAGAGGTTGCGGAGAGGCCATGTATCGCACACAACAATTGAACGCATTTAAAATGTCTTGGGCTAGTTAAGAAGCTTGATATTTGGGTACCTCACGAATTGAAAGAAATTCATTTAACACAAAGAATCAATTTTTGCGATATGCACCTTAGGCGAAATGAAACCGACCCTTTCTTAAAAAGAATCATCACTGGTGATGAAAAATGGGTCCTGTACAGTAACATAGTTCGAAGACGATCATGGAGCAAACACGATAAACCAGCTCAAACCACATCGAAAGCTGAATTGCATCCAAAAAAGATCATGCTGTCAGTTTGGTGGGATTACAAAGGTGTTGTGTTTTTTGAGCTGCTTCCAAGAAACCAAACGATCAATTCTGATGTTTACTGTCAACGATTAATAAAACTGGATGGAGCAATCAAAGAAAAACGGCCAGAATTATCAAATCGGAAAGGTGTAGTTTTCCAACAAAATAATGCAAGGCCTCACACGTCTTTGGCAACTCGTGGGAAACTATTGGAGCTTGGCTAGGAAGTGATGCCACAGCTCCCATACAGCCCTGATCTAGCACCATCTGATTACCATTTATTTCGAAGTTTGCAAAATTCTTTGAATGATATAACTTTCACAAATGACGATGACCTTCACTCGCAGCTGGTTCAGTTTTATGCTGATAAGGACCAGAAATTTTATGAGCGCGGAATCATGCAGCTGAAAGAAAGATAGCAAAAGGTTATTGAGCAAAATGGAAGATATATAATTGATTAAAAACAATTCTTTGTTTAAAAAAAAGGTGTTTTATTTTATACTACAAAACCGAAAATACTTAGTTGCCAACCCAATATTTTCACTCGCCCAATAAGATTGCATGTAAGCTTGTGCAAAGTAGTTGACAAGACCTGACAGGACAAGACTTGTTTACAATTATACTGGATCTAAAAAATCATGTTCAATCAACAATTTTAAAAGTTTATTATCATTTTTATTAAATATCAGTCAATTATTTTGAACAATGTAGTGGTGAAAAGTGAATAATCTCAACTTTATTTAACACAGCCATAAACCTAGACGAATGCTGAAAGAATAAATATGTTTAGTTGTTTCAAAGGGTTAAACATTACAAACTGTACCTTACTTAACTTATTTGAATTCTTTGCGTTTGGCACTAATATCCACATCAAGACAAACGACACTTTATCTCAATCAAAAAGTCGAAAATCAACCAAACGTTCCGCACGCCAGCGACAAAACCCCGTGAATAAATCAACTTGTAAGCCCTCGTGTTGTTCCTTTTTTTCCCCGCTCCGTGGTGCTTTGGGCTTGGCCACAAGAACACACACACGGCCGCCCACGATTGTTACCGACTAAATGATTATTTTATATATTCATTGTCTGCAATCCGCGCCCGTTTGACTCACGCGGAGTTCAGCCGTGAGAACTCGAGCTCACACATAACACAAAACATCGTTCGGACCTTATTTTGTTTTCTTACCCGGTCACACTAGTACCTCTTCTTCTTATTATGATTATTTCTTGTTCTCCTCCTATATATGTATACACGGGGCACTCACTTTTGCATCTTCGTTTTTACCCTTAGTTTCTATTTCGTCTTTTTCTCTTTTTTCTTGTACATTTTTTTGTGTCCAATTCTGTTTGGTTCATTTTCGACTTTCCCATCTCTTTAGATTTAGATTAAAAGGAGTCGCGAGATGTAGTCTTAAACTTCTTTTTTTTAATCTACCCATACCTACCACCGTGCTTTATATACGAAAAGAAACGGAACGACTGCTAGGGTGAATCGTCTCCTTTGCCTTAGTATGTGTGTTTTGTTGAAGTTCACGAACGTGTTGTGGTGTTTGTGTGTCACTGTGAAAAATGTCAGTCGGGATTAATTTCAGATAGGATCCGATATTGCAGCAGCAGTGGTGGTCGGCTAGTAGCCCGTTGGATGTCTTATTTTGCTGCCGCTGTTGCTGCCTACCATACATGCCTTCGCTGATATTGTATTGATATTTCAGCAGCTGGTTTTCTCGTATCTTATTTTCGTATAGACACTTTTCGATTCATTTTACAGATTAGCATATATATATGTACGAGGTCTGATCAAAAAATAACCGTTATTTTCAATTTTTCAAAAAGTATTTATTTATTAATCAATAACTATCTTGTCCCCTTCAAAGTAATCCCCCTCAGATATAATACACTTATGCCAGCGTTTTTTCCAATCCTCGAAACACTTCTGAAACGCGCTTTTTGGTATCGCCAACAGCTCCTGTTTCGATTTTTCTTTTATCTCCTCAATCGTAGCAAAACGCTTTCCTTTCATCGGTGTCTTCAGTTTTGGGAAGAGGAAAAAGTCAACGGGGCCAAGTCCGGTGAATACGGTAGTTGAGGCATGATAACGGTTTTGTTTTTGGCCAAAAACTCACGCACAAGCATCGATGTGTGAGCTGGTGCGTTATCATGGTGATTGTTTTTTCCACAATTCCGATCGTTTGAGCCGTATTGCTTCACGCAAACGTTGCATAACTTCCTTGTAGTATTCTTTATTAACTGTACGACCTACTGGCAAGAACTCATGATGCACCACGCCATTGTAATCGAAGAAAATAGTAAGTAAAACCTTCAGCGCTTGTACCACTTATAAACACTTTTTTGAGACAAAGTGGACTCGCCGAATGCCACAGTCAACATTTCAAGTGCCATGGAGCACTTTATTACGTTTTTAACGCAAAATTTAATACATATTTTTTGACCCTTTTTTCGAATAGTAAAAAATCGAAGACCACACCAAAACACGACTAACCTTTTTATCTGTCAAAAACAAACTGACAATCCAAAATGACTGATATTGCCAACATATATAACAGACATGTGTACCAACATAACAGAAAAAAAATGCGAAAATCGAACATACGTAACTCACGAAATTTGAAAATAACGGTTATTTTTTGATCAGACCTCGTATATATACAAGTCTATCATTATTATTACTGAAGTTTTCTCATTTATAAAACATGCTGATAAATATTTTGTTATTTTAATTCTTTACTCGTTAGCTCCATTTAGAATTTTGTTAAAAATCCTAGCCTAAGAACTATTTCAGAATTATTTTCATTTTTAGCACGTACGATGCGTCAATTAAATAAGTAATTTAGGTATTTCTTAAAGATTGTGCCTAAGAATTGATATATGTAAGGGGCGATTCATTTGGAAATGTTTTTTCAAAAATAAGAACAGTAAAAACTTCAATTTTATCGGGAATTCTTTATTATCATACAAAAAAACATTCCTGACATTTACTTTTTAAAAATTATTTCATTTAAATGCTATCTGTAACTGTGCCTAACATGGTCCATTCCGAAATTCCAATTTATGATGAAGCGTTCGAGCATTTAAGTGGTATTTTGGTACATGTAGACTCATATGTAGATGTAATGGCAGCTCTTGAACCTCTTCACTCCAAATACCGCAATTGTGCTTATTAACGTAGCTATTAAGCCCTTACTATTGGGCCTTATCGTTGAATAAAATTTAGGTCGAAAACAGTGGATCTCCAAGCTTTTCAAGTCGAAAGACTGAGACGGTGACGATTCTTGAACGAATTGAATTTTGTATGGTTTTAAATCAAGATCCTTCATTCAGTAAAATACGCCAAGTTGCGGCATAGGACAAGCGAAGCTGTTGGGATTTACGTCGAATCGATTCTCCCCGGTCATCGCGTACACTCTCAGCTACCAGCGGCTATATTTTCTTCACTACGTGCTGGATGTCGTCTATTTGGCCGCATATTACGAGGGTTGCCGTTTATATTTCGGGAACTGGCAACACTGTTAGTGTTGATCCGATGATTGCATCGCCAAGTTTGTCATTTTTGACAATATATTTTCCTTGACAGTTTTATTATCCGGCCGCTATTTCTATTGTTGACAGTAACTTGAAAATTTTATGTCTTCGAAGAAATGGAATTAACTCGCGAACATTTTCGTGCAATTATTTTTCATAACTTTCGGCGTGGATTATCTCAACAAAAATGCATGGACGAGCTGAATTCTTTATATGGTGATGAAGCACCATCGAAAACTACAGTATATTGTTGGTATAGTGAATTCAAACCTGGCGGCGTTCTTTGGACGATGAATTTCGTGAAGGTCGTCCCACAAATGTTGTTGTGACGGAAAACATTAATGCAGTGTCTGAATTGATAATGCAAGACCGTCATGTGACATACCGTGAGATCAAGGCATCTCTAGGTATTAGTACTACCAGTGTGCATAAGATCCTGCATGAACATTTGCCGTTAAGAAGCTATGTTCACGTTGGATACCACATAATTTGACAACCGCTTAAGAAATGACTCGCGTCGTTTGTTACCAAGAAATGCACAAAAATACAATAGCGGTGCTTCAAAGAACATTTATAAAGTCGTCACAGGTGATGAATCTTGGATCTATACGTATGAGCCCGATAATAAACAGAGATCAACTGTGTGTGTATTCCAAGATGAGCCAAAATCAACAAAAGTTGTTTGCGCTCGAAGCACATCAAAACAAATGATCGCCTGTTTTTTCGGAAAAACCGGTCACGTTGCAACCGTGCCTTTAGAGAGTTGTAGAAGTACATGACTATTTGATGCGAGCTCTCACAGGTCGGTTCAAACAATTGAATATTTGACCGTGCACAAGATTGATTTGATCACTCTGTGATTTCTTTTTGTTTCCACACGTGAAGAATAAACTTCGTGGCCAACAGTTTTCTATGCCGGAGGGAAGAGGCAGTTGAGGTATTGAAAACTCATATTTTGGAGATACCGCCTTCACAGTGGCAGCAATGCTTTTCAGATTGATTTAAATGAATGCAAAAGTGGACTAATTTTCAAGGAGAATATTTTGAAAAGCAATAAAACTATTTTCGATAATAAAAAAATTTTTTTTGCTTGCTATTTCCGAAATATAAACGGCTACCCTCGTATCTGAATTTAAGGTGAATCTGGATTCGTTACAAAACAATACTTGTGTCCAGTCATCGTGATTCCTATGTCTATGCTATTAAGCCCATATTCTTCGCGACCTTTAATGAAGAGCAGTTAGTGGAATGCATACTAGGTATCTTCGAGCATACATGCCAACGTTATAAAGACGATTTCTTATTGCTTGAGTTGATACTACTCTTCACGTAGCAGTAGCAAGCTCACTTCTAAGCTACGCTGCATTATAAGTGCGGTTTCTACGTGTAAATACTGTTAGATATCGATCGTCTCTTGATGTTGTAGATGCTGGCCGTCCTTGTCTTCGTCTTCTCTGAACATCTCCAGTTTCTAAAAACCGATTCCACAAACGCAAAGCCACACTTTGGCTAACTGTAAAAATCTTCAGCAACAGCTTGGGGTCTCCATCCACCTTCCAATTGACCTACGAGTCTCCAAGTTTGTGCATGAATCAAATCGCGTTACCTTTCCATTATTACCCGTAATTACAGTTCAAAAATTGGCTATGGTATAGAAAATGATAAAATATAAATGTAGTCGAGGTCGCTCGCATACGCTCTTTTATACCTTCAAGCAGTGGTCGCTGCACCGAAGCCCTGTACAAGTTGAAACCTGTAAATGCATTCTGTTTCTTGTTGAAAAGCGTTGCAATATAAAAATATTTGCGTGTCTTATATTATTTATTTATTTATTTCATTATTATTTTTTCAAATATCCTGTAATTGTTTTGAGCAGTGTAGTATAGTTATGTTAAGCTTTCAATGACGAACAGTTTAAATGTATTTTTTTGAATATCTATTAGTTGTTTATATCCTAAGCAATAATAAAAAATAATTTTAAAACAATATATGAGATACAATGTAATCGACAACGACCAAAATAGTAAAAATGTCTTCTATCTTCTTCTTTCTAAAAATTTAGCGTAAATTTTATGCACCTACTTTAAAACATGGTCACGTTTTCGCAATAAAAAGTTTCGTTTCTTTACATAAACACCTTTATTATATCTTCTAAAAATACGGAAAAGTTTATTTTTGAGTTATAGGCTTCTACCTAACAATACCTCAAAATATCGGTATACGATCTTTCGGCAAATCTATTCCTCCAAACACCACTGGGCATACTAATATCGTCTTATCAAAAAAACCGTAAAGAATAAAGGGTAACACGTTTTATATTGTAGTAGTTGTTAAGGGCGAAGGGAACAATTGCCTGCGTATTTCAGAAGAATACCGAAGAAACACCTGTACGCATAGACGTCAGGGATTAATACTAGTATAATATCAGAGATATTTTGTGGAACGGCAGAAAAAAAAAGAGAAATAAGAAATATGCGACACTTCACACGAAATAGGAAAATGTTTCCAAACGTGATTCTCAAAGTGTTTCGGGGATTATAGACAAGTCGGCAGGACGATACTTTATTTACTCACGAACGGAACAAATTACTATACGCCTTTTTGTGTGTTTGAATAATATTTGCGAGTTAAAGTATTAGTGAGGAGATTACAATTTTAAGGGAGTCTTTTATTTCCTTTCAAATTAAATACAAGATGTTTTTCTCAAAAGATTTTACGTTATTCCAGGAAAAAATGTAGGTGGTCTATCTGAAGTAGTTAACATCTTAACAAAGCTCCAAACAAAATGTTATAGTTTTAATAATTATTCTATAAAATGCCTGTTTCTTCTTCATATTATTTGTATGAAGTTACGTTCACGATGAAAGAATAGAGCATATAGTCAGTGCACATCAATTGTTTAGATTCATGTAATATTCTTTGTCACAATTCGTTTTTCATACAAAGTTTACTAATCCGGTCCACACTATTAAATGGCGGGTTTACACTATGCATAGATTAGTGGCGCCAGTAACAATTGTCGCGCCAGTAAATTTAAGTTGCGTGTATAAACATCAACTGGCGTACAAGTCAAAGTTTTGACTAGTACGCCAGTTGATGTTTATACACGCAACTTAAATTTACTGGCGCGACAATTGTTACTGGCGCCACTAATCTATGCATAGTGTAAACCCGCCATTAAGATACCAAACATTATTGAATGTTCGTGGATATTATACATGTTATTAAAGTCTTGTAAGGATTATTTCGATAAAACTTCTACAAAATTGAATATATTTGTATTCTCCTACATTAAATATATAATATTTTTACTCGCACAACAAAATTGCATCAAAGCTTGTGCAAAGAAGTTGACAAGGCTTGACAGGACAAAAAAAATTGAGAAGAAGATGAAGTTGGTATATAGAGAATGGACTAGCGAGTCAATTATCCAGATGAAAATCGTTGGGACGTTACCAATCATTGTTTTTCCATATAATGGGTGTTTTTTAAGCTGCATGAGAACTATCGATATCGATAACTATGGCTTGACAGCTAATAATGTCAAACTGTGTTGACATTTCTGTTCAGTAAGGTTTGGAAAGTCATCGTGATTCTCTTAACGCCAGTAACTGAACCATACGTTACTACGAAAGCATTCGTTTCTGCAGCCTTAGTTATTATATAATCCTCTAGATTGAAATATATATTACTGAGATTTAATGGTGTGATTTTATTGTCTGCTTCTGCTATTGTTTTGCAAAGGTTATTCTTATTTATAATGGGTGCTTTTTAAGCTGCATAAAAACTATCGATATCGATGTTGACATTTCTGTTCGCTAAGGTTTGAATCGTTTAACGCCAGAACAGCGCTTCCAAATTGTGGAAATTTGCTTTGAAAAAAATAAATCTGTCCACGAAGTTCATAGAGAACTTCGTCCATTTTGCGGTCAACATAATCGGCCTAGTGAGCAAGTAATTTGTGCAGTTATTGATCGTTTTCGCACTAATTTTACTCTTCTCGATTCAAAACCATCAACGAGACAAAGAAATGTGCGTACCGAAGAGAATATTGCTGCTGTGGCGCGAGATATTAAAGAAGACGCCGAAATGTCGATTCGTCATCGTTCTCAACTTGTTGGCCTTTGTTTTTCGACTACGTGGAACATTTTACGTAAGGATCTTGGCTTACTTGCCTATAAAATACAGCTCGTGCAAGAATTGAAGCCAAATGACCATCGTTTGCGTGGCGTTTTTGCTGATTGGACTCACTTGAAACTGGCCGAAGATGAGCATTTTTATCAAATAATTGTGTTTAGTGATGAAGCTCATTTCTGGTTAAACAGCTACATCAATAAGCAAAATTGCCGTATTTGGAGCAAAAGACAATCCTCAAGCCGTTAACGAATCACCATTACATCCATTATAATTGACTGTTTGGTGCGGTTTACACGCATAGACTATTTGAAACGTTCTTGTCTTTTGCTTACGTCCTGTCAGCTTTTTTCCATCTTGCTTAGTTTTCCCTTTGTCGATTTTCTCCATATCTTCTGTTTCTTTTATCAATTGGAGTTTAGCATAGAACATCCTCTTTGCTATGTCGGAACTATATTTCCTTAACGTTTGTCTTATCCATATCCATTCTTCCTTCATTATCTCACTTCGATTGTTGGTTCTTTTCCAAAAATTCAATGTTAAAGACTACATTGGACCAGAAAATTTTGAGGACTCTTCCTTAAGCATATGTTGAAAATGGTCTAGTTTTTCTTTATACTCTCTACCGTCAGTGACCAGTTTTCATATCCATATAGCGCAACTAATTAAACATTGATATGAAAAGGACATATTTTGGTATACCAATTGACTCCTGTAGGTGGCTTTGTATTTCGAAGGGTCTTAAAATTTCGAATAGCTGTCTTTATTCTATTGAAAATAGTCTCTTCAGCCCCTTTTCTCTTGTCAACATTGCTCCGTAGATAGCAAAGTTTTCGACTTATTTCTATAGCTCCTCGGCCTACGTATAACTTATCATTTATGCATTTCTATGACTTCAACTCGCATTTGCTTTGTTTTATTTACGTTAATTGCCAGTTCCGTCATTTTCGCTTCTTTTTATAAGGCTCCGATCATTGATTTCATATCCGTATTGTTGTGTAACGTTAAGCGTATATCATCTTCGTGTTTCAAATCAGCCAGGTAGGTAATTCCATTCTTGTTTTTGGTGACTTTCTACAGGACTGCCTCAAGACGAACGTTTAAGAAAAGATAAGATGGAACGCATTCTATTTTTTAAAAGACCTCTGTGACTAGTCTTACAAATCGTCGTTTTTAGCCAGTTTTGTATATTATTTGCAGCAGTCTACTGATTTCTAGAAGCTTTTCTAGGACCTGTATGTAACGAGAACCAATAATTACAGTAACAACATATATACATACATGAGTCGATTGTAGTGGACATATTTATGTACCGTTTCAACTGATGACTTGGCTTTGACAGCGAGATAGTAGTGAGGATGTCATTTACGGAGTGCGAAACCTTGCCAAAGTATGGATTTTACCCCAAAGCGCCAGTCCAAAGAATGTATACTCCACCGAGTCTAGGAATTAGAAGACGAGATAATATCTGTCATAGTTGCTACCAAAGTTCTACCAAAAATACTTTACCAGAATTTGTTAAGGCACATAAAGAAAAACCTAGTCACTAAAGGTCCTAAAATGCCATTAAAAGTCGTTGATCTAAATGTATTGCATTGCAGGGCGACTATGTTGAAAATTTAAAAAAGAACTCACAAATATTATATTTTCTTTGTCAAGCTGAAAATATTTCGAGGCCCCCTCATATATTACCGTCGATCTTCAAGCAATATTCTGTAATTATAGCACGTGTACATAACTTAAATTCTACCATTCAAACTTCGTTATTTCAGAGCGAAAAGTGCCTCTCTTTGTTTTCCGATATTATTGTTAGTCTTGATTACATACTCTTTAGATTGTTCCTAAACCTCTCCAGATGCCGGAAGACGTGCCTCCCCCTTATCGTCTCCCTGTTCCTCCGAAACTGTTTTTCTAGCTTTCAACACCGTTCTCGAGATCGTTCCATTGTTTGCAATCCGATATCATAATACAATTTCGCTCTTTATAATTCATTCCTCATGTTTATTTTTCCCTTGTGATGAAAGTGCCGGGGGAGTAAATATGGGGCACGCGCACTTTTAAGACAGATGGTTCCTCCAGTAAAGCTGTTGTTCACATCAGCGACCCCTAAAGATCGAGTATCCCGAACTCGTACTGTAATCATCCCGATGAAACACCTGGATTCACCACTTGCGCTATCCCCCAGCATTCGGTGGTATTTTTTCCGTCGTTTTTACACGTTATAACTTGTTAGTTGAAAAGAGAGAGCAAATACGGGTTGTTATTAAATGAAAATACAGTTAAAACTTGTTAATCCAATTTCCTACAGATATTATATTAATTTGTAGAGAGCTTTTTGAGACAGCGTTGTGTCAAAATCGTTTCACGTCAATAGTAGATAATATATTTTATCTCGAGAAAGTGAATTCATTTCAAAGGAAGCGTGATGGGCATCTTTAATGTTTCAAATAAAATAATCCGGGTTGTCTTCGTTTAATATTTACAAAAGTTTGCCATTGCTGTGAGGGAATTATTTTTCAAAAAAAAACACCCTTTTTGCAAGAATTCTGTAAATTAATTCTATCAAATGAAACAAATGATTACGTATTTTAATTACAGAAATTAACATGCAAAGATGATTACGCGAGAATTTGTGATATTTGGCTATCCATTTCATCTCCCGGAAAAACCTAATTCTGCATATTTTTTTGTCACAGGTAAAATTTCGTTAATTTTTGATATTTGTTTTGAAAATCACTCATCACGACAGTGGGTGTTTAAATTATAAATCCTAAAATAATTACCAGGTGTACCAGAAAGTCATTACCAGTTTTTCTAACCGCATACTTGTACCGCTAAGCTAAGTATGCAGTTTTATAATTTGGCACATATGTTATTTTATTCTACTGACATCAAGCTGCAAAGCCGTACATTTTATACTTTGCGAAAATAACACCGTCATAGATTTATACCTCTTTGAAAATGTCGAGTTTCGTGCCTGAAAAACTGCATTTGCGGTACGCATTACTGTTTTTATTTAGTCAAGACAAAAAAATCGTCGTCGTTTGCTGGTAGAAAACCTAAGCGCAAAAAATCGTGATTATCACCCGGCGAAGCCGGTCCACCAGCTGCAGGGCCAAATCGTTTTGGTCGCAAAACAATGCTGTGTGTTTGGTGGGACCAGAGTGGCGTGGTGTATTACGAACTGTTGAAACTTGGTGAAACAGTTAATACTGATCCCTACCGACAACAAATTATCAATTTGAACCGTGCATTGATAGAAAATCGTCCAGAATGGGCCTGAAGACACGGCAAAGTGATTTTATAGAATAAAGAATTCAGAGATGAAAATTGTTTATGTCAAAATACGCTTCCACAGCTGCTATTATCTCTGAAAATCATTTTCCATGCATGAATTTTTTTAGATGTGAGAACAGGCAGACGTCAGAAAGATCTAAATTTGGCGAATAGGGTGGATGTTTCAACAATTCGTATTCACTGATTTTTGCGATGGTATTTTGAGTTGTCTGAGAGGGTGCATTTGAATTTTTAAATTCAATTAGTCCAAAAGGTTACAATAAGAATCTAAGTTTACTGCTTTACCAGTTTGGAGGTAATCCACGAACAAAATTCCTTTTGCAGCTCAATGAACTGATTCTAACACCTTCTTGACTGATCTCTGGAGCCTAACTCACTTCGGAGACGAAGTACCAGGTTTACACCACTCCTTAGCTTCTTTTTTTGATTGAAAATCATGGTAGTAGACCTAAGTCTCATCCATAGTGATGAAACAACGCACAAAATTCTTTTTATTCTTTGTAAAGCGTTTCAAATATTGCTGAAAAAGTCACATTCGAATATGTTTTTGCTCCATTGTTAAAGAATGCGACACTCATTTTGCACACAGCTTTCTGAAACCCAAAAATTCGGCCAAAATGTTGCTCACACTGCCTAATGAGATGCCCAGGGCTTCTACAAAATCTCTCTCGGTTAATCGACGATCTTCCAAACCCATATCCTGTATTTTTTCTACGATTTCTGGTGTTGTTATACTTTTTGGAGGCCTTCGCGTGAATCGACTTCAATACTTAGACCACGTTTAAATTCAACAACCCATTTTTTTATTGTTCTAATTGAAGTTGAGGAGTCTTTGTACATTTTTAACAATCGTTCATGAATTTGTTTTGGTGCTACACCTTCCAAAAATAAGAATTTTATCACTGCACGATATTCAACTGTTTCCATTGTAAAAAAATATTTTGTCACGTCAACTTTGAAAACCTGTAAATATACGAATGAGAAAAAAATGAAGTGAGAAAGCTTTTTTATCGTTCGTTTTCTTTGGATCATGAATTTGTCTCCTCTTCTTTTTTTGGAAAATACATCGTCTCTACTCCATATTTGATCACTGATCAAATTGCTGTACGATATATCTTCGTTTTTGTATTTGGCTAATTTCTTCCCAGTCATTAAAGTTTCGTAACTACACCAAGTAATATAATTATTATAATTTTTGGTGCAATCGCAGTGTTCATAGAAAAAATAGTACAATTTTTAGAAAAATAAATCGTAGAATCCAATAGCCCCATCTCTTGGGGAATAACAAAACTTATTGAACAATCTGGTAGCTATCTCACTCGCCGACTAGTTCCAATACGAAAATTTGCGCGTAATTCGAAGTTATAGCATTTCGGCGTTACGAGCTAGTTAGGTCTAGACCTTTGGAACTTAGTAGGGGAGTCAATGAGTTTCTTAGGTTAAAATGTTTGGATATTCTTAATTTAACGGATCAAGATTTCCTTCAGCTGAAATATGTTCAAATTTTAATGGACAATATGATAATTAGAGTCTATTTTTTTAGTGAAGTTTATAATGAAGCTTGCGAATCTACGTTTTATTTGTCTCATTTTATATTGTGCAGAATTTGCATTAAAAATATATTACTTACTTTATGTGTTTCATCTAGAAAATATAAAGCGTGTTTCAAATTTCGCGGTTTTTTTTTAAGAATAAATAAAACACATAATTTGCATTCACTTTCAAAAACTTTTTATTGGTAATTAAAGTATCAGTTACGACATTTATATGCGAAAAATAATATCTGCCAAATGGCCACCTGTTGCAGCTCCACAGACGTCCACTATTATGTTAAAATTTTCAATGACATTTTGACATAATTGAGGCTCTATCACACCAATGACACGAATAATTTCATCTTTCAAAGCAGGAATTGATTGTGGATTGTTTTTATAAACCTGACTTTTCACATAACCCCTAAGAAAATAGTCTAACGATGTCAAATCACGTGATCTTGGTGGCCAATTAACATCAACGTTTCTTAAGATTACACGTCCAGGAAACTTTTCTCTCAATAAATTAATTGATTCGTGTGTAAAGTCAGGTGTAGCGCCATCCTGTTGAAACCACATATCCTCTAGATCAGTATTCATTAATTCAGGCCACAAAAATTCGGTTATCATCCGACAATATCGATCATCATTGACAGTTACAGCTTTACCAACAGCATTTTCAAAGAAGTAAGGTCCAATTACACCACCTGACCATAATGCATACCAAACACTAACTCGTTTAGGATGCATAGGTTTCTGATGAATAATTCGTGAATTTTCCTCACCCCAGATACGGCAATTTTGTTTATTAACATAGCCACCAAGTTCAAATTGTGCCTCATCGGAAAACATTATTTTTTGAGAAAAATCAGCTGGTTGTTCATTGATGAAATTGACAAATGAACGACGTTTTAAATGATCTAATGGCTTCAGTTCCTGTGTTATTTGAACCTCATAGGCCTTCACAGCTAAATCCTTGTGTAAAATGCGCCATGTTGTTGATCCACTAACTCCAAGTTGTTGTGAACGTCATCTAATAGACATTTCAGGATCTTCAGCAATACTTTCACGAACCAAACCAATATTTTCTTGTGAACGATCACTGCGACTGTATTTTTCACTTTTTTGATCTTCCACGGAACCGGTCTCTTGAAATTTTTTAATAATTCGACCAATAGTGCATTCAGATGGACGATTATATAAACCATAAAATTCACGTAATTTTCTAAAAACTCTTTTCACAGAACGCTGATTTTCATAAAATGATTCAGCAATTTGAACGCGTTGTTGTACCGTGTACGAACTCATTTTTATAAATATCATACATCACACTTTCTAAATGCCTACATACGCATACAAATTCAGTGCGCCATCTATATTTTATTTATTCTTAAAAAACCGCGCAATTCGAAACAACCTTTATGTACATATATTTATCCATTTATTTATGAAACCCGAAAAAGGAGAGATTTTATTAAAATTTCCTCGGGCTATTTCGAAAACACGTAACTAATAAATTCAATTTACAGTTTATCTCTCTTTATTTTGCATCCGAACCATAAGAATAACATTCCAGTATGAATAATGAATTTAACTTATACAATACCCACATAAATACAATACTTTCAAAACAAACGAATAAATATTATCATTTGAAAAAGCTGTATAATTCTGTTGTATATTTATCTTTTCATACTTTTCTAATTTTCTTTTCATTCGCTCTTGTAAAAAAAAACACTGTTTAAAACGCGAACAAGAACTCGATGACTAATACCTGTCGTAATATTTGTATCATCCTGTTATTTTAAAATGCAATTTCTTCACAACACGTTCAAGACGTGTTGCAATCGGGAAAGTTAAATTTTTAAATCGAAAAAAAATTTGGCAATCTACCAGATATTTTTAACATCTCTGGTGCTCAGTCAGTGGTTCCTCGCCCAACACATGTCACGGGAGACCAATTTCAACACGACATCGGGCATCAGCCAGATCTGGATACGCCGTCGGTTGGTCGTAGTGCGCACGCTGTTGATGTATCGACATGTGTCTTACGCCGGGTGTTAAGCTGTCCGTGCCCTTAATAAGAGCACAATCATTATATATTTGAGGTGTTTAAATGATTAAGGCGAAAGGAAATTAGAAATAAATTCGATTTACTAGTGTTCGAGATTAAGATAGAAATAAGTCTTTCAGTTTGAAATAAAAAGAAACGATTTCTTAGCGAAAATGTAACAGAAACATTTTGTGTTTAATATTTCCGGTTATTTTCAAACAGATTCTTTAATATCAATAACCATTTCAAAATTATTGCAAATCTTAAAGTCTGTTTATTGTAAAAATAAGTCAAACATCGTAAATTCGTAGAATATACAAAGGGTACTAGGAAAGTTTTGCAATACAGCTTCGTTTATTTAATTTTTTCAAAGTAATTTCCTCTACACTCAATACACCTCTCCATCCTCCGAAACCAATCTTTAAACCAGTTCTGCCAAGTTTCACTAGGGAGTAAAGCACACTCGTTGTCCCAAGCTCGCAGATCCTCATCACTGGGAAACCGCCTCCCTTCTAGTTTCATTTTCACATGCGGGAATAGTGCAAAGTCGCAGGGAGCAAGATTTGGACTGTAGGAAGGGTGCGCGAGAAGTTTCAATCCTGTCGTGGTTAAATTTTCGGTACAGGCTTTGGCGCGGTGAGCTGGAGCATTATCGTGATGGAGGAACCAGGTGTCCATTCTTAACTTTGGCCGCAGGTTCTTCATAGATCCAATGACTTTAGGAAGGAACTGTTCAATATACCACTCAGCTGTCACTGTCTTCTGTGTGTCCAAAACGACGCGTTTCACAATTCCACTCGATTTGAAAAATACAGCTATCATTTTCTTCTTTACAGATCAGTATTTTCTGACAATTACGGGTGTGTGCTCATCATCAAAGACCCAAACTTTGTTTTGAGCTTTGGTCAGCACATCGTAATAGTACAGCCAAGTCTCGTCACCTGTCATGATGTTGTTCACGTACCGATATTGTTCCTTATTAAACTTTTTAGCATCTCCCGGCACCAAATCACGTCGTGTCATCTGCTCTTCAGTCAGTCGATGCTGCACCCAGAGAGAACAAAGTTTCTTCACGTGCACATGATCATGCAGAATCGAACAAATTGCTGGTGCATTTAGGCTTGAAGTACCCTCTATCCGTTGGTAGATTACTCGCTTGTCCTCGCCAAACATTTTCCACACAGTAGTAACGTTTTCTTCTGTAACTGACGTTCGCAGCCTTCCCGGCCTCTCAGCATCCTCCACAGTTAAATTTCCCCGTTGGAATTCTCTATACCACCTGAATATCGTTGTGCGATGTGGACAAACATCACCTAGTGCAAGAGTCATTTTTTCGAAGCACTGGTCTATGTTTAAACCACGCACGTAATTGTAACGCAAAACTGCCCTTATCTAATTTCGTGACCACGATGCCATCGCAAGCACTTTACACCCTCACTGCTAATGAATAACTGAGCCCATCGACATAGCGCGGCGGCTACTATGCACGTATGAACATGTCTCAACATGTAGTAACAAGCAGCTTCCTACGATTCATTGTTGCGTCATTTTTCAAAACTTTCCTAGTACACCTTGTACTTAGTAGGTCACCAGACTATGGATTCGGAAAACTGGTTTCGAACCCTGGCGACATCTTTTTCATTCTTTGGCACCGACGCGGCTCAGATTGATAAAAATGAATAGCTGAAAATAGATCTAGGGTAACAATAAGCAATAGGCGCTGTATAGCGCTAACAACTTTATTAACTAAGTGTACTCGTACCAAAAGGTTCACCTTCTATTTTACGATCCCATAGGTCTCTTATTGTTGCTGTTTATCAAGGAAACTAAAAAAGTTTCTTACGTAAAAATGAAATAAAAGACCTACGATTCTTTTGATAATTTAAATTTTATACGTAATTTCTCCATTAACTTCAACGCATTTACACCACCTATCCTGTAACGACTTACTTCATTAGAAAAAAATGATTTCTTGTGATCTTCAAAAAAGTCACAAATCTCCTTTTTGAATTGGTTATCGTCTGCAAAATGATGTCCTCTGAAGTGCTTCCTTAAATTTGGAAATAAAAAGGAGTCTAGCCCAAAGAAGTTACAGAATTGGCTGGACTTTGACTGCTTTGCGAACTCAAAGGAGGACCTAGACATTTAGGTAATCGCGATTATAGTCCTCTTGAACATGTAATCTACAAGAATAGCAACTGCTTGGTCCCAAAAGACAATGGATCACCTTCAGTGGACCCCAATGAAATTGTTTAATCAATATTTCACTTTAAAATATGACAGAGCCTCGTCCTTAATCATTCATGAATAGTTTCAGCAGAATTCTTTTCCTTTGTGAAAAATTTGAAGACATTGCGATGTTCTAGTTACAGAAAACTGATTTTTATATTGGTTTTATAAAGCAAAATAATGAACTAATTGATTAATCGAAAACAAAAAAAGAAACTTTTACCATAGTCATATATGTATGTATCCTATATACGATTTCGCCAGCTAAACTTTCGTCTTCAGTAGAAGAAAGTAATAAATGCAGTGTCGATACATGGGATTGTAGTGAAGCTACACAAAAAGTCTGCGAAATACTCTACTCGATGTTCGCTTTATATGTACATATTTCGACAACTAAGTTGTCGTAATACGTAAATAGAATACGAAAATTAATGTGAAAAGGGGTTATATATCAACATTCAGTGATTAAGTTAATCAACCACAGGCTTCATCAAAATTACCTTCAAAACTCAATATATTCTAGTCAACCAAACTATTTTCAGGGTGGAGGTAATAATAGTAATAATAATAATAATAATAATCTTTAATGCCCAACAGTTACACAGACCATTTACAAGACATAATGCACTTAAAAATAAAATTAAAATTAAAAACCAAAATAAGTGCAGTTAATGGAATACAAAGAAAAATAAGAATCCAATTAACAAAAAAATATACACACTTATAATAATGTAACCCAAGTCATTTAAAAAAAACTGAACGAACAATAATCGAGGCAAATTAACGAAAGGGATCCTCGTATAATACATTGGCATTTCTGGACATATGTACCAGTGGAGCCTTGTAGAGAACATTGGTTCTTGCCCTAGTTATTGAGAATGTTGCCGATGATCTAGTGTCAAAACTAGGCACGAGGATATCAACCTGGGACAACAGCACAGAAGAATCAATAAAATTATTTAATAATTTATAAAGAAAACCGCCACTAGCTTTCTCCCTGCGTATACCAAGAGAATAAAATTGTGTCTAGCAAGTAGACCGTCATACGTCAGACCAAAGGCAGGATAATGTCCATCAATCCTGTAGGATAAATATTTAAGGAACGTCTTTTGAACACGCTCCAGGAGTAACTGCTAGTAATGGTAAAGCGGGTGCCACACAACTGAAGCATATTCCAATCTGGACCGGACAAGAAAACCGTAAAGAACCTTCACAGTGTGCAAGCTACTAAAACCCCCGCAAGAACGAATAAGGAACCCAAGGCCTCTGGAAGACGATGAAGTTATGCTACTTATATGCTTAGAAAAGCTTAGAAAAGCTTAGATGCGACTCGAATAAAACTCCAAGATTCTTGAAGTTGTGTACTGTAGGTATAATGGATTGCCGAACATTGTAGTTACAGTAAAGCGGAGTATTACTTCTACTAAAAGAGAGAACAGCACATTTGTCGATGTTGAGCTTCATCTGATTGTGGGAGATGATAAAATTACAGTGAAATTAGTTTAATAAGAAAGAATTATTGAAATCTGCTTGGTCATTTTTTATGTTTATTTCTACAGTTACAAGTAATGATAACTTTGTCTTTTTATGTTCCAAATGTTAAATATAAATTCTGAATTAAAAGAATTATTATAAATATTTAAATGTACTGCGTAGTTGGAATCATTTTTGTTTTGATTAAAACCTTTTTAATGTTCTTATATTTGTCTCCTTAAGAAAGGTTATAGACTCCCGATTTGGAGATATAAACTTTCTTGTGGTAATTCCTCTAAGATAAATATCTGTCGAACTAGAAGATCTATGGAAATAAGGATATCAGAATAAAAAAGAAATTTTAGTCATAACAAAAATGATTTTGTTATGATTAAAACTTCTATGGAAACAATATCAGAACAAAAAAACAACAAAAAAGAAGAAAAACAAGTAGTAAATTCACATTCTCGGATCTCTTCACACTACTATAACGAAGCGAAACGAAATCAACTTTCTTATTTTTTTCTATTATTTTCCATTTAACATATTTCCGCATCATCTAAAACTTTCCAAACTCCGTTTAACGCAAAAATCAGTAAATATTGACTTACTATGACGCTTAGCGTTGGAAACTAGACAGCTATTTTGAATTTTATCGAAAGTTCGCGACCCGAAACATTTATCAGCTGTTGGTACCCGTGTTACCGGATAAAATACCGGAAATTACACCTTTATTGTTTCTGTTTTAACGACCGATTATTCGTGGATTTATTCGTGTCGTTAACGGAGAATGATTACAAAAATATTCCGTAAATGCAAACATTTTAGAAAAAAATCCAATAAAAGATATCTGTGTAAATAGCTGTTAAAGGAAAGATAACAGTGTTGGTACAACAAATATGTAGGATGAACAGGTTGATTTCTTTCACAAATTAGTGTTCTTAGTAATGCGTATAAATAAATTGATTAATTAATCAAGATCTAAATAATAATATCGGGTGTTTTTTTAAGAACTTGACAACTTAAAATGATAATACAAGACAGAAATATTGTTGGAATGAAATTTTTTTTATTATAATCTGGTAGATAATTTCATGGCATTTATTTTTTAAACATGATTTCCGGTATATGTCCGCCGCGGCTACGAGTTACATGGCCCATTCGATCAGTCCAATTTTTGTCTACTTTTTCCAATAAATCTGGCCGTATGGCGTCAAGGGTGGCTTGAATATTGGCTTCCAATGCTTCAAGAGTTGCTGGTTTGTCGGCATAAACCAATGACTTAACATAGCCCCATAAAAAGTAATGCAGAGGCGTTAAATCGCATGAACGAGGGGGCCAGTGAACAGGACCATTTCTGGAAATAAAGTTGTCACCAAATTGATTTTGCAATAAATCGATTGTTAACCGTGCTGTATGGCAAGTTGCGCCTTGTTGGGACCAAATGTCGTCTATGTTTAACTGATTATGATTAATTTTTGGAAACAAAAATTCAGTCAGCATGGCTCGATAGCGCCCGCCATTCACCGTAATGGCAGTTCCTTCCTCATTTCGATAGAAATAAGGACCGATGATGCCACCAGCGTATAAACCGCACAAAACAGTCAATTTTAATGGATGTAATGAAGGAAGAATGGATATGGATAACACAAACGTTAAGGAAAAGTAGTTCGGACATAGCAAAGAGGATGTTCTATGCTAAACTCCAATTGATAAAAGAAACAGAAGGTATGGAGAAAATCGACAAAAGGATAACTAGACAAGATGGAAAAAAGCTGACAGGACGTAAGCAAAAGACAAGAACGTTTCAAATAGTCTATGCGTGTAAACCGCACCAAACAGTCAATTTTAATGGATGTAATGGTGATTCGTTAACGGCTTGAGGATTGTGTTTTGCTTCAAATACGGCAATTTTGCTTATTGACGTAGCCCTTTAACCAGAAATGAATTTGATCACTAAACACAATTCTTTGATGAAAATGCTCATCTTCGACCAGTTTCAAGTCAGCCCAATCAGCAAAAACGCGACTCAAACGATGGTCGTTTGGCTTCAATTCTTGCACGAGCTGTATTTTATAGGCACGTAAGCCAAGATCCTTAAGTAAAATTTTCCACATAGTCGTAGGACAAAGGCTCACGAGCTGAGAACAACGACGTATGCTTCGGCGTATTCTTCAATACTTTGCGTTACAACAATGTGCGTACTCTTCGGTACGCACATTTTTTTGTCTTGTTGATGATTTTGAATCGAGAAGAGTAAAATTAATGCGAAAACGATCAATACAGCACGAATTGCTTGCTCACTAGGCCGATTATATTGACCGTAAAATGGACGAAGTGCTCTATGAACTTCGCGAACAGATTTATTTTTTTAAAAGTAAATTTCCACAATTTGGAAACGTAATTACTTACTATTTTAGTTTTTTGTGTTGTTGATGTAGTGTAACGCAAGAATTCACTGTAGTATTGTATCGTTAGCATACCTTCCAGTGCTGATCCAATCATACTCCTTCGGCGAGGTGAAAATACATATGTTGGTGTATTTGGAAAAGGAGCGTTCTGCGTCTAATGCGATATTTACGAATTTATAGAGGACGTTGGAATCATATTTGCACTCTTGGTTTCCAGTTAAGCTCTTGTCTATACGCACTATAGTTTGAAAATCTGGATTCTTATTTATAACCGCACACAATTTATCGGTTGTTAATCTTCCTATACTATCTGTTAGATTTCCTAACGAGGCTTAGGGTAATGTACTATATTTAGCGCTTCATAAAATGACAGTTTGGTATTCTCTAATTTGGAAGTAGTAATCTAAAAGAATTGAATAATTTTCGGAAATTTGCTCTACTGGATTTCGGTATCTCAATCCAGCCGCTGACTTACTGAAATTGCTTCAGCATCTTGCGGATTTAAATTTAAGATACAAAGTTTAATAATGTGTAAAGATTTCTCGTAATATAAAACAGC
This sequence comes from Dermolepida albohirtum, assembly GCA_031893035.1. NCBI lineage: Eukaryota > Metazoa > Arthropoda > Insecta > Coleoptera > Scarabaeidae > Dermolepida > Dermolepida albohirtum. The sequence continues at coordinate 138,208 of JAVIWB010006595.1, forward strand.
CACGTTCCCCATCTCGTCAATACCGGCTGTAGTGGGTGAGGAATGTCCGGACAAGCCTGTTCAAACTCACGAATGCGTTTTAGAGATTTAATAAAAATTATACATATAATTATGTTACATACAAAATTTCATTTTTATTAACATACATAGCTGTCAGAGCCCTTAGTGGTGTATCCAATACCACAAGTTGTGTGAACCTATTCAGAAAACACAAAATACTGACCCTCCTATCCTTGTATATACTTGCTTGCCTGGAATTTGTTCATAAGTCGCCAGATAAGTTTTGCAAAAATGGTGATTTTCACGAATATGAAACACGAAACCAGAGCAGTTTGGTGATACCGTATCATCGCATTGGCAAAAGTCAGCTAAGTTCGAATTACGTGACCGTGAAGATATACAATGCTTTGCCTTATAGGTTTAGGAACCTACCATGGATTAATCTCAAAATATTAATAAAAAAAGGTGCTGATGGATAACGTTTTTTATTCAGTAAATGACTTCTTGAAGCATAAATTTTGACATTGCCCTTTTTGTGTTTTTATGTTTTAATTGATACTCTGGTGTTTTGTTTTTGTATAGATCTTCCGGATTTTAACGTGTTTGGTGGCGCACTAATTGTGAGCGCATTAATTGTGTTTTTATTTATCTATGATTATTCTATGACGTGTATATGAACATATATATCAATAAATTATTATTATTATATAATAGGAATTACTCGTCCTGTGAGAATAATCTAAAACATAAATGAAGAGAATTTGACTTTTAAGGCACCCTTAGAAAGACATCAAAACTGTAATGTTTAGAAACTCATTGCGCTTTCAATTATAACTGTTTTGCGTTTTTTACAAACACTTAAACGTAATTTATTTCCAAATGTTGGCAATCTGTTGCCGTCTACCAGCGGAAAAGACACGAAAAAAATAAAATTGTTATGGTATAGTTCAGGAAAGATTCTAAAAATAGATACAAAAGTATGCCACCTACTTTTAGAATTGTTTTACTGATTATTACTGTTCCAAAAAAAAGATATTTCCATTGACTGTATAATTTAAAAACACATGCTTTTTATATTAAATAGAGAAAACTTGTTAATAAAAGTTATCTCGGCAATGTTTTATAATATTTACTTTAGTCCAATTAGTTAATATTAAATACCAATTTCTAGAAAACTTATACAATCACTACTATTCTTTTGTAATGCAATTAATTTTGTAAATATTAAAATTTCATTTTCAAATTTATTAATTTAAGCTATTAGTGGCCAATTCTTGGCGGTGCATATGCGTAGCCTGGAGTGGGAACGTTTGCTCTCAAAGTGAATTTAGTACATTGCGTCAGCTCGGTGAGAACGATTGTAATATTTGTTACATTTGTTGCATTACTGTTTTCGTGTAAAACGTAATCATGTCAGAAGATTACGATAGTACTACAATTAGTAGAAAATGTAATGTAAGGAAATTCATAAAAGAATTTCTAAACGTAAAATACGATGGTGTAAAAATGATATGTACCATCTACGAAAAATCTTTATTTGCCCTGAATAAGTTTACGTGTAAAAAACACATTCAAACTGCTTAATATACAAAATGTGGGGTAAATGTTTATTAGACTTTATTTTTGATTTAATTTTGATGTTTCTTCTTTGTAATTTACCGTTTTCTTTATTGGATAAAAAACAATTTCATAAATTCTGGACAACAAACAATCTCATATGAAAATCATCAACTCAAGCAACATTCCAAATCCTCAGCATGGTTGTTACTAGCTAGTAAAAGATTAAAGCAATGTACTAGTGAAGCAATTTTGAAGATAGTCTTAAATACATTGACCAAGTGTTATGTAATAAGATGCAATAGAAGTGGATGTGTCTTAGAATAAAATAACATTTCTTAAGAGCTAGTACATTACTGACTTTATTATTACCGAACATGCAACAACACATAACATATATATAAACTTATATAACGCCAGCTGCAGCTCTCAACAGATCAAGTGTTAATGTGAGTGATTATTGGTGCTGCAACCATATTATGTATGGGTTGCTTTCTTAAAAATACCAGGTGTACCGGAAAATCGTTACCAGTGCTGTAAAAATAGAAAAGAAACAACTCTCTTGCTACGAATATATGAAAAGAATGACAGATGATAGTTGAATTTGATGGAGCCTGTGGTTGATTAACTTAATCACTAAGGTTGATACATAACCACTTTCCACATTAACTTTTGTAATTCTGTATACGCATTTCGACAACCAAGTTGTCATCATCAGCAGACAATTACAAAGTGTCGCACCTGGTAAAACACGGCGAAAAACACCCGTACGAAAAACAAACTCCGTACGCGATCTGCATCGCTAAGAACCAAGAGAATAAGAAAAAGAATAAGAAATACGGAGATAAGAAATAAATTGAATGTAAAACATTGACAGAACTAATAAAAGAGAAGAAATTGGGATGATATGGACATCTAGTGAGAATGGGGAACGATAAACAAACAAAAAGAGTTTGGGAAGCAAAAGTAACGGGGAAAAAATAGAAGGGGAAGACCGTGCAAGACCTGGAATGAAGATATCGGGGAGATGCTGAAGAGGAGGGGTAAAGCATGGCGAGAGGCTCAGAATTTGGCCAGGGATAGGAAACAATGGAGGAAATTTGTGAGAAAATAAACAAAACAGGCAGCTCGACACCGCAAGGTAGCGGAGGAAGGATTATGATGATGATCAGTAGCAAGGAGTTGCATAAACAGAACCACAAGCACTAGATTTAAATGTTAACAAGCATTTGTAGAATTATTTAAATCTTGCGATGCAGCAAAGACTGTCAACTAATGCCAATCAACTTTTTGATCCTCGTTTTAGAAGACTGGAATAACATTTCACAAAATTTTATGACAAAACTGTTCGATGGTTTACCCAAATACGTGACAAGTGTAATATTTGCTTAAGGTGGTCATATTATTAATATTCCTCAATTATAACGCATTAACGCAATTAACGCATTCGCTACAGCCTTTTCTGGAACTTTCCTGCCTGCATCTGCTGATTCTGCACTGCCTGATTTGGTGTCTGGTCTTCCTCCTTTGAGTATATTATCTTTCTCTCCGGCTGAGTTTGCCCAGAGTATTAAGAGGTTAAAAAATAAGTGGACCGCTAGTGAAGATGGCATTCCCTGTTTTCTGGTGAGGGACTGTGCCCATGTTTTGGCCGTTCCATTGTGCAAAATTTTTAATCAGGCCATCCGCGCGTCCCTGTTTCCGGATGTCTGGAAGGTCGCTAGGTTATCACCTGTATTCAAGAGGGTTGACAAGTCTGATGTCTGGAATTATAGACCTGTCGCAGTGATCTCCACTTTTGCTAAAATATTTGAAATGCTGCTTTATAGGCGTGTGTCTGTTGGCACCAGACCACATCTGTCCATCGCATAGCATGTCTTTACGACTCAACGGTCTACTACAACTAACTTGGCCATTATATCCCAGGAGATCGCTCAATCTCTCGATGCTGGTAGTCAATTGGACGTCATTTATACGGACTTTTCCCGTGCGTTTGACTTAATTGATCATCGACTTCTGCTGTGTAGAGTTCCTTTGGTATCGGTGGATCGCTGTTGAAGCTGTTCCAATCGTATTTGAGCAATAGAATGAATTATGTTTATTACAATGGGTTTAAGTCTCGATTTTTTCATTCTTCCTTCGGTGTTCCACAGGGGTCTAACCTTGGACCACTTTTGTTTAATATTTTTGTGGATGACTTGATTAGGTCTATCGACTGCCCGGTCTTGGCTTACGCCGATGATATTAAAATCTTTCATCGAATTGACTCGCTGTCCGACGTTGATTTGTTGCAGGCCAATGTCGGCAAAATCTATAACTGGTCCTTGTGTAACCGCTTAAGTTTAAACATTGAGAAGTGTTTCCTAGTGTCTTACTCTAGAAGGATTTCTAGAATAGAATCCTGTTACTCAATTGGCGGCGTTACGATTTCTCGTAAGTCCTCGATCAGAGATCTTGGGGTAATATTTGACGAGAAATTTACTTTCTCCGATCATGTTCTTGGTGTGACGGCTGCGGCTTCCAGATCTGTCGGTTTTATAATTCGCACATGCCGATACTTTCATAATATGGACACTTTGAAGACCCTTTTCTTTGCTCATGTCGTTTCCAAACTGGAATATGCATCTATAGTCTGGTACCCCATCTACAAATCTCAAACTGGCCTCCTGGAACAGATACAACGCAAATTTCTGAAATACCTCTCATTTAAATGTGATGGTCGATATTCTGTCCGTGAAGTGAATTACAACGAGTTGTTGGAGCGACATGACATCGTATCGCTGTCTGATAGGAGAAAAACTCTTAGCGCTTTATTTATGCAGAGTGTCGTTACTGGGAGGGTTGATACGCCGAATTTACTGCCCCGTGTTTATTTCATTGTTCCACGTCTGGGATCTAGGCCAAATCAACTGATTTATGTCCCTACGGCAAGGACCAATATTTTGCTAAAGGCCCTTTTGGTTCATTCGGCGGTGAATTTCAACAATCTGCAGTACGATTTGCTATGACCACTATTTGTATAAATATATTTTGTTTTAAGATACATATTTCATTTTCACAATGTAACTATCGTTTAATTTTTTTTTGTATTTCTTTGTTTGTTACACGTTTTGGAGTAATAATCTCTGTTGGGTAACTTAATAAATATTATTATTATTATTATTATATGCAATTATTTTTATGTACTAAAATATTTTACTTGTAAAAAAAAGTTTCTTTTAGTTATTTCTTTTTAAAAATGATGCAATATGATAAATTTACTACGGTGGTCACTTACTTATGCACACTACTGTGGTTTCAATGTAACACTGCTTTGTTGCATCAAAAATCATCCTACTATATTTAAGCGCTAACTATTTTTAACGATTTAATTAAAATTCCTCGCTAATACGAGCTCGCAAAATAAAGAAAAACAGAAACAACAAAACTGTCACGAAATAACATCTTTCAACGCTCGTAAGTCTCGTTAGAAAGGGGTCCGACACATCCATATTAGAACCGAACCCATTCCAATATACGGTACACATATACCATAACGTACCCGGCTCCTTCGGATTAATTTACAATTTTTAACCGTAAATTTTACCGAGCGATAATAGGCACCAATTTTCAGATGGCAGGTCGATTTCAAACATGTTCCGCCAGATAATATGGCATGAACATATATGCATGTGTGTATGTGTGGCTTCAAGCTGATGTTCATGTTATTTGAAGCTCAATATTGCCGCATCCGATAGATTAAGATCGGCATTTATTATTAAATTATCTATAACAATTTCAAAACCAATAGAGCTTGATGAAGTGAAAAAAAGGTTGTTTGAAATGAAAGAAAAGAGAAATCATGTATGATTCCAGACGATATATTTATACATCACTACCCTATATCGTACTTATACAGTGTGACAATAATGACAGAAAATAACAAAAGAAAGTCTTTGGAGTTGTAAAATTATTATTTATAACAGGAGTGGACTTAGAACTCCGTGGATGGAAAATAACGAAAAGAACTTTGCAGTCTGAAATTGTGTCTATTTCTGAACATAATCTCCTATCATATAGACATATTTGAATCAGCAACGATACATAGTGTCTATGCCTACGAGGGTGGTCCCAGAAGTAACCAACCCAACAAAGGAAACACAAAAATTTTGTAAAGAAATATGTTTATATTTTAACATAATCTCCTCTCATCTCTATACACTTTTCCCAGCGATGTTCAATAAGTTCGATACCCTTTTTATAATAAGAACTGTCTTGCTTCTCAAAATAGCCATTAACTGCCGACACACTTCTCCATCATTGAAAAATCTTTGGCCAGTGAGCCATTTTTTCAAGTTTGGGAACAGAAAATAATCCGAGGGGGCTAAATTTGGCGAATAGGGTGCACGAGGTAGCAATTCAAACTTTAATTCATTAATTTTAGCCATTGCAATAACGGATTTATGAGCTGGTGCATTGTCTTGATGAAACAACACCATCTTCTTAGTCAAATGCGGACGTTTTTGTTTGATTTCTTCGCTCAAACGTTGCAATAAGTTCGCATAATACTCGCCGTTGATAGTTTTTTCTTTTTCAAGATAGTTAATGAAAATTATTCCACGGGCATTCCAAAAAACCGATGCCGGTCTTCACCTTCTTTGGAACCGGTTCTCCCTTTTAAGTCCATTATTTTGTTTGTTTTTTGTCTCGGGTATGAAGTGATGGATCCATGTTTCATCCAAGTTATGAAGCGGCGCAAAAATTCTGCTTTGTTGCTGTGAAATTTCGCTAAACACTCAATTGAAACATCTTCACCACACTGTTTTTGCTCGAGTGTGAACAAACGCGGCACCCATCTTGCACACAGCTTTTCCCTTTTCAAATAATATGCGATGTGCCGCAATTTTTTGAGATGCCTACTATATCTGCTAGCTCGCGCACTTTCAGTCGATGATCATCCAGTATCGCTTTGTGGATTTTCTTCACTATTTCTGGAGTTGTCACCTCATCTGGTCGACTACTGCGATGCTCGTCTTGGCAGCTCGTACGACCTCGTTTAAACACTGCTACTCAATATATCACTGTTGTAAACGAAGGAGCAGACTTACTCAAAGTAGAATCCAGTTCAGCTTTTATATCGGTTGGGTTGACGCCTTTCAAATAAAAGTATTGTATCACGTAACGATGACCAATTTTCTCCATTTTTACAAATTCACAGAAAACGTTCACTATTGATGGCTGCCAAACAAATACTAACTTGAAACATATGCTTTATAGATTGTGTAATTTCTAATACAGTGATATTTTTCAAGCAACTAGCGTCGTCTCTAGGTCAGGCAGGTCATCAAAAATGTATTTTTCTATAGATTTGTTTAATTTAAACGCGTTTCTAAACTTAACAAAGAATAATTCCCCTATCCAAGCGATGATCAAATGTCTTTCAGGATCTTCAACATGACTTCCCTATAATATTATATGTTTGGATGCCTAATACCAACTTGCAAAACATTCAATGTTACCTTCGCACGAATGTAAATGTATTTTCTATTAAAGTTTGCTCAACAAACCCCATTCCATGTGAGTTAATCTAATAAGTTTCAAAGTCATTAAAAAATTATCTCAAATCCTAATTTATCACACACGTTTTAAGAGGGAGTTCCCTGCATTGACCCCCTTCTAATCTGCTCACTTCTATATCCCTACTGGGTAATTTGAATATTAATATTGGCATTTTAATTGTTATAGATATTTCTGAACGTTATTTTAGGGTGGTTATTTAACCGACCCACATTCCAAAATGAATTTACGAGCTGTTCTGTTTTTTTCTTCTGTTGCTATTCTCGCCGGTTATTAAAGTAATTTGTGTTATACACTTATAATCGACGAAGGAACACAACGGACTACATATACAGATATGTTTTGTGGTTAAATTAAAAAATAGTTGTGTTATTGGATCTGGCGGCATGCGCGGCTCAGAGGGATGATTTAAATCAAACTAGTTAATTTGATAATGATATACTATAGAGAGAGAAAAATGGGAGACCTTTTAATAAGAGGTAAAAGTAAATTATTTATTAATACTGCTCATTATAACAGTTACTTTAAATTAGTTTTAGAGTTAGATTAAAAATTTAGAAAGTATATCTACACAAGATTAACGAAAAGTATAGTTCCATTAACTAAAAAATAATTTAATAAATGATTATTGAAAAGGTTTACAAAGACAGGCAAAAACTTATCATTAGTTACTTCGTTATTCGAAATATTTGCAGTTATTTTGTGATATTTTTTGTGTAGTTTGTATTAGGTGTACCGGAAATTTCTGTCCGTTCCGGTCACAAGTTTCAATAAGCATGCGCATATTCATTTCACGCATAATTGGCTCTCTCTTTTTACCACTGAATCTTAAACATATTGACTTAGCAAATGAACTAAAACGAAGATGATTCATGTTTGTATTGAGTGAGACGCGATCGTGCATCCATGGCTACTGATAAAGTTCATTTACGCCACTGTATTTATCCGCGTTTGTCTTCTGTAATATTCTACTACGTAAAAGAAGAGCATAGGAAATCTTACTGCTTTTTAAAGTGCGCACTAACATATTCAAAATACTATTCTTTCTTGCATCCGTTGTTTCATCTACCGTTAGCCATATTTTTTGATCTTTTAACTTTGTTTTTATTTATTCCAACAAGGAAGAAATGCTACAGAAGCGTGTATAAATTTAATGAAAGTGTTTGGGGAATGTACAGTTTCTGATAGAACATGCAGAAAATGGTTCGAAAAATTTCAAATAAGCCATGCTCAGGGCGACCATCTTTGATCGACGATGATACTGTCAAAATCCTGTTAGAGCAAAACCCATTTTCGGCAACATCTGAGATTTCGGAAAAGCTTGATTCAGCTCAACAAACCATGTCGAACCATATTCAGAAACTAAGATTGGTGTGGTAATATTCGAGATAGGTGCCACATGAGTTAAGTGAGAAGAATTTTAATGATCAAGTCATAATATGCATATTTCTGCTTGCACGGAACAAAATCGAACCTTTCTCGGATCGGATGATAACTGGAAATATAAAGTGGATTATCTACGAAAACATAGAAAGGAAAAGGGCGTATCGTGAATTCGAAAAACTTGCCCTCTTCATCTCTAAACCGAAGTTGAGCCTGACTAAGAGAATGTTGTGTATATGATGGGATATTCGAGGACCAATACATTTTGAGCTGTTGAAATCGAACGAGAAGCCTAATTCGAAGAGGTACTATCAATAATTGGATAATTTAAAAACAGCACTCCAAGAAAAGAGGCCGGTGATGTTCAATAGGAATGACAGCATACTACTTCATGATAATACCAGGCCACATACTGCTTTGGGGACTCGCCAGAAACTCTATATGACTTTATTTTTATTATATATTAAGTGTGCGCAACATTCCACAAAATATTGTAGACCATGAAGAATTTCGAAATATTTGGGGGAAATACGTTCCGGAATGGGGGCTGCTAAGAAGAAGTCAATTACAGTATAATTTTCGTCGGGTGAAAAACATGATTACGGATGAAATAAAAGCAGATTTGAAACATCTAAAAATATAGCTGACGGTAGATGAAACAACGGATGCAAGAAAGAATAGTATTTTAAATGTGTTAGTGCGCACTTTAAAAAGCGGGAAAATTTCATTGGTTCTTCTTTTACGTAGTAGAATATTACAGAAGACCAACGCGTAAAGGATAGTAGAAACTATAAACCATACCTTTGTAATCAATCAATGTATCGGCAACACAACTTGTCATGTTGGTTACAGATGGGGGTTCGAATATGGTTAAAGCTGGAAAGTTACTAAAACAATCTTAACAAAATTAATTGTATTACAAAAGAATAGCAGTGAGTATATGAGTTTTCTACAAGTTAGTATTTTATATTAATAATTTGGACTAAAATAAATATTTTAAAATATTGCTGAGATAACTTTTATTAAGTTGTCTTGTTTTAATATAAAAAGTGTGTGTTTTCAATTATACAGTCAATGGCAATGGTTTTTTTTGGAACAGTAATAATCAGTAAATAAATTCTAAAAGTAGGTGACACACTTTTGTATCTATTTTTAGAATTTTTCCGGAACTATTCCATAACAATTCTATTTTTTTCGTATCTTTTCCGCTGGTAGACAACAACAAATTGCCAACATTTAGAAATAAATGATGTTTAAGTAAAGGGTTTTCCAATAGGGACTTGACAACTTTTAATTCAATTTGTGAACGCACTCTTTCACTAATCATCGAATTGTCACTCTCAATTTATTCAGAAAACTTAGCATTTTCATCATGGTAAAGTACACGAACGAACAACGTCTGCAAATTATAAAAATTTACTACAGAAATTCGGAGTCGGTGACCGCTACTTTAAGAGCGTTAACTCCGATTTTCGGTCGTAATTCTCGCCCTAGTAGACAGGCAGTAACAAGTTTAGTGCAAAAATTTGAGTCTACATATTCGTTGTGTGATGTTGTCGTGCCAGTGAGACAAAGGGTTGGTCGAATTGTCGAAAATATCGCTGCCGTTGAAACGTCCGTAGCAAATGATCTAAATCAGTCAATTCCATGAGGTTCTCAAGAGTTGGGCATCGCCCAGACCACTTTATGGCGAATTTTGCGTAAGGATCTTGGTTTACGCCCATACAAGATCAAGCTGACTCAAGAATTGAAGCCGATGGACCATTTGAAGCGACATACGTTCTCCGATTGGGCTCTACAAAAGATGCGCCAAGATGATCAATTTCATCGCAAAATCATTTTCAGTGACGAAGCTCATTTTTGGCTCAATGGGTTCGTCAATAAGCATAATATGCGTTATTGGTCGGGTGAAAATCCACATGTGCTTCATAAAACACCACTTCATCCACAAAAAATAACTGTTTGGTGGGGTTTGCATGCCGGCGGCGTCATAGGGCCACATTTTTTCGTCGACGATAATGATCGTCACGTTACTGTGAATGGTAATCGTTATCGCGCTATGATTACCAATTATTTTTGGCCCGAATTAGAAGATATGGACTTGGACAATATGTGGTTTCAGCAGGACGATGCCACAAGCCACACAGCACACGTTATAATCGATTTATTGAAGAGTAAGTTTTATGAGCGTGTTATCTCAAGGAATGGACCAGTCGATTGGCCGCCTCGTTCGTGCGATTTAACGCCTCTAGACTTTTTTCTTTGGGGCTACGTCAAGCCATTGATCTATGCCATTGATCTATGCCAACAACGTTGAAAGAGCTCAGAGCCAACATTAAATGCGAAATAGCAGCCGTTTCGGCCGAATTGTGTGTCCGAGTCATCGAAAATTGGGTCCAACGAATCGACCGCTGCAAACGTGTCCGCGGTGGCCATATGAACGAAGTCGAGTTAAATTCATAAATGTTTTGATTTTACTTCAACCCGATAATAAAGTTTTTGAAATATCTCAAATGGTCTGCACTTTATTTTGAAAAAAAGTTGTCAAGTCCTTATTGGAAAACCCTTTATATGTAAGTAACGTCAAACAGTTGTAATTGAAAGAGCGATCAATTTCTAAATACTACAGTTTTGTATTTTTGTGTGTAAAAGAGATGTTAATAGCAAACAACACCGGTTAAATGTGCCATATTATACATTTCTATATGACTTTATTTTTATGTTAAGTGTGTGCAACATTCCACAAAATATTATAGACAATAAAGAATTTTGAAACTTTTGGGGGAAATACGTTCCGGAATGGAGGTTGCCAACAAGAGTCCAATTATAGTATAATTTTCCTCGGGTGAAATTATGGATCAAAGAAAAGCAGGGTTAAGGAATCAAAAAATATGGCTCTTCTTTTACTTAGTAGAATATTACAGAAGACAAACGCGGAAAGGATAGTGTTTAATATATCAGCAACCGAACTTGTAATGCTGGTCGCAGATGGGGGATCGAATATGGTTAAAGCTAGACCATTACTAAAACAATCATATCCTTAACTGCTTCGTGTAACTTGTTTGCTCCATGTCATCTTGTAGCTGAATTTATTAGAAAAATTATCCTAAAGTAGACCAATTTATAGTTTCTACCATAAAAGTTCTTATTAAATCTCCAAAACGCATTCGTGAGTTTAAACAGGCTTGTTCGGACATTGCTCAACCCCCACAGCCGGTGCTGACGAGATAAGGAACGAGGCTTAAAACTATTTTATATTATAAGAAATTTTTACACATTATCAAACTTCGTGTCTAAAATTTAAATCCACAAGATGCTCAAACAATTTCAGTAAATCAGCAGCTGGTTTCAGATACCGAAATCCATACTCAAATAGAGCAAATTTCCGAAAATTTTTCAATTCTTTTAGATACTATTTCTGAATTAGAGAACACCAAGCTGTCATTACATGAAGCGCTAAATATAGTATATTACCTCAAAGCCTCGTTAGGAAATCTAACAGATAGTATAGGAAGATTAACAACCGATAAATTGTATGCGGTTATAAATAAGAATCCCGATTTTCAAACTATAGTGCGTATAGACAAGAGTTTAACTGAAAACCTAGAGTGCGAATATGATGTGAACGTCCTTTTTAATTTCGCGAACATCACATCATTAGACGCAGAACTCTCCTTTGCATGTACACTAACATATTTTCGCCTCGTTGTAGGTGTATGACTTGAGACAGCATTGGAGGGCATACTAATGACACAATACTACAGCGAATTTTTGCGTCATTCTACATCAACAACACAAAAAAAACTAAAATAGTAAATAAATACATTTATTATTTATAATATTGACGGTCATTGAGCCGTACTCTACTGCGAAAGCACTCGTTTCTGCAACGTTACTTGTAACGCAAGAATACATTGAAATTCAAACAACTATCGCTTCAGAATTAATACGCAAAGAGAAATACAAATTAATAACAATATACTAATACCTACATAAAACAACATTAGGAATATCTGTAAATGGAAAAGTAAAATTTCTTAATTAACTAACGGGGTTGAGATCTGGACTCTGTGGTTATTATGTCATTTTCGATACATTGTTTGCCTGATTTTCACTTAATCTATTTTTGTAAAACTAATACCATATATTTTAGATCATTGTCATGCATAAATGTAAAGTTATCGCCTGTGACTTCTAATATTTGAAAATAACTTTCTTTTTTCATTGTATCTGCAATTTTCCGTAGATCTTCAATGCCCACAAAATGAAAAAACCCACACAAACACAGCTCCTTTTCCTTGCTTTACAGTGGACACAATACAATTAGGAAGTACTCTTACGTGCTTTGCTCTCTGACAAAACATTTGATCGAACACTTTAAACTTAGATTCGTCGGTCCATAAAACACGTTTCCTCTCGTCGACTGTCCACGCTTTATACCTCGGTAGTTACCTCGACGTAGCAATGGTTTTTGTACATCTCCATGGCCATGAAGATTTGCTTTTTGAAGTTGTCGTTTTACAGTATTATTATTGTTCTTTTACGGCCGCGATTGATTTCACCGGTGATTTTGGGTGCGAATAACTCCTATTTCTCTTACTAATTAGTTTTACTCGTTCATCGTCTGCGCAAGAAATGATTCGCGATGGCTCGGCTAGCACACGGTCTTACATATTTACAGCTCCGTTGTACCGGCGAATATTATCACTTATCGTAGATTCTTTAATTTTAAGTTTTTTATCCATTTCGCGAGTTGAGAGGCCTTCCTAATGAATGCTATGATTAGTGCATGTTTTTCACTACTTATAGACTTCCCATTTGGCACATTGGAAATTATTTTATTCTACACAACAGGTATTTGCACAAAGATATTTAAAGAAGAACTCTATGGCTGTTGCAAGCAAGGGTGCATGTTGTAAACCTCAGTAGAAGTAGTAAAAATAAACTTGCTAAGTATATAATTTATAAAAATCATCTTATATAGTGTTTTCAAAGCAATGTATAAGCAATATATATATATATATATTGGGTCTGGGAAAAAGTTCGTGGCGTTTTTCCCAATAGATGGCATTGGTTACCGATAACTAAAGAACAACAAGTCACAGCGACACCACCGAGGGCTCGTTTTTTAGATGACCTTCCGAACGTTAGTTTGAGCGTAGAAGCATTGTAATCGGTGCAGTGGTTGGAAAGTTATTCGCACTTGAAAATGGAGAAGAATAATGAGAAATTTCGCTATATTCTGCAATATTATTATGATAAGGGGAAGAACGCTGCGCAGGCTTGTGATAAAATTTGTGCTGTGTACGGTGAAGGTACTTTATCGAAATCTGTTGCGCGGAAATGGTTCGCTCGCTTTCGTTCTGGAAATTTCAATGTGAAAGATGAGTCACGCTCCGGTCGTCCAATCACTGAAAAATCTGATGAAATTCTTGAAAAAGTCCAACAAGATAAGCATATCAGCAGTGTCGATATTGGCATGGAGCTAGGCATTGACCACAAAACTGTTTTGAACCATTTACACAAAGCTGGTTACAAAAAAAAGCTTGACGTATGGGTTCCTCATGAGTTGAGCGTGAAAAACATGATTGGCCGAATTAACATCTGCGATGCGCTGCTGAAACGGAATGAAATCGAGCCGTTTCTGAAACGTTTAATAACCGGAGATGAAAAATGGATTACGTACGATAATCGGAAGCGTAAAAGATCGTGGATAAAGGATGGTGAGCCGTCACAAGCGTTCGCTAAGCCAACATTGACGCCAAAAAAAATGATGCTGTGTGTATGGTGGGACTGGAGGGGAATCGTCCACTACGAGCTACTTCCAACTGGTCAGACGATTGATTCTCAACTCTACTGTGCACAACTAGAGAGATTACGCCAGGCGATTGAAAGAAAACGGCCCGAATTGATTAATAGGAAAGGTGTTGTCTTCCATCATGACAACGCCCGACCACACACTTCTTTGATGACCCGTCAAAAATTGAGAGAGTTTGGTTGGGAAGTTTTGATGCACCCACCTTACAGTCCGGATATAGCACCCTCTGACTATCATCTGTTTCGATCTCTGCAGAACTCTCTCAATGGAATTAAGTTGGTTTCAAAAGAAGCCTGTGAAAACTACTTGATTCAGTTTTTCGACCAGAAACCACAGAAGTTTTTCACCGATGGGATCATGGATCTACCAAAAAAATGGCGAAACATTGTCGATAATAATGGAGCATATTCGGTTTAAATGAATTCGTCCACGCGCCATGCGGGGACCAGTTGAATTTTACTGAAAAAACGCCACGAACTTTTTCCCAGACCCAATATCAATATATATATATACACTACAGGCCATAAGTGAGGGATCAGTAGATGAAATTTAAAAAAAAACATGCACGCTTAGTGAAACAAAACGTATATTTCTACAAAACTATATCTACGAGACAAATGAACAGTTTTCTTATAAAATAAAATAATTTCAACATATTCTGTAGCATTTCTTATCATATTCGACTTTCGTCGAAGTATCCACCTTTCTTTACAAATATTAGGCAACCGCGATACAAGTTTCCGGAGCGTATCCATTGGTAAATTATTCCACACCCTTGTAAGTTGCTCCCAAAGCTGTTTCTGCGAATGTTGACAGCTTTCTCTCACGTTCCTATCTAATTCATCCCACAGCGATTCGATAGAGTTGAGATCGGGTGATTGTGGTGGCCAAATCATATTTATCAGCACCCCTTCCTCCTCTTTTTGATTCACATAGTTTTTACAAAGTTGGAAAGTGTGTTTATTTTCACCAATTAACCTTAATCCAGACGGAATTGCATGTTCCTCCAAAATCTTCAGGTACCCCTCTTTTTTAAAATGCCTTCAATGCGGTACAAATCTTCGACACCATCAAAGGAAAAGGATCCCCAAACAAGCACAGAACCTCCCCCGTGCTTAACAGTTGGCACTACACATTCGGGTAACATCCTTTTACCCACTTGTCTTCGAACGAAAACTCGTCGATTACTACCAAACACTTGGAACTTTGACTCATCTATTCATAACACCTGCTTCCACATTTCCATGTCCCAGTGTTGATGGTCCTGGGCCCATTGTAACCGTTTTTTATGATTTCGTGGATTCAATAATAGTTTTCGAGCTGCAATACGGCCATGTAGTCCCGCCTTTGTCAAACGTCGTTTTACAGTAATCAGTGACACCGGCTTTCGACGGCCTTCATTCAGCTCTGCTCGAAGCTAAGGAGCTGTGAGGCGCCTATTTCGTTTTGATAGTATTTTTAGGCGCAAATCCTCTTGTCTGGTAGTTACCCTTGGCCTTCCGCAACGTTCTATTGGTTGTAATAATCCACTTTGTGAATATCATTTCACTGTTCCTTGCACCGCGTGATAAGATAAATTTAAATTTTGGGCTATTTGCCGCAGTGAAAATTTTTCACCATGTAGCGTTATTATAGAACTACGAGTTTCTGCGCTAAGTTCCTTTCTTTTCGGCATTTTTATAAGTTACTTTTACGTTTGTTCTCAAATACTCGTATTGCAACTGACTTGGACAAATGCTGCACGAAAACTAATTTTTAAATTGCTAAATAGTTTACTATGAATTCCTAATACCATTATAATAATATTGCGTTGTAAACCCTATTAAATTTATTAAGGTATATAAAATAATTTCTATTAAATAGACGCCATAAAACTATTAAAAGGATTTACAATATTTCTCAGAAACAAATATATTTATATAATTTATAATAATAACCCGAATAATCCTTCCCAGAATTACATTTACAACTGTTATTTCAATTATTCTCACCAAAACAGGTAAAAGTCTAAGGGATATATTATATATATATATATATATATATTTATATATAATATATATCCATTTATTTTATTTTTTTTATCTACAATTAAGCGCGCCTAACTTTATTTATTATCTATTATCAAAGATGATATTAGATATTAGTATGTTAGTGGCTTTTAACATATTAATGTGTTCTCTCATAGCCCTCTTTGACAATTCCCTCTATCTTAAAGTAAGTTTCACTATTTTGCAATGTCACAAAGTTTTATACAAATTGTTTTAACAGATGCAAACAACGCTTTTATTATTTGTTACGCTCGTAAACTACGGACAATTCTCGAGCAATCTCTATCTGAATAACTCTTTATTTACTCAACAGGTAGGCATTCATTATTATTTAGACCCACCTAATAATATTAACATTTTAATAAATGGGAGTACATAAATATGAAAATTTCGACCCACATAATCATTGCGTGAGACGAATTTCTAAAAAATGCTAATTACCTCTTGGTATTTTACATAATGTTCATATCATTGTACCTACGTTGTGAACTACACCGAATCCTCAACGAGATCTACTCTATGCTTCACGTACCGCTCTGTACATAATTTCAATTGCTACCTGCGCTTCTTCATACACCTAAGTGCGTATATAAAAAATTCACTTTTTATTGTCACAGTATTAACCATCCACCTGCTCGGTGCTTCCGGTCTTTCATCTTGGTATTCACGCGTGCACTGATGGTAAATGAGCAGGGCAAGTTCGTTGTCTTCATAATTGCCATTAGTATGTGTGGTGATTTGGTCCGCAAGTTGGAAACATTGAGCCGGAAATAAGGAAAGGATGTATGACTAGCACGTTTCCTGCCACGAGTTCGTCTTTATATACGTAGAAGAATGGACTAGGCGTACACTAATTTGTTTATTCGTTGATTTATGTCTTTTTAAAAATCTATAAAGTTTAATGAGGCTCGGAATATCTACTGCATTGGCAGATTTATGCTATTTCTTCTGTATACTTTATCAAGCGTACTAATTTTTTAACAAATCATATTGGATCGCAACATTCGAAAAATAACGTTTTTATGTACAACTGCGCATATTAACAATATTTATTGCACTGATGATTGGAAGTAAATTTCAGCATAATGTCATGAGAATTTAAAAAATGATTGACACAGAATGTAAGTTTCCAACTCAGATTTTTTAGCATTTTGCAGAGGTCTTGGTACAAACGTGCACATGTAAATGAAAGATTAGATCGATTTGAAGATTTTGGTAATTGCGAAATTAACACCATTATGTAGTAGAAAGTGTATACCAACCGTCATTCATTAGTCTATACGTGGAATTAATTATTATAAATAAATATATGCTTTCTGGTATGCAGGAAACAGTTTAACAATCCAAATCCGACGCCAGCTATTTTAAAGCAAAATACTTGGCGCAATAATCAGAATTTGAAGGCAATAGCTGCATCATGTGTCAGAAATATGCCAGGAAGAATTGCCGTCGTTATCAAAACATTAATTCATATTATTTAAAAATATATACGTGGGATGTATTTTAGGTTTTGCATAGTGGAACATAAAGGGCACTACTAATTAAGTGTCAGTACTAAAAATTAACCTCCATCTTTAGTTAACCTAAATCCAAAGCTTCAGTGTGATAGATGTAGTGTTGTAGCTACAACGAACTGTCAAATTTTTTATAACTTTCGAAGACAATTCACAATCCAAGAGGAGGTTGACCAAAAACTGCAGTCACTCAGGAAAACGTTGATGCTGTCCGCAAGATCATCAATGAAGATCGACATGAAACATTAATGGAGGTTTCAAAGACCACAATTCAAATAAAATTTTATATAAACAATTGGGTGTAAAAAAGTTAGTTTGGGTGTTCCAAGCTGAAGAAAAGCCAACAAAAGTCATTCGTGTCTCCAAAAAGATGGTCGCGACATTTATCTCGAAAGCAGGTCATGTAGCAACAATTCCTTTACAGGATTAAAGAGCTGTTACTTCCGATTGGTATACAACAATTTGTTTGCCGCAAGTCATTGCTGAGCTTTTAAAAGCCAACCTTAAACGACCAATCATCCTCCACAAAGATAATGACCAGTTGAATTTTTAACGCAAGAAAACATAAAATTGTCGGACCAACCTGCGTACAACCCGGACCTAAGTCCCAACGATTTCTTTACCTTTCCGAAAATCAAGAACGGACTGCATAGTCAAAAGTTACAGTCGTCAGATGGTGCAGTCGACACCTTCACAAACGCAATTTTGACTGTCCAACAAACGACTGAAACCACTGCTTCCAGAGTTGATTTGAACGCATGCAAAAAGCGCATTAATTTTCGTGGAGAATACTTGGAAACAATGAAGTTTTAAAAGCTATCCACTGTTTTATTCCAGTTTTATATGCGAAACATAAAAGACAACCCACGTATTTAATAATCGACAGGAGTTTATGTGTATCCTTCTACCGTTCGGTGCCATCCAATTAAATAGGGACTTGGAGGTCGTGTTGCAAGAAAGAATCCATTACTGCGAAGATATAATAAACAGAAACAGCTGAGATATGCATGAATTGAATCGTATTGAACATTGGACGAGTACGAAGGCTACTTTGGATAATTCAATCCAAATTTAAAAACTTTCCCAACCAAAAGGGACGGTATGTTCACAAAAAAGTTGGCGAAACTTATAACCCATAATGTATACAGTCAACAACGAAACATAAAGATAGGTCTGTGCTGTTGAAATTATTACATTTTCCAGAAATTGTGCAGCAAGAAGCTGCACAAACTTTAGTCTGGTCAGCACAAAGCCCAGACTTAAATATTGTCGAACATGTATGAGATTATTTAGATCGTGCGGAACAGAAAAGATTGTCAACCGATAACCAATCAACTTTTCGATATCCTTTTGGAAGAATTGAATAATATTTCACAAGAATTTCTAACAAAACTGTTAGATAGTTTAACCAAGTGCGTGAGAACTGTAATATAAAAGATGGTTACACTAAAAAGTGATGTTATTATCTTTATTGTTAATATTTTTCAGTTATATGCAATTATTTTTGTTTTATTTTTAATATTAAGCAAATTACTATGAAGAAGCAAGTTTTTTTAGTTATTTTTTGAAGATGATGCAGAACAATAAATTTTCTATGGTTGTCACTTACTTATACACACTACTGTAGATAAACTCATCAAAATAATCAAGGGATGTTCTGTATAATTGACTAGTTTTTTTTTCCTTTTTAAACAAGAAAACGAGTATACAGACGTATCTTAACATGTTCACGCATAGGATACAGCGATCATCACCGAAGCATTCAAAAGCCACACGCTTCTAGGTCAGCATCCAAAACTTCATCTCTATAATTATTAATGGAGGTTTGCAATTTCGAGTGTCATCTGATGTGGAAACACATCACAATCTATCAGAGATAGGAGCTTGGAAGGCCATAGGCTAATTGGGAAAGTGGAAGGCAACAATAAAGTGTTATAGGAGTGCTTGGAATGAGCCGAAGCGTAGTTTCTAGACTTTAAAGTCGCTTTTTAAGATAAGGTACTCGAGGAATTCAAGAGCAAGGTCGACTACCATTAAGAGTACCAAAAGTTGATCAATATTTGTCTCATTGGAAATGTCGATATCATGCTTTTAATGCAACTTCAGAAATAAAGCGCGCTGCCAACTACCACTGAAGGGTTACTATCAACACAAATAACAAGAAATCGTTTTTATAAGTCTGACTTATATGCTTAAAGATTTTTGGTTTGCATACATACTGCAGAGCGTAAAGAAATTCGTAGTATATGGGAAAATGAGCATGTCAATTGAGCTCATAGTGAATGAAGGCGAGTATTACTCAGCGGCAATATAGATTTACGTTCCAGTCAGATAATAGGCATGTTCTGATTTGGTGAGAATTCGACACACTCAGAAACTCACAATTTGTTCAAGGAAGCTTTCAAAATGAGTTTGGTGGCGTAATGGCATAGGCCTGGATAAGCACCGAAGGGCACACCGATCTTTATTTCTGACCTTGAAGTCTCAAAATGATTACCTAAAAAACTATGATTGTTGGGAATAACCAGATAATTCACAAGATAGTAAACTGATATATCACGCTTGAAATGTAGTAGGAAGACGCTTAGCTGTACAAAATATGCCACCAAGAACTTGGGAATTGTTGTCAGGGAGGAATGGGATACGATTCGTCCAGAAGTGCTAATGCAATCCATTCCATTAAGGTGCTAAACGTTTTAATGTAATTTTCTTCTTCGTCAAAGTTTGCGTCTCTTTTATACCACTTCTCTATTAATGCATCAGTATGTCGAATACATTGCTCTTGTTTTCTAAAGCAACAATGAAAATATTACCTCTTGTACAGAATTAACGGACAACAAAGTTCCTCCGTTGCATTCTCCAGGTTCTTGGTTTCTTGGTAATTAAAATCAAGACTTGCACCTGGCATAACAATGCCTAATTTGTAAATAATAAATGTAAAGGCACATTTATTAGTGTCTTTTTCGTGGGTATTATTGCAATAAAATTTATAAAATTGAATAATTTGTTACTTTTCCTGCACGACAAATGCAACATTTTATACTCTTCCAAAAAGATCATATTAAAACGTATCCAAATGAGATAAAATGTAATAATTTGTTGCGTATTACGTTATCTGCATTTATTACGGGATTAATTTCAAAACTTTTAGACTCAGAACTACTAAATTATTGTTAAATAGATATTAATACGAGGATAGTTTGATGGTAGTGAGAATGGAAAAGAAAAACGAATATTTTAAATACAAAATAATTTTTATTTTTCAATATATTCTCCTAAAAGAGCAATACATTTATTCCAACGGTGTTCCAATGCCCTTATGCCATCTCTAAAATGCGATTCCGGAAGGCTTGCAAAATACTCATTTACGAAGATGACAAGCTCGTCGTTAGACGAAAATTTCTTTCCACCTAGTGCCGTTTTCAATTTTGGAAAAAGGTGGAAGTCTGCTATCTCTCTCTCTTTGAGTCGTCGATTTTGCGAAATAATATTATGGATTTTTATAATTATTTCCTTAGAAGTCAGGATTTTGGATGCTCCAGAGCGCGCTTCATCAACACAGCTTGTTCTACCACGTTTAAGTTCATTTACCCATCTACTTATTGTGGCGGATGATGGAGCAGATTCACCTAATGTTTCCCGTAACTCATCTTTTATTTCGGTAGCTTTCATACCCTTAATTACGAAGTATTTAATCACCGCACGATACTCTGCTTTTTCCATATTAACAAAACGACGTGTTGCTTCTTTTTCAATCAGCTGTCAAAAATAAACTAATCAATCGATTTATCTAAATATCGGAATGTAAACATATAAATAGCCAACCTAAATTACAGTGCATTTTTTTTACCAATTAGAGCGCCACCTATGTGTCGTTCTCACTACTTGTTAAACTATCCTCGTAATATAATCGTTTGATAAAAACTTAATCTTTATTAATACGGTTAGTTTGTACAAAAATATATAAAACATATTAAATATTTATTATTAAGTAAATTGAGTATTTAAAATCGAACACCCGAACAGGCATTAGAAAATATACGTGAAAGATGTGGATACATACTTCTACATGATTGAATTGAACATATGTCTGTATTTTCAACAAATTAATTACCCAAGTCCATATGGAAGACGTCCATCGTCTACCGCTAACGGAATATTTTCCATCTCTTCAGCCCAAAATTATAACATTCGGGTCGTTCGAATTATCTAAATCACCAAACCAAGACTAATTACTAGGCAAATGTATATGAAGAAAATGTTGAGAGAATCGTACAAATACACGTACAATCGCACGAGATAGATTTTGTATTATATCTGCTATTATCTCAAGGATATTACAGCTATTTGAGTACACCAGATCGTCTACCTTTATTTTATTCTTTTGTTTCTCTATGTTACTTTTGATTGGTTTTGAAAATTGTGTGCTGTTTTATTGTATTTATGTTCGTTTATTTAGTTTTCGTATCAGTTATACTGGAAAATAACAATAAACCTAATAAACTAATTAATTTAATAAATTATATGTATAGTATAGTAATATATGTATAGTTAGTCTCCTATTTGTTACAGCAATTCATACCTTTCTAAAATATGAATTATAATAAAAATTTGTTATTTTTGTAATTTATTTCATAGAATTTTACTTGAATAATATTTGTTGCTCATACGAGGATAGTTTGAGAAGTAGTGAGAATGATACATAGGTGGCGCTCTAATTGGTAAAACAAATGCACTGTAATTTAGGTTGCCTATTTATATGTTTACATTCCGATATTTAGATAAATCGGTTGATTAGCTTATTTTTGACAGCTGATTGAAAAAGAAGCAACACGTCATTTTGTTAAAATGGAAAAAGCAGAGTATGGTGCGGTGATTAAATACTTCGTAATTAAGGGTATGAAAGCTGCCGAAATGAAAGATGAGTTACAGGAAACATTAGGTGAATCTGCTCCATCATTCGCCACAATAAGTAGATGAGTAAATGAATTTAAACGTGGTAGAACAATCTGTGTTGATGAAGCGCGCTTTGGAGCACCCAAAATGGTGACTTCTAAGGAAACGATTATAAAAATCCATAATATTATTACGCAAGATCGACGACTCAAAGTGAGAGAGATAGCATACATGGTAAAAATTTCAACAGAACGCGTACACCACATTTTAACGAAAGAATTGGGCCTTTCCAAGCTTTCGGCAAGATGGGTGCCGCGATTGCTTACGACTGACCAAAAGTTCACTCGTTTGCGCATTTCCAATGAGTGTTTGGACCTTTATAAGCGGAATCCAGTTGATTTTTGTAGGCGATTTGTTACTTGCGATGAAACTTGGATACACTACAGTACACCCGAAACTAAACAACAGTCGAAACAATGGTTAGAACGTGGCTCTGCACCTCCAAAGAAAGCGAAAATCACTTTATCGGCAAACAAGGTGATGGCATCAATTTTTTAGGTTTATAAGGGCATTTTGCTCATTAATTACCTTCAGAAAGGTGCTGCAATAAACGGACAATATTATGCAGAACTTTTACAAAAATTAAATGTTGAGATTCGTGCTAAACGGCCAGGAATGGCAACGAAAAAGAATCTGTTTCACCAAGACAACGCTCCCTCGTATACCAGCACAGTTGCGATGTCCAAAATCCACGAGTTGCATTTCCAATTAGTACCGCATGCGCCTTATTTGCCGGATCTAGCCCCTTCCGACTTTCACCTTTTTCCAAAATTGAAAACGGCACTAGGTGGAAAGAAATTTTCGTCTAACGACGAGCTTATCATCTTCGTAAATGAGTATTTTGCAAGCCTTCCGGAATCGCATTTTAGAGATGGCATAAGGGCATTGGAGCACCGTTGGAATAAATGTAATGTTCTTTTAGGAGAATATATTGAAAAATAAAAATTATTTTGTATTTAAAAAATTCTTTTTTCTTTTCCATTTTCACTACTTGTCAAACTACCCTCGTATGCCTACTAACATAAAAGATGTTAAACATATTAAAGTTGAAATTAGGAATGTTTTCCTATCGCTTGATCGCTATCGCACGAAGTGAGGATGTCAAATTAAATACTATATTTATATTGCTGTGACAGACGATAATGTTAGGAGTTACGATTAATATAACCTGTGAAGTTTGGAAATATAGGTTAAGTTAAATGTCGTCAATATTGCTAAAATAAGCACACATTTTTACTAACATTTAGGAAGCTATATATTGGAAAAAAGAGTTTATTAATGAATCATTTATTTTCAAGCAAGGTGCATAACAGGTATCTTAATGATACTTATTTGAAACACATTAGAAAGTACAAAAACCACATCGGAAAAACGAAATAAAAATGTATGGAGAATTTGGTACGTAGACTTCCGCGGTCGTGGTCCATGCTATCTGCTTCTGGGTTTCCGGGCTGGAACCGCGTCACTAGTATATCTGCCGACGTTTCGTGCCCATTTGTATGGGACATCTTCAGAGCTGAACTACTGCACTGAAACTGGTGTAAGTCGATGGGGGACGTGTTTATATATGGATAATGGGTCATGGGTCAATGGAGCGTTACGGTTACGGTTGGGTAGATTAGAGATGCAGGATTGCCAAACGTTATGTAGGGGTTAGCCATCATCGCGGTTAAGATTATTGGGGTGCTTAAAGATCTCTATAGTTTCACGGATTTTGCGACCATAGAAGTGGTTAGTGCGGGATAGGATCTTGGTTGAATTAAACTGAATATGGTGCCCGGTTTCCAGCCTATGCTCGGCAAGTGCAGAACCAGCTATGCGCAGCACCTAGTACAACGCTCATGTTCAGAAACACGAGTGCCGACAGACCGCTTTGTTTCACCAATATATGCCCTACCACATGAACAAGGAATCCTGTACACACCAGCTGATTCTAAAGAAACATGGTCTTTTACGGAAAAAGGGTCAGATAATTTGGAATGGGGTTTGAAGATGGTTTTGATGTTGTTTTTGCGAAGAACCCTACTGATGCGGTCAGTAACACCTTGTATATAGGGTAGGTAGGCTTTAGAGAGGGGGGGAGATGATGTAAGCTGTGTATTAAGTTGTGAGATTTTGGGATTAAGATGTCGATCTATGGTTCGCTGAATATTATGGTTGGAGAAATTATTATTTATAAGAGCTTTGGTAACATGACAGCTCTTTGGACTAAGGAATTGATAACGCCCTGTTTCTGGGCAGGATGATGATGGGAGAGGGCATTGAGATACCGATCAGTGTGTGTGGGTTTGCGGTACACTGAATGTCCTAGTGAACCATCCAGATGACGAGTTACCAAGACGTCGAGGAAAGGAAGGGAACCTTCAGATTCAATCTCCATGGTGAAATTTATGGAATCGTGTTGTGAATTTAAGAAAACGAGGAAGTTGTTCAAGGAATCCCGACCATGGGGCCAAATAACGAAGGTGTCATCCACATATCTGAACCAACATTTTGGTTTTTGGTCACAGGAGTGTAGAATTTGTTGTTCGAATGCCTCCATAAAAATGTCAGCGACAACAGGAGAGAGAGGAGACCCCATAGCTGCACCCGATACTTGTTCATAATAATTACCACGGAACTGAAAATAGGTGGAGGTTAAACAAGTATTCACCAGGTTGGCCAAATCATCAGGTTGGTTGTCAGTGGAAAGGATTTGACGGATTATTTGGATAGTGTCGGGTATAGGAACTCTGGTATGGAGAAATTCATGAAATGCCTCGATCTCACGGTATGTCACATGACGGTCTTGCATTATCAATTCAGACATTGCATTAATGTTTTCCGACACAATAATATTTGTGGGACGACCTTCACGAAATCCATCGTCCAAAGAACGCCGCCCAAGTTTGAATTCACTATACCAACGATATACTGTTGTTTTCGATGGTGCTTCATCACCATATAAAGAATTCAGCTCGTCGATGCATTCTTATTGAGATGTTCGCGAGTTAATTCCATTTTTTCGTTGACATAAAATTTTCAAATTACTGTCAACAATAGAAATAGCAACCGGATAATAAAACTGTCAAGGTAAATATATTATCAAAAATGACCAACTTCACGATGCAATCATCAGTTTGGAGGCAGTGTTGCCAGTTCCCGAATTATAAACGGCTACCCTCGTATACAATAATTCGTTTGTCCAAAATCATTGACGAATTGCGTAAAACAAACCAAAACTTTCATATCATCTTTAATAGCAATGTGACTTTCGTGTGACCAGCCAAACGATCGAATATTTTAAGGCAAAAAACGTATAGTGAATACTTCGTGTCTACACTCCGCGCAACATGAATAGGACCAACTGCATGTATGACATTTGTAGTTGGTATAAACATGGTAGCGCGCTGGAATTGTTATTTTCGAAAATAAGAGGGTTGATAAAAAGATGTATGTAGGTACCAAATATAATTTTTGTAAAAGTCAGTGCAAATGTACGTTACTAATGACAATAAGTAGAGTAATTAAACGCCACTTGAATACGACCAATCTACAAAATAAAAGATTCGTTTGCAATAACAAAATACTTTATTATTCAATAATGAGTACTTTTGCCATTATTTCTTATAACCTCAAATAGTCGGGATGGAATGGAATTATACAGGGTTCTCAAGTAGTCAACGGGAAGTTCCGCCCAACTTCGTTTCAGCGCCTGCTCTAGTTCGTCAGCGCAACTGAATTGGGTAGCATTGGAGTACAATTTACGCGACAACCATCCCCAAACATTTTCTATGATGTTCAGGTCGGGGGAGAGCGATGGACAATCGAGAACCTCCATGCCTTGTTCTTGAAACCATCGTCGAACAATGCGCGCAGTGTGCATACTGGCATTATCCTGTTGGAAAATAAATGGCCCACCTGCCATAACGTTGGAAAATTTGTCTTTCACCTGTTGCAGCAGCTGGACGTACTTTTCCGAATTCTGTCTGCCCTTCACTATTACTAAATCAACAGGTCCGTTATAGGAAACAGCTCCCCATACCATGACTGAACCAACATCGGCTCGCCTTCGTGACTGAATCACTTCATCTTTACGTAAATCGTGGAAATAATAAGAAAACCCATCCGGGCCATCTAAATTAAACTTCTTCTCCTCACTGAAAATAACAGTTTGCCATTCTCTTGTCCACCCCATTTATGCTTGAGCAAACTGAAGACGTGCAGTGCGCTGAAATTCCCTTAAAGGAGGCCGTCGTTTAATTTTCAAACGTTTTAAATGCGGACAGGTCTTCAGTAACTTCTGTACAGTTCTTACCGATGCATTCGTTCCAACGTTATTCGCGATTTGTCTTGCCGTTAATGTCGAATTCGATGCTTCGCGTAATATGGCTCGACGTTCTCTCTTAGTTGTAACGGATGTTGTTCGCCCTTTAAAACGTTTTCCATAATTCTCGGGATCCCTAATAAAATTGTTCACAACCTGGTGTGATCGACTTATTTTCTTTGCAGTAGCCCTTGAGGAATACCCTTCTTGATGGAACGCTTTAATTTTTCCAATTTCTTCCATACTTAAGCACTTCTGTCGTCCCATCGTTGCACAATACCCTTAATTACAGATGTTTGTTTATCCGGATACACGTTGTAACTCGACACTCATCCGGTAGCTTACTATTAAATACTGGTCGTATCCAACCGGCGCGGTGCATTTTATATGTATGTGGTACTTACGTCACCCAATGCATAACGTTAGGCACAATAGGCGCAATAATGCGTATTATTTGCCATATCATACCATTACAAACTTGCATTGTATTTTTAGTAAATGAATTGTTTTTCAAATCACCGAAAGCTTGCAACAAGTCGGGTGGTCCTATTCATGTTGCGCGGAGTGTATATAGTTCTAATTTATCACCTTGATATCTTTTCATTCCCGTTTGTCGAAAATAAAAAGCGAAGGGAGCATCCTTCAACGCTTAAAAAGATTTGACGTTTTTTCACATTTAAATATGTGATACTTACATTTAGTTTGTAGAAATATTTCTAGAATTAGTTTGGTCGTATGCGGAAGTGTACAGATTTTTAAGTACGATTATTTTATGTTTCTTCATAAATTTTCTAAACACTTTTGCAACAACCCTTGTATAACAGACAGGCGAATATGTATTTTATCAAGGCCTGTTGTACGTAATATCTTACATATTAGTAGCTTCGTGAATGGAAGTGAAACTCACGAGGTGGAGACTACGTTTTTGAACCGTTGGTGTGGCGTGGGCGAAGTGTCAGAATGACAATCAGGCGGTGCGGAGGAATCAACGCGAGAAACAATGGAATAACTCTCACCGCAGACCGGATACCCGGCGATGGACTCAATGAATTGCTTCCGCCGCGCGCACACATCCACACACACACACATATACGGCGCAATGTTGTCAATGAATGTCACGGCTTACTATGATGATTGTGGCGATAATCATCAACGCATCATCATCATTATTATTACCATCGTCGATTATTACGGCTATAATAAACGTTCTCTTTCGTTCGTCACACATGGCACACGATGGCTACCATTAGTGCAGTGTGCGCGTCTTGAAAATTAATCGTCGCGTATTTCCTGACGACCGTCGACCTATTTTACACGCGGGAATATTTAAGAGTCCGTGACGGGCAAGATCAAAGACACAAGTGTAAAGATATACAATTTTTTTATAGTCGAGTTGTGTTCTAAAATAGTTACAAATGAAAAATAAAAATAATGCGATTTCGACACTTCAAAATTCATAGATCGATAGGTTTATTTACGAAAACTATTATTTGTTTATATTAGTAATTGACATAAGATCACATGAGATCAAATTTTTCAATTAGAGAAGCATGTTAAACCCACACGGACTAGTTTCTAGTCCTGCTTAAATAAACAGGACGAGTCTTTTATTTTTGTTTTCATTTACTTGATCAAAGGCAAAATATACTTCCAATGAAATAAATAGTTTTCCATTTCTTTGTTGTTGTTCGATATAATCGAAAATTGTTTTTAGTGATATATAAATAACCAAAATAAATCTCACAAAATCGTAGTTTTTATCTAATCAAGGCTAACCTTTCGTATCAAGTTGAATGATAAAGAATATGACATACTTACTAAACGTAGAACTTACGTTGTATGAAATATCTTGAATCTAACAGTCGAACTGAAAAGTTCCCGGTCTACCATAGTAAAACACAGTTTTTTGGCAAAATTCGATTTTATTATTCAACATAGTTGCCTTCGAGGGCGATACACCGATTATAGCGTTCTTCCAACTTTTCGATACCATTTTTGTAGTACGAATTGTCTTTAGCCTCGAAATAGGCCCCAGTTTCGGCGATCACCTCCTCATTCATGCTAAATTTCTTCCCGGCGAGCATTTTCTTGAGGTCTGCAAACAGGAAATAGTCGCTGGGGGACACATCTGGAGAGTACGGTGGATGGGGAAGTAATTCGAAACCCAATTCACTTAATTTGGCCATTGTTTTCATTGATTTGTGACACGGTGCATTGTCTTGGTGAAACAGCACTTTCTTCTTCTTCATATGGGGCCGTTTTTTGCGATTTCGTTCTTCAAACGGTCCAATAACGCTGTATAATAGTCGCTGTTGATGGACTGGCCCTTTTTAAGATAATCTATGAAAATTATTCCATGCGCATCCCAAAAAACTGACGCCACAACTTTTCCAGCTGACTGTTGCGTCTTTCCACGCTTTGGAGCCGGTTCATCGCGTGCAGTCCACTCGGCTGACTGTCGATTGGACTCTGGTGTGTAGTGATGAATCCATGTTTCATCCATTGTCACATATCGACGCAAAAACTCGGTTTTATTACGATTTAACAGCTTCAAACACAGCTCAGAATCATCAACTCGTTGTTGTTTTTGATCGAATGTGAGCTCGCGTGGCACCCATTTTTGCACAGAGCTTCCGCATGCCCAAATATTCATGCACGATGTGTCCAACACGTTCCTTTGATATCTTTAGGATGTCAGCTATCTCGATCAACTCTACTTTATGGTCATTTAAAATGATTTTGCGAACTTTTTTGATGTTTTCGTCGGTGACAGCCTCTTTTGGTCGTTCACTGCGTTCGCCGTCTTCGGTGCTCATTTCACCACGTTTAAACTTAGCATACCAATCAATTATGGTTGATTTTCCTGGTGCAGAGTCCGGAAACTCCTCATCAAGCCATGCTTTTGCTTCAACGGTATTTTTTCCCTTCAAAAAGCAGTACTTTATCAGCACACGAAATTCTTATTTTCCATTTTTTTAAATAACAAAAGTAGCTTCACTCTTAACGCAATATCTCAGTAACTAATGGTCGGATTGCTGTCAAATTTTGACACGTTTCGTTTGAAGGTTAGTACTATCTAAAAAACATATGGATTTAATAACAGTAACGCCATCTATGTGTCAGACCGGGGACTTTTCAGCCGACCTGGCAAATAGTCATGGAAAGTTGTATTTTCTGCTGTACGATAGTTTTTACAGAAATTAATTACAAGCTTTTGCCCTAGAACAGGAGTCGAACCTACATTTGTCGTTTATTAGACGGTCCTTACCACTTAGTCCACCAAGTAGCCCTCTAGTAAACGGCAGATACAGGTTAGGGTCCTTCAATTTTATCGGAACCATCTTTGACATTAATTTTTTAAAAATGATTTCCTTCGAATGTTCCTCGTAACTACACCTAACATGAAGATCTGAAGTTACAATTTTCTATAACGCGATCGATCATTTCAAGTGGTATTTAGCAAATAACGCGAGTAATGTTGGATTCGAATTGCTCAGTCGTAGCTGACTTATCCATGTAGACTTTGGACTTTACGTAGCCAGAAAGGAAAATTTCTAAAGGTGTGATATCGCATGACCTAGGCGGCCATTGCGCAGGTCCAATACGTGAAATTAAATATTCACTACATTATTTTCGCAATAAAACCAAAGCCAAGCCAAGCTGTGTCGTCGAGATCACGGTCTTCAATTTTAGGCAGCAAATAGTCCGTTATCATAGCGCGGTAACAGGCGCCATTCACGATTACGTTGCGGCCGTCTTCATTTTCGAAAAAATATGAACTTACGATTCCATTTGCCCATAAACCACACCAAACTGTGGTTTTGTCTGGATGTAATGGCAGCTCTTGAAATATTCAAGATTTCAGTTGGGGTTAGGTCTGAAGAATTACCTGATCATCTTCAAATTCGTTTCGAAAAATAAATTTTTAATAGATTTTTCCATGCGCCATGGTGCATAAATGCGTAGGCAACATTTCTAGTATCTAAAGAATCAATATATGGAACAAAATTGATTTTATCACTTCTTTATATTGAACCTGGTTCGTCGTTCCACTGACGAAATAAATAGGACCAAGTCTCTTTCCTAATATGAAGAACCAAATCGTTACAGCTGTGGGATTTTTGACGGATTCGTCACTGAACACAACTTCTGAAAAAATATTCTCGCTTAATTTATAAGTTTACCAATAATGTGTACAAAATTTGATTTAAAAATATATACTTTCTCTGAGTGATTCGTTTTTGCCATAATACATATATGTTAGAAACAAGGAGGTTGTTTAAGTAAGTATCCCAATACATTGCATATTATACTATATATGTTCCACATACTTTACATAGAATCTGCGGATGCATCAGGTATCAATTTCCAAACCTAGACAGACTGATATTTGGTTTAAAAAAATCATCTGTAAATCTCTGCTGAGAATTGAGCTTTACAAAGAAAAATATCCATCCTCGCGATTGTCACCCTTTCCTGTAACTACAATATGGGAATTTTGATGAATTTTATTGAAACTGGTGTGCTAGAATTATGTTCTTTTCCTCAATGATAGGTTTCAGTCTTAACAATAGCAGTTTCTCATATAGCTTTGCTATCACTGGTAACACTAAAATAGGTCTATGACGAAATTACTTTTCAAGGTTTGGAGTCATGAATTTTCAACATTAAGTTCATCTGAATATAAACATAATGGGAAGGAATCTTTATTAAAACGTCGTTCTACAAGTTAGAAAAATATTATACTAAAGAACATTACTATTTTAGTACAAAGGTTACTAAGAAAGTTTTGCAATACAGATCCGTTTATTTAATTTTTTCAAAGTAATTTCCTCTACACTCAATACACCTCTCCATCTCCCGAAACCAATCTTTAAACCAGTTCTGCCAAGTTTTACTAGGGAATAAAGCACAGTCGTTGTCCCAAGCCCGCAGAAGGTCCTCGTCGCTGGAAAACCGCCATTCTTTTAGCTTCATTTTCATATGCGGGAACAGTGCAGAGTCGTAGGGAGCAAGATCTGGACTGTAAGAAGGGTGACCGAGAAGTTTCAATCTTCTCGTGTTCAAATATTCGGTGCAGGCTTAGGCGCGGTGAACTGGAGCATTATCGTGATGGAGGAACCAGGTGTCCATTTTTGATTTTGGCCGCAGGTTCTTCATAGATTTAATGACTTTAGGCAGTCACTGTTCAGTATACCACTTAGCTATGACTGTCTTCTGTGTGTCCAAAACGACGCGTTCCACAATTCCACTCGATTTGAAACAGCTATTATTTTCTTCTTTACGGGTCGGGATTTTTTGACAACTACGGGTGTGTCCTCATCATCAAAGACCCAAACTTTGTTTTGAGCTTTGGTCGATACATCGTAATAGTACAGCCAAGTCTCGTCACCTGTCACGATGTCGTTCACATGCCGAGATTGTCCCTTATTAAACTTTTTTAGCATATCCCGGCACCAAGTCACACGTCATGTGATCTGCTCTACAGTCAGTCGATGCGGCACCTAGCGAGAACAAAGTTTCTTCACGTGTAAATGATCATTCAGAATCGAACGAATTGCTGGTGCATTTAGGCCTGAAATACCCTGTATCTGTTGGTAGGTCACTCGCCTGTCCTCGCCAAGCATTTGCCGCACAGTAGCAACGTTTTCCTCTGTAACTAACGTTCGTGGCCTTCCCGGCCTCCCAATATCCTCCAAAGTTAAATTTCTCCTTTGGAATTCTCTATACCACCTGAATATCGCTGTGCAATGTGGACAAACATCACCTAGTGCAAAAGTCATTTCTTCGAAGCATTGGTCTATATTTAAACCACGCACGAAATTAAAACGCAAAACTGCCCTTATTTCATTTCGTGACCACGATGACATCGCAAGCACTTTACACTCTCACTGCTAATGAATAACTGAGCCCATTGAGATAGCGCCGCAGCTACTATACACGTATGAACATGTCTCAACATCCAGCAACAAGCAGCTTACTACAATTCATTGTTGCATCATATTGCAAAACTTTCCTAGTACCCTTTGTAATGTCATATTTATTACTAATAATTTATTTTTTAGATTATTATCGATATTTATTACAGTTTTACATGAATAAACAGAATAAATAAGAAAATTTCTTGCATTATATTATTATTTAATTTGTTATAAAATATTATTAACCTTTAAATATTTTTCTGTTACCATTTGAATTAAAAATACATTAATAGTGAGTAAGGTTGGATCTTAATCACGATATATATTGCCACTGCACAACATAAGCACGTGTTTGCGGATATTTGTTGTGTATTTTGCCGGTCTAGTAAGTTATACACCTTAAGAAGACCAGGTGGCGGCGCGTGCCCACCACGACAGGTGGTAAACGCTCCATCGAATCAAGACCGCTGCACCGGCGTTTTGCGTCAATCCATCCACCAGGCAACATGAATTCTACTTTTGTGTTCAGAAAACCAGGAAATGTTTTATTCATTCGACAACAAACAAGTGGCATTTGGAGAATTTGTTAAATTAACGATGGTAATTGTTCTTTTTATTAAGGAGCATTAATGTACAACGGTGTATATAAATGTCTGTTTAGAGTTTTAATTAGAAATAATTTTCATAATTGTATGAATAGTTTTTTATATTAAATGAGATGCAAAAGTTTAATTAACGTTCTTATTCAACACACAATTGTTGATTAAAATTTTAATTGGGAAGACATATTATGATCGGAAAATATAATCCTTATACATGACTGCGACAGAAATAACTCTCGAATATTACACATATCAGAGAGTTCAATAAGTTTTCTAGTTCAATTTTAGTTTTAAATTCATTTTATTATTCAATATAACCCCCCTGAACTTCTATACACTTATTCCAATGATCTTTTAATTTATGGATTTCATCCCCGAAGTGAGAATCCAGAAGACTGTCGAAATACACTTCCATGGCTACTAATGCCTCTTCGTCCGATGAGAATCGTTTTCCACGCATCCATTTTTTGAGATTTGAGAACAACCAGAAGTCAGAGGGAGGTAAATCTGGCGAATAGGGTAGATGTTGCAACAATTCGTACTTTAATTCACTGATTTTTGTGATGTTTTTTTTGAGGTGTGTGAAAGGATGCGCTGTCTTGATGAAAAATGATTTTTTCTTCTGTAAACCAGGTCTTTTCTCACGAATTTTTATATCCAGCTGAACCAAAAGCTTACAATAATAACCTAAGTTTATTGTTTTACCAGTTTGGAGGTAATCTAGGAACAAAATTCCTTTTGCATTCCAAAAAACTGACACTAATACCTTCTTAACCGATTTCTGGACCCTAACTTGCTTCGCGAACGAAATACCGGGTTCACACCACTCCTTAGCCTCTTGCTTTGATTAAGGATCATGGTGATAGACCCAAGCCTCATCCATAGTGATGAAACGACGCACAAAATCGTTTTTATTCTTTCTAAAACGCTTCAAATGTTGCTGAAAGAGTTGCATTCGAATACATTTTTGTTCCATTCTTAACGAATGCGGCACCCATTTTGCACACGGCATTCTGAAACCAAAAATTTCAGCCACAATATTGCTCACAATACCTAATGAGATGCGTTAACCTGAAACTTTCAGGTTGACGCTTCACTACGAAACAACTCCTCAAGAAGATGATTGAGATGTCATTGAAACGTCGAGACACTGATTTTTTCGAGAATTTCTGTCCAATATTGCGGAGAGCCCGAGAATATAATATTACTCATACATATATGTTTGTGTGTGTGTGTGTGTACTAGTGCAAAAATTTCTATTCTAAATACTTGCTCAATAGTCAAAGTGCTAATTAAAATGAAAAGCGGGCAAAAATTGAACAAATAACACAAAATATGTGCGTTTTTTTCTTAAAAACATGTTCGTATTTCAATTATATATCTACTCGTATATTGTAATGCTATAGCTCCCAAAAAAAACATTTATTTTCGAAACAGCTGCGTAGGTCAATCCTTTCAAAAGTTATACCAAAAAGAACGAAGAAATTGCTTATGTCCAAGAGTAACTTCCAGCTCTTTAAAGTGAACTGATATTTTTATACCAGTTCAAAGAGGTGCGAAAATTTTTAACTTCCTTACGATTCCTCCAATTTTCATCAGAATATGTGAGTTACCGAAATTTCCTTACAAGTATTTTTTGGAATAATTGGTTGTACCTAAAATTTGGAAAATGGTCTCTTAAATTTCGACACAACACTAACACTAAACGTAAAGCGCCCACTTTTAGCTTACAATTGTGTATGAGAACAGGAACTAGCGTTCACGAGCAACTCAAGTTAAACCTAAACTAGCGTATCAAGTGACGTGCAGAGAGTTACGTGGCTGGAAGAAAATGCGGTGGTTGACGTTCCCCTGGAAGCATCAAGAGCAACCTCACTCATATTTATCTTTACCCAGATAAATGATATTCTGACCGGATGGACTCTTATTTCTCTTGTTTCTAAGAAGCAATATATGACAGTTTCAAGAGCTGCCAACGCAAAAATCTAACATGAAAAAATATATCAGAAACATTCATGTGAACTAGGGTCAATTGTACAAATAAAGACATATAAAACTGTGAGTTTCTACATCGTAGAGGAACGGCTCTGATGCCTAGCGGAGAGACTCGATCGGCTAGGTGATCTGGAATTTCTAAAGCTAAGGTGCAAAGCTGATGAAACAGGCCCAAGATTACATGCATATGCAAAGAAGTCAACAGACAGGGAAGTATGATGACCAAACTAGATCTGAAGAGATCGAAGTGGAATAGTCTTTGTGGCTAAATCAAGTAATACTTAATTCTCTTAATACGTGTAGTACTGTAATTTCATCATCAAACTGTGTACAAATATTTTGACTAAATTTTGATAAAAAATCAGAAAAGATTTTCTACAAAATGAACTTTTGAAACTCTCCGTATATTCAGAATTAATTTATTCATGATGTTCTCCCTTAATCATGATGCGGCGTATATACCGAAACGTCTTGAGAAGACGTCAGACATACATACGTATGTTACAGCTACACTATATAATCATCAAATTACCACTTTTAAAGTTGACACCACCTGCCACACAAAGTACAAAGCAGGTATTAAAATTTATAATTAAATAATATTACGGCTTCGCAGACGTTACAACGGCTAATACGGGATCCGTCTTAATCGATAACCCCATACAATAATACACTATGGAAGTCTTCGTAATACAACCGGTAGGGTAAGTTTCTGGATCGTGTCTGCAACAAAAAAAATGTCTAAGGAAAACAGGAAAAAAAAAGGAATAGAATGAGGTATGCACGGTGAGACAAATGGCACGTGCTGAAATTTGATAAACAGTTTCCTGTTAAAAAAAAGGTTCCACTTCCGGCACGAACAACCCAAAGCAGCACTTGAGTTTTATCGTAAAAAAGGTGTATATAGGTAGAACTGGAGAAGATAAGGTATTTTTTATGTTTCGTTGTAAACGAGTTGATTCTCTTTCTTTCTCATCTGTCCCAGCAATTTGTACCACTGTACTAGTGAAAACTTGTAGCTTGTCATGCGTGTTTATTTAATTTACCGGAAGACGTCAGAGACAGCAGTAAAGAGGGTGAAAAAAATTGCATCCTGTGAATGTTTTATAACTTGGAAAATATGAAATCGCAATAAAACAACGACAAGGTGCAAACAAAAGATTTTTCGTTTGATAAATATTCATTATTCTAGCGTTTCTAAGAGTTAATTTGTAAAATTGAATACGCCTTGACACACATGGACCTATTTCAGATGTTCTGTGTGATGACTATGTGATTCTTTTTAGTTCGTATAGAAAATTGGAAGAGAGGTCACCACTATCTACAGTGGCTCAAAATACTTAACTGTTACTAGAAAGTCGATGAAATGAAAATGCGTGTATTACTAATGATATTAATAAAAGTTTAAAATTTTACGAATGGAAATGTTTATTAGTAGAGTTGGGATGTCTTCCCGCGGGCTAGGTTTGTACTGAATTTGCTGCGCTCCCAACAGTGTAATGTAAATAATTAAACAGATGAAATGCAGAATTATAAGCTAATACCGAGCAAATCTTTATGTATGGCTAACGTATAATTACTAAGTATAATAGACGTATGTAAGGGAAAGACGAGACCATTGTTTGACGCAAAGCGAAAGTTTATTGATGAATTTCCCGATTTATATTATAGTGGTGTTAGAATATACTGTAAAGTTTGCGATGTTTACGATGCGGACAAACGCGACTGTAGAAATCATATAAAGAGTACATAACACCAAAATAAGGAAAATAATGTGCCAACAAATCGCAATCTATGTTTGATAGTCGCTTGAGATATGACACTTCATCTATTCGATAATCAAGCGTTTCATGACTTCTGGAACAAATACAATCCCAACTGGAAGCTACCATCCCGAAGAACGTTACTGAGCTATATGCCAACTGTGCGTAACGACATCGAAAACATAACCAAAATTGTAGTAAAAGATAAACAGCTGTGGTTATGTGTCGACGAAACAACAAGTCGACAAAAACATTTTTTGGACGTTATAGTGAGTGTTCTAAATCCTGTTAAAGGGACATTTCGCATTGTATTAGCTAGCAAAAGACTAGAAAAGTGCACTAGCGAAGCAATTATGAAGATAGTACTGGATAGGTTAAAAACTTCCAACTGAGCAACAGTTGTGAGTGATGGTGCAGCGACAATGTGCAGTGTAGGCCGTTCCCTTAGAGACAAGTGTAAGGGATTTCTACATGTGACTTGTAAAGTACATCTTGTAGCATAAAGGATTCGACGATGTCATCCAAAAGTGTATGCATTGATTTCAAACACCAAAATAGTGTTTTTCAAATCTCCCAAAGGAATTCGAGAACTCCACGAACGGTGCTGCGGTGTTCTTGATCCAAAGAAGTGAATTCTCACACGTTGGGTAACATGGTTGAAAGCGGCCCTCTATTATTGCGAAAATTTACAACAAATGAAACCTGTGGTTCTACGATTCATAGCTAACGAAGCTGTAGCAATTAAGTAAAGCCAGAAGAGATTTGAAAATATGTTGAAACCGATTTCAAACTAATTTAAGACAATTATAAAAGTTTATTTGGCTCAATAGAAAAATTTTAAAATACCGAATTGATGTTAGTGGAGTTAATCCAAATTGTAAACGATGAACACTCACTGCTATGTGCTGCGAGTGACATACAAATATATGTGTTGCAGAAAAGTTCGAGAGTATTGTAAGCGAAGATTGCGATTTTACCAGATTAAGACAATTTTGTGATGGCGCTTGTACAGTTCCGTTATCTATTTCTAAAGATTTTTTTAATTATACGTGTATTACATCTGTAAATGTTGAGCG
The DNA here is from genome assembly GCA_031893035.1 of Dermolepida albohirtum. Taxonomy (NCBI): domain Eukaryota; kingdom Metazoa; phylum Arthropoda; class Insecta; order Coleoptera; family Scarabaeidae; genus Dermolepida; species Dermolepida albohirtum. Next base: position 176,703 of record JAVIWB010006595.1, read on the forward strand.
GTGGTTTTCTAAATATAAGAACATCTTTTCAGAACGGCGTACGTTGCTCTCCGAGACAAATATGGAAACTTACGTCATGCTGCTGACATTTTTTCAACAAAATATAAGTGATATAAATAACACATATATCACAAGGTCGCCTTGCCACGATCTTCTCTCGCGGGACCAATATACCAACACTATTTATTATTTATATAAGTATAAGCATGGTACGAGGGTAGCCGTTTATATTTCGGGAACTGGCAACACTGTCAGTGTTGCCCTTGATCTGATGATTGCATCGTGAAGTTTGTCATTTTTGACAAAATACCTACCTTGACAGTTTTATTATCTGTTCGCTATTTCTATTGTTGACAGTACCTTGAAAAGTTTATGTCATCGAAAACATTGAATTAACTCGCGAACATTTTCATGCAATTATTTTTCATAACTTCCGGCGTGGATTATCTCAACAAGAATGCATCGACGAGCTGAATTCTTTACATGGTGATGAAGCGCCATGGAAAACTACAGTATATCGTCAGTATAGTAAATTCAAACTTGGACGGCATTCTTTGGACTATGAATTTCGTGAAGGTCGTCTCAGAAATGTTGTTGTGTCGGAAAACATTAATCCGGTGTCTGAATTGATAATGCAAGACCGTCATGTGACATACCGTGAGATCGAGGCATCTCTAGGTATTAGTAACACCAGCGTGCATAAGATCCTGCATGAACATTTAGCCGTTAAGAAACTATATTTACGTTGGGTACCACATAATATGACAACCGCTCAAAAAAGGACGTCGATTAGTGCCAAGAAATGCATAAAAAATACAATGGCGGTGCTTCAAAGAATATTTAAAAAGTCGTCACAGGTGATGAATCTTGGATCTATACGTGTGAGCCCGATAGTAAACAGCAGTCGACTGTGTAGGTATTTCAAGATGAGCCAAAAACAACAAAAGTTGTTCGCGCTCGAAGCACATCAAAACAAATAGTCGCCTGTTTTTTTCAGATAAACCGGTCACGTTGCAACCGTGCCTTTAGAGAGTTGTAGTATTAAGCACATCAAAGTTTCTGCAAGCAACAGATCGTTCTCCACCATGACAATGTGAGCTCTCACAGGTCGGTTCAAATAATTGAATATTTGACCAGACAAAGCATTGAATTGATGATCCATCCGCCGTACAGTCCTGATCTAACACCCTGTGATTTCTTTTTGTTCCCCCGCATGAAGAATAAACATCGTGATCAACAGTTTTCTACGCCGGAAGAGGCAGTTGAGGCATTCAAAACTCATATTTGGAGATATTGCTTTCACAGTGGCAGCAATGCTTTTCTGATTAATTTAAACGAATGCAAAAGTGCATTGATTTTCAAGCAGAATATTTTGAAAAGCAATGAAACTATTTTCGATAAAAAATTTTTTTTGTCTGCTATTCGAGAAATATAAACGGCTACCCTCGTATAAGTATAAGTATGGCATATATTAGCTCTAGACAGTACCCGATGTAGCTCATAAAATGAATTTTCATTAAATAATTACAATTGAATAAGGAGTTCACGTTTTATGTTTGCTAGAAACACAGTACCTGGTTAGGGTGAACTCACCCTACGATTTTGACTTTTAGCGAAGCAAAATCCAAATATTTGAAATTCAAAACATATACTTCTATGTTACACATGCTACTATAAATTTGAACGCATATTTGCAACTATAGAATATATTTTTTGCAAGATTGTTTACGCGTCTTTACACGCAGAGAAATCATATTATTTGATGCAGTTTATGTGGTTGGAGGAGTCATCGGACCGAACTTCTACTGAAATCAGGGACGCTATAGTTAATACCAAACGCCATGATAACACACTATTTTATTCCCCAATTACGTAGCATGAATGTTGAGATGTTATTTCGTATATTTTCACCTCTAATTAGATACTACGACTACTTCGCGACGTCTTTTTTTCTTCTTCATATTTAACATTCTACTCTTGCTTCTCATGACCAACACAAGAATCTAAAATTTATAAATATTCGACCCTTGATTTCGTAAACTTATTGCCCTCAACTTGATTCTTCTCACATCCATTATTAACGTCTTTTAACAACAATCACCACTCCTTTCTCTCTCCTTATTATTCTCCATATCCCTTTCGAGTATACAAATACTTTTACGTCACTTATAATTATGTATTCATCTTATTAAATATACAACTATTGTGTTTAGCCATTGATTGAATAATCTGTCGACATTCTTGGCACTCATACAACTTATTGTTCTCGTGGAGTCTCTGAAATCTCTGCGTTTCCGTCGGAAGTCCAGGTGAGTTTGGTAGCTTCCATTCAACCTAAGAGTGAAAGAACTTGTATGAATACATTTGCTCGTGCTTATTCCGCGTATGTAACCGGAAAGACTCGTAGCAATGATGTCTAACGTGAAGAATTACTAATACAGAGATGTATTCGACATTTTCTTCTTTTCATGTGACTTAAAAGTTAAATAAATGAAATTTCGATTATGTTTCGACAAAGATTACAATCTTAAATCAATTTTCTATGTAAATGAAATGTACTAGAAATAGAATTTTTCGTTTTTCAAGTATTCCATTTCGAAACCACATATCACCGTATGCACTTATGGATAAAGAAGAAACTCTTTTTCTTCTTCCATTTTTCGATATAACAATGCTTGGTACAATTTTCGACATGCAAACTTTCCTACATTATATACAATCTTGCAAATAATGATTGTTTTTCTTTAGAGCAAATTAATGATGTTGGTTCAATGGTTAAAAAATTTTAATACCTTGAATAGTGTTTTTGGTGACTTTGTGCCCAAACATCTTGGTTCATGAATGAACTTAAGAGTGTAGTATCAAGAATATATTTTAGACTCAAATGGTTAGAATATCATGCTCATTATCATTTAACAAATTTAAATGCTTCCAATCCTGTTCAAATGGAAAATTAAAAACATACGATCATTTTCTATTTGAAATTTATGAAAATTTCAAAATATGTCGACTGTTATCTTAGTACGAAACATAAAAAGAAGAATTCTAGTTAATACCACATACATAATCTTCTAATTAGCAGCACAAAGAAGTTACACTCATGGAGTTTGTGTGCCTTATGTTCCAATAAGACATTTCATTTTCAATAGCCCGACATTTTAACTGTTGTCATGACTCAAACTGTAACTACTTGACAGAAGGCAAGCAAAAATTACCCCATTAATAAAAATGAAACGATATATGCTTCCACAAAGCATTGAAATTATTCAAATTCACTACAAAAATGGTGAATATTTCGCGGTCACAGTTCGCAAAACTAAAGCATTTTTGAGTCGTCGCGAAGCACCTTCTCGGCCAGCAATTGTGAAACTTGTGGAAAAATTTGAGTTGTTGGGACAAGTTAATGATGCGAAGAATCGAACACATGCACGTCGCTCAAGAACAACTGAGAATATTGCTGTTGTAGAACATAGTGTTGAGGAAAACCCAGGCTTGTTCATTTCTCGTCGATCTTTGGAATTGGGCATTCCACACCGTATTTTGCATAAAAACTTAGGTCTTAAGGCTTTTAAAGTTCACTTAATATAAGAACTCACGCTTACCGACCATCAACAACGTGGTGTTTTTGCTGATTGGGTCCTTGAAATGCATCAAATTGATCTGGAATTTCATCGAAAAATCATCTTGTGATGAGGCCCATTTTCACTTCAGAGGCTACGTTAACAAGGAGAATTGTCGCACTTGGCGCTCGAAAAACCCAAGAATTATTGTTGAAAAGCCTCTCCATCCTCAATATGTGACTGTTTGGTGCGGTTTTTGGTCTGATGGGGTTATTGGATCTTACTTTTTCAAAAATGAGGCTGGAACTGTTACGGTGAATGGATTGCGCTATCGAACGATGATTATTTTTTTTATATGGCTGAAATTAGAAGATATTGATATGGACGACGCTTATTTGACAAGACAAGTGACGATATCGTCGCTCTTTTGCGTGAAAAGTTTCCTGACCGTGTGATTTCTCGAAGAGGCGATCGCAATTGGCCACCGAAATCTTGTGATATAACACCTTTTTTCTTATGGGCTACGTGAAAGATAAGGTCTACGCCAATGACCCACAATCGATTCAAGACCTCAAAGATGGAATTCGTGAAGTTATCGAGGACATACAGCCGCAAATGTGCAAATTGGTGATGGAAAATTTCATGAAAGAATGTGGTCTTGCAAGCGTAGCCGTGGCTAATTTTATGCAAGTTTAAGTCAGATGGAGACTCGTTCTCATGACATTGCGATGTTCTAAATTTACAAAACTCATTGCTGCGAAATACTATAATGTATCATCAGCATCAATTTTTCTCACACAAGTGGTGACGAAACGTCGTTTCAGTCCGGAAGCCATGATGACTAAGTTTTTACTAACATTTTCCTTGAAATATGATGAAACCTAGTCCACATATACTGTAATGTGTTGTTCGTGAACAGTTTTAGGGGAATTCTATTTTTTCTTAAAAGATTTGATGACACTGTGACGTTCTAATTGCACGAAATTCATTTTTTGTTTCGAAGCACTTTATAGGACGCAAGTTAATTAACGAATTCAAGTCAAATTTCACATGTAAATAGATCAATGTTGCCACTATTGAATTTTACTAGACAACGCAAAATTATTAGCTTCTATCACAGCTAGGTTGATTTCTTCTAGGTCCCCTATTACTAGAATACTAATGCCCTTCGGAAACAGAATAAACCTTGAAAGATTTGTTCGAAATCTTAATATGTCTCTTGTATAAAAAAATATGAGATTTAAACAAGCATTGTGGAAATACACTATAAAATTTCATAGCAAGCCATAAGAAGATTAAACATTTACACAGAAAAGATATACGGAGAACGCCACTTGGGTTGTTATTTCTATCGTTCCAAATAATAACTCAAATAGCATTCCTATCAGTAATTTCATATTATGAGAAGAGTACTAGAAAAATTTTTAGAAATAATGCTGGTAACAAATCAAGCTCTGCCCTAAGAGAAACTCAAGTTGCATGCTACTAATTTACCACAAATTCACATATCGTATTCTTAGATTTCATATGAACATATAGCAAAATTGGTGGAAAGAAAATATGTCAGGAAATGTAAGTTAGATGTTATAAAAGAATTATTGTGTTGATTAGATTATCTCTAAATAATACACGGAATAGAATCTGAACAGTAACCAATGGATGATGCATTCCTCAAAGCGTTTTATTCGTTGGTAACGGAAGTGATAATGAGACGAAGGAAACGATATTTAACAATGCAGTTTGAACCCAGACCAAAAATTAAAGACTTCTTTTGCATGATCATATCTAGGAAAAGAATAATGGTTTTGAATTCTTTTTTAATTGGGAAAATCGTAGTAAAATAGGCTCTATACAAAGTAGTCTAATCTGTATTCCTTCATAGTTAAACATACATTAAGTAAAATTTTGCGTAAAACAATTTCGATGGGTTTGCGAATCCACTGAAGATTGTCCACTGTTTTTTTGAGACCAAGCAGGAGTTATTCTTGTTGAACACATGCCAAAGGGGCTACAATAACAACAGTTATCTACTGTTACACGTACAGTCATTGGCCAAGAAGTCTATGTTTGTGTCATAAAAATTCTTTCTTCTTCAAGACGTTGCGCAAATTTACAATATATATATAGCACAATATGTATAACTTCTTTGCGCTGGACCAATTACTATAGTTCAGATTTGGCTTGGTTCGACTTCTTTGTATTTAGAAATTTCAAAAAGCAGCTCAGTGGACGTCATTCAGCAAATGCAGTAATTTCGTTTGTCGACGTAACCATGCAAACAAAAATGGGACTTATCATTGAACAAAATTTTGTAGTGAAAACCAGGATCAACAGCTAGTTTATTTTTGGCCCACTCAGCAAACGTACGACGCAAACGATAGTCATTCTGCTTCAATTCAAGATATTTCCCCAAAATATTTCATAAAGTGAATCGGACGCAAGTTCAAATCCTGCGCACGTTTCCGAATCAACTCATTAAGTAAATTTTGTTGAAAACACATTAATGTTCTTATTCTGTATACGTATTTCTACATTTAAATTGTCATTTTCAGTAGAAATTAATCATAGCGTCGCACCTGGGTGCACGGTAAACCGTATACAATATCAAACACACACTGTGGGTGTTTGGTCTTCGTCTAAAATAGTTTGCAGAACTTTCTGTGTGAGCTTTACCGCGAAGATCAAAGATACGCGGTGTGTATTATGTATAGTGTGTATTTTGTCCAAACACATCCTGTGTGTATTATGTGTAGTGTGTATTTGGTCCAAACACACCCTGTGTGTATTATGTGTAGTGTGTGTTTGGACTTCGTGCAAAGTGACACTAAAATTAACTTCTGCTGATGATGACAACTTAGTTGTCAAAATACTTTTACAGAATACGAACATATATGGTAGTGTTTTTTCACCATTTTTTGTTCAACTCATTAGGGTCTTCCTCAAACTAGTTCAATATTCCCTTCCTGCTGTCTGTGTGGATCAATATTATCTACTAGCGTGTACGGGGATCGAAATCTATCAATGATTCGCTCAATAATGATGGTCATATACGTTGATAATGAACTGCACAAAGCGATCATTAAGTTTGTATGACAAAACTACGATCTTCAACATGAAATTGCCCAATTTGAGTTGTTGTGGTGTCAACTTTTCTATGATGAAATGACAAACCTTACTGAGTAAAAAATAACACGTGGATTGCCAGATTTGATGAACTTTTTCACGTTTAATACCTACCGGAAAATACAGCACTCTAAAAAATATTTGATATTAAATATGAAGACTTGTATTTCAGCTATGTTTTGTTGAAAAGTTTTTTTAGTCAATGTTTTCGATGATCAATATGATAAACGTTCTGTAGGAGTATTGAATCAATGTAATTACACCAATCAACGTCTTTCATGAATTAATACAGTGCGCTTTTTTAGTACCCGATAATTTCGAAATTGTCAATACTGGTGATCATTCGATTTTTGGAAACACCACAGAAGAAAACAAGCTATACAAGTATTCCTATGTTTTGTATGTCTACTTTAATATTTTATAATAATTACGTAGTAATTAATTAATTGGTGAAGAGAATTTAGTAAATTAATTTAAGCTTTCATTTTAACTGCAAATCCTTCTGATATCAAACTCTTCTAGAAACTTAATATTGAAACAAATAAAGCAGATCATATTGTAAATAATATCTGTTGTACATGTCAACTTAAACGATATTCTTTTACATTTTTTGCTTTAATGAAAATACTAGGTAATTGTAAGTAGACCCGATCCTGTAAAAATAAACGGAACCAACTTCGGACAATGAAAAGGCATGAAGAATACCGACCGGTCGACTGGAATTATTGTAATTAGCCTCTTGAATTTGCATTACGCTTGTATTAAGGCCAGGTGCGCGACGTCGAAGTCACAGAGGAGAACAAGAAAAAGGGAAAACGAGCCGCGTTTTTCTGGCAAAAGTACCGGGTATATATTCCGAGGACCGACGACTTGTTTCGCTTCGTTTCTTTTTCGTTCAGTCTCTCGTGGTACATTCTTTTTTTTTCTGCGCGGTGCCGCACTTGAAAAGTCGGCCTGTCGGTTGGTAGACTGACTAAAAGCCCGCAGGGCAGCGATGTCTATCTTGTTATTACAAAAATTACACAAATTTGCACGTGAAGAAAGAGTCTTGTTGATCGATCCCGAAGGTATATTATCTTGAATATGCTTACATTACGTACAGAAGGACCTTTTACACTTTGTACATTTGTACAGTAGTATTTCATGTTAGCAAATGATTCGTAAATTGTTGATACTTTATGAAAAATTGAATTGGTTGAATTTCAAGGGTTATACGCTTTTATATTTTGTTTTTCAGAATAGTTTTGCCTCAAATCAGATAAAAATGCAACAACAATAAGACGTAATCACTTAAGTTTGATATATATCCCCTTTTCACATTAATTTTCATATTCTGTACACGAAAATTAATGTAGAAAGTGATTATACAAGGGTGGTCTGAAAACTTTCCGACTAACAAAGATATAAGACATTTTTTCTTAAAATTTATATTTATTTTTCTACATAGTCTCCTTGTAACTCTACACACTTCTCCCAGCGATGCTCCCATCTTTTTAACCCGTCCAAATAGTACTCGGCGTTTTTCTCTGCAAAATAATTGTTCACCAAGGTGATTGCCTCCTCATTTGACGCAAATCTCTGTCCTCCGAACGCAACTTTTAGATAAAGGAACAAAAAGAAGTCGCTTGCGGCTAGATCTGGCGAGTAAGGCGGATAGTCAAGCAGTTCAAACCGTAATTAACGATTTTTCGCCATGATGTGAGACGGCGCGTTGTCTTAGTGAAACAGGATTTTTCCGCAAACGTGGCTGTTTTCCCACAATTTCTGCCTTTAGCTTGTCAAGTAATGATGCGTAGTATGCTTCTGTAATAGTTTTTCCTTTTTGAAGATAATTGATTAAGATAATTCCATGACTATTCCAAAAAACAGTCGCTACCAGTTTCCCAGCCGAAAAAACAGTTTTTGCTTTTTTTGGAGCCGGTTCCCCCTTTACAGTCCACTGTTTTGAAGTTTCATCTACAGTAATTAATCGGATTTATTACCCCTAAACTACGCCATTTGAAACTGGAAATGTTCATTCGAACACGACTAACGTTAGCAAACGCGGCACCCAGTGCGCGGACAGGTTCCTCATACCTATATCTTGATTTAACATGTGACAAACACGTTCTTTGGACATATTCATAACCTTTGCTATCTCTCTCACTTTAATTCGATGATCGTCTAGCACCAATTGGTGAACTTTAGCGATGTTATCGTCAGTAGTTGCAGTTTTTGGACGTCCCGAACGTTCATCGTCTCCCAAACTCTTACGGCCACGTTTAAATTCAGCTGCCCAAAATTTCACTGTGGTAAATGATGGTGCAGAGTCCCTGTACACAGAGTCTAACTCATCTTTGATTTGCGTAGGCGTATTGCCTTTCAAAATCAGATATTTAATGATAGCTCGATACTCGATTTTTTCCATTTTCATAGAAACACTCACATCAACCCACTTAAACGACTCAAACGACTGTACGACCAAAATGGCTGAAACTTTGGTGAGTACCTGATAATAGATACACAACTACATTTCCTAGTTTTTATTAATGAGTGCTGCCATCTTCACGTTGAGGTCGGAAACTTTTCAGACCACCCTCGTATAGCAACCTTAAGTGATTAAGATAATCAGCCACAGGATCCATTAAATTTACCAACAATAAGATGAATTTGGACTTCATTATAATATAATTTCAAATAATCAAATAATAGGAAAAGCTAAATAAACAATGGAGAAAGTATTCATGGCATTTATAGATCTTATAGATCACCATTCGACAGAGTACCTAAGAATATTTGAAAAAACTTGAGACAAATTCACATCTAATAAAAGTACAAGAAACTCCCTTCGAGTTTAAAGCCATACATCACAGGAATTAATAGTTAAAAATGATCTAAGACAAGGAGGGACCCTCAGTCGAGTTTTTTAGAAATGTAAATAGACTAAATAGGTATCGAAGAAAAAAAAAAGAGAAACGTCTAAGTTACAGGTTGGAACGCTAATAAAATTGACTAACGCTAGTCAAACAAAATGTCCTTTCATATAAGTGCCACTTAATAAGCACTTCCCAACAACAACAAAAAAAACTAACTATAAAATCACATACGAAAATAATGTTTTACTGCTGAAACAATATTTGCATGAAACCGTTATATGGGTGGACTAAAGATGACAATGACAGCAAAAGATTATTAAATGCAACTATTGTAAATAGCTGATGGTATACTTATTAATAGACAACTAACATAAATAATTAACTAATCGTTTAATAAGCCCTTAATTAAGTTAAGAATAAAGAACAACTACAATAGGATTTATTCCTAAAGTTTTGAGAATGCAGAGCGGAATTAGGATGCCAATTGTGCATATTTTTTTAAGTAAAGATATTATTTAGCAACAATTATGTTAGAAAATACGAGGTATGGCAACTAAATAATGTGACCGCCCACCTTCCATCGTGGAGCCGCATCGGGCGAAGCCGTAATTGGAATATCATTGACCTTGATACTTCCCAAGCAACAGTCCGTAGATTCGTCTCTCTGCTAGAGTTTAATTTCGAATTTTAATTGTAGAGAACACTGTTACTTAGTAGTGCTGTGGTAATGGTTGACATACAAATCGAGCAGCGAATTAACCTGAAATTCCTTGTCAAATTAAAAGAATCACTAACAGAATGTTTACAAATGGTGATAATGTTGTGTCACGTGCGCGAGTTTTTGAATGGCAGAAACACTTTTCTTAAGGTTTGGAATGAACGATTGAGCAAGTCACGCACAAAAGTTCAAAGAAACTGGGTCTACTTTAAATTTAAAACATAAAGGAGCAGCAAGAAAACATTTATAGGGTTCGAAATGCCATAACAAGTAATTCAAAACGTTCTGCGATGAAACATGTAGTAGCACTGAATATTAGTGAACCGTCGATACATCGAATTTTATTTAATGACTTAAGTTTCAACTCTTATAAGATTTAAATTGTTCAAGAATTACAAGAAGCTAATTTGGTTTATCGCATGAATTTTTATTAAGAAATGCTGTAGTGCTTGGATGGTGACGAAAACTTAATCCACCATACGTTTATGTCAGATGAAGCTCATTTTCATCTAAATGTGAATAAACAAAATAGCCGGTACTGAAGCACTGAAAACCTGCTTCACTTACATGAGAAACCTTTGCATAGTCCTAAGGTGACAGTATGATATGCCCTTTCATCATCCGACACGACGAACGAGAAAATGCTACAACCGTTACTGCAGATCGTTACATAAACATGTACAAATACGGCAATTTTGCTTATTGGCGTAGCCATTTAACCAGAAATGAGCTTCACCACTAAACACGATTCTTTGATAAAAATGCTCATCTTCGGCCAGTTTCAAATGTGCCCAATCAGCAAAAATGCGACGCCAACGATGTTCGTTTGGCTTCAATTTTGCACAAGCTGTATTTTATAGGCACATAGGCTAAGATCTTTACGTAAAATTTTCCACGTAGTCGAAGGACAAAGGCCAACAAGTTGAGAACGACGGCGTATTCTTCAATACTTCTCGCTACAGCAGCAATATTCTCTTCGGCACGCTCGTTTCTTTGTCTCGCTGTTTGATTTTAAATCGAGAAGAGTAAAATTAGTACGAAAACGATCAATAACTGCACGAATTGCTTGCTCACTAGGTCGATTATGTTGACCGTAAAATGGACGAAGTGCTCTATGAACTTCGCGAACAGATTCATTTTTCTGAAAGTAAATTTCCACAATTTGGAAGCGCTGTTCTGGCGTTAAACGATTCATGATGACTTGCCAAACCTTACTGAACAGAAATGTCAACACAGCTAGACATTATCAGCTGTCAAACCATAGTCATCGATAACGATAGTTCTCATGGAGTATAAAAAACACCCATTATTTACAGCATTTAGAAATTCATCTAAATGTGTTAGCGGTAAACTTGTTGGACAAAACGATAGACGTAATTAGATTTGGCATAGTACGTGTTGCTGTATAGTAGACATGGATGTAACATACGTACGCATTATGTTAATTTGTATGCACGAGATCAAAATTACACATAATGTACGAGGGGTGTTTCCAATATTCTGGGAATTGGTGGTATAATTAAATAACGTAGAAGTTATACGCAATGTTATTGATGCTAGACAAGTTTTGACATATCTATGCAACTATCTAGTGCAACATTGTTCAGTCTGATTCAGGTATTCGACTGATGTAGACGCGTCTTAGTAGCACAGTTTTTGTAACCATGGAACACGCGGCAAAATCTCAAAGAGCGATAATTTTCTTTTTGTGGAAAGATGATATGAAAACGTCAGAAATTATTAGTCGTCTGCAAGGAGTATTTGGTGAATCTGCAGAATCCAAAAGTACTGTTTATCGGTGGATTGATCGTTTTAAAGCCGGTAGAACATCACTAGAAAACGATTCACGCAGTGGGCGGCCAAGCACGTCGGTAAATGAAAGAAACATTACTGCCGTCGAAAACCTACTGAAAGACGACAGGCGAATGACTATTCGTCAAATTAGTGTACACGTAGGGATAGGTACACGACAAGTTCATGACATCTTGCATGATTGTTTGGGCGTTAGCAAGGTTTCGGCACCCTGGGTGCCAAGGCTGTTGGGACAAGAACAGAAACTCGATAGGTCCGATACTTGTCGTCAACTTCAAGAGCTGTTAGCCAGTTACGGTGATGAATTTTGGCAACGAATAATAACCACTGACGAAACGTAGTTTCCTTATTTCAATCTTGAGACGAAAAGTCAATCCAAAGAATGGCGCAAACCTGAAGAAGGGCCTCCACTAAAGGCGCGTGCAGTTCGGTCTGTTGCAAAGGTAATGCTTACTGTATTCTGGGATTGCGAAGGGATTATTTTCATGGATTATCTGCCGAGAGGTACTACAATTAATGCAGAATATTATTCAAATTTATTATCCGGACCACTGCGATAAGCACTAGTCAAAAAACGGTCTTTGAGGAAGGCTTAAAAAAATTAGTTTATCGTTGGGATAAATGTATTCAGTTAAATGGAGATTATGTTGAAAAACGACATTGTAATATTGACGAAAATTTACAAAATTATAAAAATTATATGTAATTCCCAGAATTTTGGAAACATCCCTCGTATTTACATATATGCAACAATTCATTATATAAAAGGTTTACGATTCTTAACAGAGATATTCCGCTCATGTGTATAAAGATTTACTTTGTACTGTGGAAAAATTTAATTTGAATTTTTAAAGTATACATGTAGATATGTATACATCGATTAATTTTTGCTTCGGATACACTTAATATACTGAAATTGTTTTATATATTGTCAGATGTTCTTATATATCTTGAAATATACTAAATTTTCCTTGTGTTATGAGATTTATATTTCACAACCTCATTAAAGAATGAACGTTGATTTAAACACTCGTATTGTATATAATTTCGGATGAAATTTATTATGACGCTAAAATATATATAGGATACAGTGTAAATTTATTTATAACGTTATGTTATGTCAATATAATTTAGTAAGTGTGTTGGAATCTGGATCCAATCAATCCGATTTGAGTATACTTTAATGACAGGTTATAAATGTTTATATACCTAAAAATAACAGTGAGTAAAAATTATATGAAATACACACAAAAATGAAAGAATACGACGTCCTGAAATGTGACATATAGTAACGAGTTTAAAAATAAATATTAGTACACAATTTTCAAAAATTTTGCAAGTAATTAGTTATTTTATGTCAATCAAGGTCAAGGTTATATCAATTAAAGAAAGATTACAGGAACCTTTAGACCAGGTATTGGCAACATTTGACATGTTGTGGGCCAAACCATAATGTGCAAATACGTTCGCGGGCCGCGTTTAAAAGTAGCGCCTTTTAAAGTAGTGTTCATAATTTTTAGCGATAGATGTCAGACATGAAATAATACGACAATGTTATTACAATACAATTTATTAAAATAACAAAATGAAATGAAAAAAATAGGTACAACATTATAATTAAATTGTTAAATTTGGAATTGTTACAAACTACGAAAATTAAATAGCGACACCGAAATCAAGAGCGGCACTTGAGCTTGAATTTGGGAAACTAATCCATCGATGTGTCGATTAATTCCACTGATACAAAGACGTAAAGAATTTCCCAAATTATCGTCAGTCAGCTTTGTACGATATTTTGATTCATTAAACTTTCATCATTGAAAAGAACTGTTCGCATTTATAAATACTGCCAAACGCACAAATCAATCTTCTTGCGAATTTTCTAAGCTGCGGAAAATGGTCTTCTTCGAAGTATTTTTTGTAGAAATCGCGCAGCTCCACGTCTTCAAATTTGGCTTGCTCGCTCACTTGATTCCAAGAGTATGAGTAAGTAGTGTAATATTTTTTTTATTTGGGTTTTTCAAAATGTCTCGCGGGCCGGATCAAATCTTACAGCGGGCCGGATGCGGCCCGCAGTCGGGTTGTTGCCCACATATGCCTTAGACGATATTTTAAAGAGACACATTTGAACATAATGAGTAAACTTATTATAACAAAGATATAAGAATTTAATGTAAAAGATAATTTCGAAGAAATAAATTTAATAAACAATTAATTTAGAAATTTAAACTAAAACATTTTGAAAAAGAACAGCGAAAAGACAAAACGATGATGAGGGAGATAAAAAACAGTCCACGATTTGTCAACAATGACTGTGTGCAAGTCGCTCCAGCAAGTCTTCTTCAAGAGAGAATTAATCTGAGTTCCAAAGCAAAAAGACAAAAAAATTTCGTAAATATTCGCACGCATAAAATTTTGTTTATTTTATTGAATTGCGGTGACATATTAGGGCCTCTAATATGTCACCACACACCGTAGTAAGGTAAACAAAATTATGATGACATATTAGATGCCCTATTCTTCCATAGAGACACTGATAGCTCTTTCAAATATTTTTTATTAATTTAATTTTACTTCAAAGTTTTTAATTTATTTAAAATTGATTTCTTGTTGGATTAAGCCGATTTAATTTAATTGTTTGACTTTTATTAAACATTCAGCTATTCACGTGCACTATTAGTGAAATTAAATAGTTCAGTTTAAAAGATTATTTTGTATTTTCTTAAGCATGTAGTTGTAGACGTGCACTATTATGTCGATGATCGCTATGTATGTACGAGGGAGCGTTTTTATATTCGCGGAATGAGCGGGTTGTAGAGGGATGAGTAGGCGCATTGGGGGCGTGGCCTGTGCAGCGACTCACGATTAGTATAAATACGAAGTTTCATTGTTATTAGACAGTTAGTCTTTGAGCTATCGTCAACCAAGTAACATAATCAGGAGTGAAAAGTGAAATACGGAAAAAATCGAATATCGTGCCGTTATAAAGTTCCTTACCAGGCAAGGAAAATCAGTCGCGACCATAATGAATGAGATGTCATTGGTTTACGGCGACTCTTGTCCAGTAAAAACCATGGTGTACAAGTGGCATAGTTTATTTAAACAAGGAAGGGAATCCCTTGAAGACGACCCGAGGCCGGGCAGAAGCATTGAGGTGACCACGCCAGCACTTATCCAAAAAGTTGAACAAATTGTACTCGAAGATGCTCGACTAAAGAAGAAACAACTCGCAGAAATGGTTGGAGTACCCGATACAACAATTTTTAAAATCCTACACGATCATCTCGGCATGTCTAAGGTTAGCGCAAGATGGGTGCCGAGAATGCTCACGCCGCCGCAAAACAACAGCGCGTAGAGTGTTCGCGTGCATTTTTGGACCTCTGTAATGAAGACAAGGATGGTGTATTGAGTGGAATTGTTACTGGAGACGAAACTTGGGTTCATCATTATGAACCTGAGTCCAAACAAGACTCCATGCAGTGGCATAAAAAGGGCACAGCACCTCCCAAGAAATTTAAAGTGTCACAATCAGCTGGGAAACTCATGGCAACGGTATTTTGGGACTCGGAAGGAATATTGTTGATTGATTATGAAGATAAAGGTGTTTCTATAACCGGAGAATATTACGCTTCAATATTAGAGCGACTAAAAGAAGCCATTAAAGAGAAAAGACGGGGAAAATTGACAAAAGGTGTTCTGCTTTTGCACGACAACGCGCCCGTCCACAAGAGCCGCGTTGCGTTAGCTGCCCTGCATAAGGTGGGCTTCGAAATTGTGAATCACCCACCGTACAGCCCAGACCTGGCCCCGAGTGATTATTACCTGTTTCCGAAAATGAAAAAAGAGCTGCGGGGTAAAAAATTTACTGCCGATGATAAAGTCAAGGAGGCAGTTTCGGCGTATTTTGCAGATAAAGAGAAATCATTTTTTTATGAGGGTATAAATAAATTAATTGAAAGATGTGAAAAATGTATCCGTCTTGCAGGTGAATATATTGAAAAAGAAAAATAATTTGTTTTTTTTATTTCCAGCCCTTGTCCCCCATTCCGCGAATATAAAAACGCTCCCTCGTACCAAGCAACGGGTGCATTTAAAACAGTTCATCTTATTTTGATTTTATGGACAGATAAGAAATTTGAAATATTATAATTTATAAACTCTTAATTTTGTGTATTATTTAAAAGTACTTGGAATTATGAGCCATTGTATAGGCCGGGAATGCACATGAAGATGATGAACGAACGCATGTATATTTAGTTATTTAAGTCTTTTTTATTACCCAATTATAATCCAAAGGTGTTGATTTAAGGTTTTCGACTATTAGTGTTTTCGAATTTAGACAAAGTTAAGTCTAAATCGTTTCAAGGCGTTATTAGTTACTATTTAAGCTAATAACCATTTCCTAGATTACTCATACTCATATTTTTTTAAAATAGTAATTCTCAGTGACGCCATCTACTTAAAAAGAAACATGCGTCGGTAAGGTAGATCTTATATTATGACAAAATATCATAACATTTGCATCATTAGGAGCAGAGAAATTGGGTATAAAGTAACAGTGTGTACTTGGCATTAGTCGAAAAATGAATTTTGAAAAAAGAGTAAACATCAAGTTCTGTTTTAAACTCGCTAAATCGTTTACTGAAACGTTTAATTTGATGAAACAAGTGCATGGTAATGCGTTTTTATCATATACGAGTGTATATGAGTGATATAAACGAATCTGTGGTTACGGAAAGTAACATCGAACTTGTACGTGAATTTATCAGAAATGAGCCGAAATCCTCATTGCAATACGTGGAAATGGAATTAAATATTTCCAAAGATCAATCCATCGCACTTTGACACAGCATTTGAGAAAGATTTGTCTAAGGTTTGTACCATACAAGCTAACTGAATTCAACGTTGTACAGACTTGATTCAAGACTCAAGAAAGGGCGAAAACTTCCGGTATTCTATTGTAACCGATGATGAGACGTGGTGTTTTCAATACGATCCAGCGACCAAGCGTTAAAGCTCTGAATGGAAGCATCCAAACGAAGAAAGACAGAAAAAAAGCCGTTTGGAGAAATCAAAAGTGGAGACATGTTGGTTTGTTTTTATGCTTCGAAAAGCCTAGTGCACAAAGAGTTTGTACCAACTAGTCAAACGATCAATGCTCTATATTATCTTGATGTAATGAGGCGTCTTTTATAATTGAGCGAATATATGCTATCAGTTGATTGCCATACGCCAATGGACAATGAAAATAATACCTTACAATATAATAATAATAAATAACTTTTATTTCCAACAGGCTTGTAGCCCAATAACAGGAAATTACAAATTATCTAACTGAGTTTAGACATATGTGCGGCAGATATAATAAAAACTAAAGCTAATTCAAACTAAAGTTAATCAGAAAAGCGAACTGGTACAAAAATTATTAAAAATACATATATGGTATGCTTGCTAAGTAAACAAGTTAGTAAATTCGTTGGCACTTTTACTGAAAACGTAGACCGGTGTTCTCCTGAGAGCATTAGTCCGCGCCCTTGGCATCACAAAGGTCACATTGCACCTAGAGTTCAAACGGAGCACTAGAAAACACAAACGATGCATTAACGAAGGACAGTCAACACTGTTACCAAGGATGCCATGCAACATCCTACTACAAAGATCAGCCCTTCCGTCATGCAAAGAGGACATATTATGCTCAAGAAGCAACTCTTCTCTGCAACACACCTCTTTGTGGGTAAGCACCACTAAACTTAATGGCAAGGAATTTTAGAAAACTTCGATGAATGCGCTCCAACTTTAAGTACTCACAAGCATATATCGGAGACCAAACCAATGATGCATTCTCCAGTTTGGTTACAACATATGTAAGCATAGTATAGGGATTTTAATGCAACTGGGTCATAGAAGTATTTGGAGGTTTGCAGGCTTCTGAACACACACTAATGAACTGTGGCCGAAAGGTGAAACAAGAGTTGAAAATTACTCCAAGATCCCTAAACTCACTCACCCTCCCTCAAACTATGATCCCCGATGTGGTACACGAATTCAAAAAGCAAAGTTGACCGTGAGAAGGTCATGGTATAGCATTTGTCAATGTTTAATCTTTATCCGTACCGTCTACACTACCCCTCTAGGAAGCCCAAATTCCGCCGCAGGGTATCAGCATCCTCAGGGAAACGAATTTCGGAAAAATCTTTATGTCGTCGACGTAAGCGAGCACCGGGCAATCAATGTGACAAAGAAGGTCACTTATAAATAATATAAACAGCAGAGGATCCAAATTAGACCCCTGCGGCACGCCAGATATCAAAAAGAAGTCGAAGGAGGAATACCCATTGTACGTCGTGTAACATCGTCTCTCGGTTAGGTACGATTGTAATAGATCAGTTGAAGCAGGAACCAAACCGAAGGAGGCCAGTTTATGCAGCAATATTCGGTGGTCTATGGTATTAAAGGCCTTTGAAAGGTCAATATAAATAACATCGATCCGACCACGCCCATTCAGAACTTCACTCGCATACTGTACAAAAGTTGCCAAATTGGCAATATAAAATATCCAATCAAAAAGATGAATAACTAAACACAACGTAAACCTAATTCTAAAATACTAATTAAAACTTTAACAACACAGGACCGTATTGCAGTAATCAAACACAGGGCAAATTATAAAATGAAAAGAGAAAGTGGAACACTTAAAGAGGTGAAAATTGTGTAATTATAATATTCCTTCAACTGTTAAGGCTGGAATATACATTGACGCATACAAAATGTGAACAAAATATTAAATTTTTCGGCAAGTCACATTGTTCAACGCTAAAAATAAACAAACAGTGAAATGAACCCGTTAGAATATTTAACTCCAAATAACTTATTTATTAATAATACAATGTGCGAGCGTTTGTACGTTGATGGCATATAATTACTTACAAATATACATTTGTATACAACCCTTGTTCTATTAATGAAACAGAACGTTTGTAGGTAAATATACATAAGAATTTTTTACGCCATCACTACCACCGCACGCACCACTATGGAATTCTAATTCATCGCGAGCACCAGGCGTCGTTCGTTGTCTGCACATGTAAATAAAGCCTACGCGAACGCAGAATGTGCAATGGGAATTCTTTGTCTTTTCCAGCAGAATTTGTTCAACTCTTTCGTTTTGACGTATCTCGGTTCCATTCGGTATGCGCATTACGTTGATAATTTGCAAATTTATATGGGAAAATAATGCACATAAATACTATCAGAACAATGTTGACGGTCAGGGAGAGATGTAGCGGATGATGACAGTGTTTATGATCGAACGATACATACATAGGTGGGTAATTTTAATAAAATATTAATTGAGATGTTATTGGAGTGTTCGTTCGAGGTCCTCTTTAATATAAACTATTGGAAAGCTATTAGAGGAGCTAATTTATATAGTTTGATACATGCGCACGCTACGGTTGTTATCAGAGATGTATTAGTTAAATTTTATTTTTGAAATAATAAATAAAAAAGTTAACTGAAGGAAATAGAACTACAGAAATGTTAAGAAAAGTTTTAAGAGCAAAAACATGTATAGAGTTTTGAAAATAAAATTTGTTATTTATACGTTCGATATATGGATAATGCAGAAAACAGTTTGAAATAAATTGGAAATAGGGTGAAAAAAAAATTAAGAAAAATTTGTGGAGCGATTAAAACAGACGGAGAATTTCGAAGATAAAAACACAAAAATAAACGAAGGGCTGTTCAATGAACGCACAATTAGCTATACCATCGAAAAATTTGACACGAAATGTTCATTATTGCACATCCAGCACGTAGTGAAGAATATGGTAGCTAAGAGTGTACGCGATGACCGTGAAGAATCGATTCGACGTAGATCTCAACAGTTCAGCTTGTCGTATGCTACAACTCGGTGTATTTTTTGGTGTATATTACGTAAGAATCTTAATTCACAAGCATACAAAATTCAATTCGTTCAAGAAATGAAAGCAGCCGACCTTTCGAATCGTCACCGTTTCAGGATTTGAGCTATTATCATAGAAAGCTTGAAGAAAATCCACTGCTTTCGACCAAAATTTTGTCCAGCGAGGAGGTCCATTTCTAGTTTATTGGTCACGTTAATAAGCACAATTGCTGTATTTGAAGTGAAAAGCAACACAAAGAGGTTCAAGAGCTGCCATTACACCCAAATAGAACCACGGTTTGGTACGGTTTATGAGCAAGTGGAATCATCGGTACATATTTTTTCAAAAATGAAGACGGCCGAACCGTAACTGTGAATGATGCCTATTATCGCGACAAGATGACGAACTATTTGCTGCCTTATTTGTTTATTTCTTCTTTTCACTAAAACAATTAAGGGAGTTGGTCAAATCATTTACTATCAATAAGAAAATCACCTCGGCCTTTTGCAGACCACAAATTGGCGAGTTTCGCGCCGTGACTTGGACCTGCACCCATACAACATTTAATTGACCCACGAGCTGAAGGTAAACGACCATATACAATGACATCTGTTCGCTGGATGAGCCCTGGAGCAGTTGGAAACTAACCCTAATTTTCACCAAAACATCATCTTTAGCGATGAGGCCCATTTCTGGATGAACGGGTACGTCAACAAACAAAATCGTCGATTTTGGGACAATACCAATTCGCATGAGATACAAGAGCGTCCAATGCATCCCGAAAAAGTCATTGTTTGTTGTGGATTTTAGGCTGGTGGCGTCATCGGTTCATATTCCTTTGAGAACGACGTTGGCCAGGTCATCACCGTCAACGGCGAGCTCTATAGGCCGATGATTACCAATTTCTTTTGGCTTGAATTAGATGATATGGACACCAACGGCATGTGGTTTTAACAGAACGGCGCTACGTGCCACACAGTTCATGCCACATTAGACATTCTGCACGAGCGATTTGAGGGCATGGTCATCTCAGGTGAGGTTGATGTGAACTGGCCACCGAGGGTCTTCTTAAGTCGCAGGTCTATGCGAATAAGCCACAAACCACAGCGGCCCTCAAAGCCAACATAGCTCATGCCATCGGTCAAATTCAGCCTGATTTATGTGCCAAAGTAATGAAGAATTGGACATCTCGGATGCGCGCCACCCAGCGAAGCCACGGAGGATATTTTCACGATGTTATATTCCATACATAATGGCATCGATAGGTCTTTCAAATTAATAAAAAATGATATCTCACATACACTTTGTTTTATTTAAATTTAGAGATAGGAAGCGCTTAATGAAAGACCCGTTAGAAAAAAAATCTAGATAACTTTTCGGCGTTTGATTCGATACATAAATCTAAGGTATCTCTACACACAAAGGCGGAGACGTTTTATTTAGAGACGTTTATGGCTTTACTCATAAATATTGGAAGAATAAAACGTTCGATTCCACAAAATGATAAGATTTGTGATTATTTCTTTGCAGGGATTTTCAAGATCTATAGCTTACGTCTATCGTTTACAAAATGTTGCAAAATTAAAATAAAGAATTGGGAAAGAAGTCAATAGAATGTCTTCATAGCGTAATGCATAATTTGCCATTCAAGAATGTAGGAATGTTTACGAAGGAATGGTGATCATCTCGAAAGAGTTATTTTATTTTAAAAATTTTTAAAGTTTTTAATCTGAACTATTCGTATGACTACAAGTTATCCGTATTGAATTCCGAAGAACTGTATATCTCTTTACAAAACACAAAATGTGTCTATTTAAATTCTGCAGAAGATTCTATTAATATTCTATAGTAGTATTTTATTAATTCCATAAGATTTCTGGCTTTGAAATAATTCCATAATTGGTAGCTTTTTTCCATCCCGTCGAGAGAAACTTCTCATTGTCCCGAAAAAGAAAAACAACTTTCAAGGATCATACTTTTTACTTACCTTTACAAACCCGTTCTTACAATGTATACGAGTGACATAGAGAACCGCTATACGGTGTTGTAAAAACGTTTAAAATCCCTTAAATGAAAGGTTATCGCATTTAGTATTCACATAGAGTACCTCATTTAATATTATGTTTGGGTTATTATTATGAATTGCAGTTCAATTAACTTTTTTTTCAGTGCCGTTTCTTTCACATAAAAGTGGAATGCAAAAGCAAAGAAACTGCATATAATTGCGAAACTGCCATTATCGCTGACATTGTTCGGTATTTGTGTAATGTGAATTATAAGGTTTGCATACGCGTTTGTCGGTAATTTGAACAAATATTGAAGGTTATCAAACTATTATACTGGGTTATAAGCGCGAAACATAAAAACTCGAACACGAAATAAAATTTTATTCATTTTTCACAATAATGTTCAGTAGATGAATTATTCATTTCTAATTACAAATAGTTATCGTCAAAAACAAGTTGATTATTATACCGTGTGTCCACTGACATGATTGCTATAGCTTATGGATGATACTGAAGTAATTTCAAGATAAAAATGTTTAATGAACATAAAGGTGCTTCAAATTTCGCGTTTTTTTTAAAGAAAAAATAAAATACATAATTTTCATTCACTTTCAAAAACGTTTTATTGGTAATTGAGGTATCAGTTATGACATTTATATGCGAAAAACAATATCTGCCAAATGGCCTCCTCTTGCAACTCCACAGACGTCCACTCATTTGTTAAAATTTTCAATGACATTTTGACATAATTGAGGCTCTATCTCACCAATGACACGAATAATTTCATCTTCCAAAGCAGGAATTGATTTTAGATTGTTTTTATAAACCCGACTTTTCACGTAAATCCAAAGAAAATAGTCTGACGGTGTCAAATCACATGATCTTGGTGGTCAATTAACATCACCGTTTCCTGAGATTACACGTCCGGGAAATTTTTCTCTCAATAACTTAACTGATTCGTGTGCAAAGTGAGGTGTAGCGCCATCCTGTTGAAACCACTTATCCTCTACATCAATATTCATTAATTCAGGCCACAAAAATTCGGTTATCATCCGACGGTATCGATCACCATTGACAGTTACAACTTCACCAGCAGCATTTTCAAAGAAGTAAGGTCCAATTACAAAACCTGACCAAAATACACTCCAAGCAGTAACTCGTTTAGGATGCATGGGTTTCTCATGAATAATTAGTGGATTTTCCTCACCCCAGATACGGAAATTTTGTTTATTAACATAGCTACCAAGTTTAAAATGTGCCTCATCGGAAAACATTACTTTTTAAGAAAAATCAGCTGGTTGTTCATTGATGAAATTGACAAATGAACGACGTTTTAAATGATTTAATGGCTTCAGTTCCTGTGTTATTCGAACCTTATATGCCTTCAGAACTAAATCCTTGTGTAAAATACGCCATGTTGTTGATCCACATTTCAGGATCATCAGCAACACTTTCACGAATCAAACCAATATTTTCCTGTGAACGACCACTACGACTGTATTTTTCACTTTCTTGATCTTCCATGGAACCGGTCTCTTGAAATTTTTAATAATTCGACCAATAGTGCTTTTAGTTGGACTATTATGTAAACTATAAAATTCACGTAATTTTCTAAAAACTTTTTTCACAGAACGCTGATTTTCATAAAATAATTCAACAATTTGAACGCGTTGTTTTACCGTGTACGAAGCCATTTTTATAAATGTCATACATCACACATTTTAAATGCCCACATACCCAGATAAATTCAGTGCGCCATCTATATTTTATTTAGTCTTCAAAAAAAACGCGCAATTTGAAACACCTTTCATACTCAATACCCTGTTGTAACTGAGTTACAAACTTTTGTAATTTTAGATAACCCAATTAATGTAGGTATTATGGACCGTTGCAAAAAAAATCTCAATGAAAATCATTTAAAAAAAGTCGCCTTATTGAATTAGTTGTTCAAAATTTCCACTTAGTTGCTGTATACATAGTCTAGCTCTAGAATTGGAGAAGTAGCACTGCTAACAGACTCATACTAGACTATAAATCTAGCAATAAGCTGTTCTCTGTTTCCGCGTTAATCCATTTTTTCAGCATTTCCCATAGAAAATATTCTAGGAGATTTAGGTCTAGTGACTTTGGCGGCTGAATCTCTTCCAATCTGGTTGGTATAATTTTGATTAAGAAAATCTATTACTTGTCTACCAAAGTATGGAGGTGCACCTTCGTGCGATAACCATATTAGTTGTCTTACATTAAGAGGAATGTCATCCAGTAATGTTGTGAGGTCAATTTCGATAAAACCTAAATAACGGATTGCCATGAGATGTTCACCGATTATAAACGAATCAATGAAACGGTCCTTGAAAATACCACACCAAACATTTACCAAATAATCTTGAAAATGGAATTCCCTAGTTTACCATGAATTTTCAAATGCCCAGGTTAAACAAAGGTTGAGCATTATTACAGCGTCATAACATATTAAGTATTGCTTCTTCTTGAGCACGTTCTTGTTGCACGGAACGTTCAGAAGTAGCTGCATGAAACTTGCCTGTTTTTCTTGAACATCGATGGACACTGCTAAAGACTGTTCTATAAAACAGGGAGATGTGAAGGCGTTTTTCGATTATAAACGGACCAATGAGGCGATCTCCAATAATATCACACCATATATTCACTGAAAATCTGTCTTGAAAATGAAATTTCTCAGTTTGGCATGGATTTTCAAATGCCCAGATTGAGCCAAGTTGAGCGTCATTATAGCGTCATAACATATTAAGTATTGCTTCTTCTTGAGCAAATTCTTGTTGCATAGGACGTTCAGAAGTAGCTGCAGGAAACTTGCCTATTTTTCTTAAATATCGATTGATACTGCTAAAAACAGTAAAAACAGTTCTACAAGGCAGAGAGATGTGAGGACGTTTTTCGATTATAGAAGGACCAATGAGACGATCGCCAATAATATCGCACCATATATTCATCGAAAATCTATCTTGGAAATGAGATTTCTCAGTTTACCATGGATTTTCAAGTGCTCACATTGAGCCAAGATTATGCGTCATTACAGCGTCATAACATATCAAGTATTGCATCTTCTTGAGCAAGTTCTTGTTGCACGGGACGATCAGAAGTAGCTGCAGGAATCTTGCCTGTTTTTCTTAAACATCGATTGACACTGCTAGAAACAGTTCTACAAGGCAGAGTGATGTGAGGACGTTTTCGATTATAAAGGGACCAATGAGGCGATCGCCAGTAATATCACACCATACATTCATCGAAGAATCTATCTCGAAAATGGGATTCCTTAGTTTGCCATGGATTTTCAAGTGCCCAACAATGTGA
This sequence comes from Dermolepida albohirtum, assembly GCA_031893035.1. NCBI lineage: Eukaryota > Metazoa > Arthropoda > Insecta > Coleoptera > Scarabaeidae > Dermolepida > Dermolepida albohirtum. Next base: position 202,014 of record JAVIWB010006595.1, read on the forward strand.
ACTTCAGGTGTTATTGATGCTGTTTCTGGTGAAGAAACTAAACATTATTTTCCGATAAATAAGCAAAATGCATTCAATGATAATAGGGATAGTTAGTTTCCGGATACTGAAATAATGTTGAAAGAGGTGTTCTAACTTAAGCAAGGTTTGTCAAAATTTAAAAAAAAGTTATTTAATTCCTTAATCAAAACGTGACAGCATATAACGATGTCACAGTTACATCACCAAAATACCCAAAAAGGGAAAAATTGTATAATGAACTGGTAAAGTTATGATCATATCTTTCTGGGATTCTCAAAGAGTTTTTCCTAATTATTTAATTGCAGAATTCTGTACAGTTAACTTTGATGTTATTCGATATTTTTGCATGATGAAGAAAACGCAGATGAGCAATTTTAATTGTTTTTTCAAAACCTGGTTCGTATTCATACCACTGCAAGAACATGAAATCATCAGCAAATTTCACTAGAACCTGATTTCGTATCTAGCATATAGCCCTCAACTTGTCTCCTCTAATTTTTTTCGTTAACAATGTTAAAAATGTATACTGTGTGTATCAGCCAAATGGAATAAATTCGATAATAATTAAATGGAAGGGTGTTCGAAAAAACGCTCGGACACGTCGATTGGGATTTTTAGTTGCGTATTTTTTTAAATAAAAGTTTATATACAGGGTGTGTCATGTAAAAGTGGTCAATACCAACTTTCTTATTTTAAATGCAACATCCTGTCAAATATTAAATTTTTGGATTCTTTAGAAAATTCCAGACATATTTCATGTACAATATCCTATATCTATCTTCGACTGTTTCGGAAATATTAAATGTTTTCAGATTAATAATTTTGTTTACAATTAAAATAAGATTTTCGCATAATAGTTTGTTTACCGAACTATTAAGTGAAAATCTTTAATTGTACTTGTACTTCGTTTTAAAATACCTTGCCTTAGCAAAGTGTTGTCAGGGTCATAGTGTTGTCAGTGTCATAACTGTTTGAATTTCGTTAACTACATTTCAGAAAAATGGTTCATTTAACAGAAATGCACAAAATAACAATTCTGCAGATGATTGGTTATGAAGAAAACACACGGACACAAATGGAAGTTGCTCAATTATTTCATGAGAAATTTCCAAATTTGCCGCCTACATTCCAAAGAACAATTAGTAAAATAGAAAAGCAGTTTCGCGAGTTTGGACATGTAAGGCAAATAAAAAAAGCAGCTGTGAATGCAGTAAGTAATGATACCAAACTGGATATTGTGCTTGAGTTTGAAGAAAACCCGCATACTTCTAGTAGACAAGCAGCGTCAATGTTCGATGTTTGCCATTCATCGATTACTCGCACATTAAAAGAAAATAAAATGCATCCCTATAAAATTATACCAACTCAGGAGCACATGGAAGACGACTTTGATAGGAGAATGTATTTTTGTGAACAAATGATGACAATGTTAAATAACAATGTGATCCAATTAGAACATATTTTATTTTCTGATGAGCGTACCTTTACGCTTCACGGTCATGCTAATCGTCAAAATTGCCGCTATTGATCCAGGGAAAATCCTCACTGGATGAGGGATGAACATACGCAATACCTTGAGAAGGTTAATGTTTGGGCAGGAATTGTTGGAGATCATATCGTAGGTCCTTTTTGCATTGATGGAAATTTGAATAGCGACAATTATTTAGCATTTTTTCAAAATAATCTCGTGCCAGCTTTGACAAACTTATATCCTGATTTAGCAAACCCACAAGTTCCAGCAAATACGATATGGTTTCAGCAAGATGGAGCACCACCCTATTACCAAATCAATGGCAGTACCGGCAGTACCTCAACCAAATATTCCCGAATCGGTGGATAAGTAGGCGAGGATCGATGGAATGGCCAGCACGGTCCCCTGATTTAACGCCATTAGACTTCTTCTTATGGGGATATGTCAAGACTATAGTATACAAAACTAAATCCCTCGACTTAGCTTACTTAAGAAGACGAATAATAGTTACGATTAGATCGGTCACACCTGAGATGTTGAGCAACGTTATTTAAAATTAGGATGTTGTCAAGACGTTTGCGGCGCACACTTTGAACATCTCCTACAGTGACATTAATGTTTTTCTTGTTATTTTTTACATTATCAAAAATTTTTCAAATTAATCTGAAAACATTTAATATTTCCGAAACAGTCGAAGATAGGTATAGAACATTGTACATGAAATATGTCTGGAATTTTCTAAAGAATCCAAAAATTTAATATTTGATAGGATGTTGCACTTAAAATAAGAAAGTTGGTATTGACCACTTTTACATGACACACCCTGTATATAAACTTTTTATCTAGAAAAATACGCAACTAAAAATCCCAATCGACATGTCCGAGCGTTTTTTCGAACACCCTTCCATTTAATTATTATCGAATTTATTCCATTTGGCTGATACACACTGTATAAATGAAATTAAAGGTTCAAATCAAGTCGATTGTGTTGAAAAATATTAAAATTTGTATATTTTGTTGTTGCAATTGTAATTTGAGTTTTTTGGAAATTAAATCTTAGTTGTACTTGAAACAATACTACTAAATAAATAAAAAAAATTAAAAAATAAAGTATAATTAGTTCAAGAACAAATTTTCATTAACATTTGTGAATCTTTTTGTCCAAATTGCTCTCCAGACCAAATACATAGTGCCTAGTATTTGATCTGGAGAACAATTGAACTGTTTTTCTCTTTCTTCAACTAATTATATAAAGAAAACAAGAAAACTAGTAGCACATAAAATAGAAAAGTCCATAAGCTTTAGATTTATGTGCGTTTTGAGCCTGAAACGGTAACGCAAACATCTTGATTGCAGTTTCGCTTTCACATATTTATAGGTGTTAAATAATAAGATTCCAAACTACACAATATTATATATATTATATTGTGTAGCTATTACCCAATACAAATAATCCGCTTTCTTTTGTCGGATGCTTCTTTATATTATTATTGCCATTATTTATGGTGGACAAGGGGCATCGGACAATCAACCTATAAATCCATAAAGTGAACGGGGCCGGCAGTGGTTAATTGGCAGGAATGGTAATAATAGACGACCGGCCACAAGCGCACATACATACACGAACCGAATTCTAAGCGGAAAGCGGCAGGTGCACTTTGAATTGATCATCGCCGAAAAATTGTGTGCACGTCCGCCCATTTTAGATGTGGATTCGATCATTTTTTCCTTATGCTTTTGTTGTTCTTTGTACCAAGCAAAGACGTGATCTGAGAACTCTAGCGAAATTCTTCACCGAAGAATAACTGTATTCGTTAATGTGGTAAATGTTCGTTTCCTCTATAAGAATAGTTGTATGGAATTATGAATAATTACAAATTTTAATTTCCGAAAAAGTCAAAATTAAAGAATTTTTGTAAACATTATTAAAGTCGAATTGCTGCCTATTAATTTAAAAAACATCTTCAGCAGCAATTTACTTTACCAAATAAACTGACACACTTCTCTAGCAGTATATGAATAATATAACAATGGTATAAATTATTTAAATGATCAAAATTTATTTCATTTTAATTACGACATAAAAATTAAAATTAACCTCCATATTAAGTGATTTATTAAAACGCAACTAATAAAGAAAAACTATAAAATAATAACTAACAAGGTTTTCTCACTAGATGTAATTATTCCAAAAGTTCTAGATTATTTTTTATAGTTTATTTAGTAAATACTCTTAATTTTTTAATATTAAAGTCTGTCCTTTGTATACCAATAAGTAATGTATTACAACCTTTAAAACTCATGACCCAAGAAGTTCCTCATTAATGATATGTAAGTTTCAACACTAATTATGCATTAACATAGAATAAAAACCCTTATTATTCAACAGCGTACTGTTACCTCATAAATATAAAAAATACACATACGTATCTACAAAATATACACAAAATAAAACATATATGTATACACAGTCTGTCTTAGACAAACTGGAACTTTTTTGAAATAAAAACAAAAGCTTACTATTTTGATAAAATTCATTTATTTTATTCAAAGAAGTCGCCCTCGGCTTCAATACAACATTTCGCACGGTCAATTAACATGTCGAATGAATTTTTAAGGTAATATTTAGAGATGTCCTTCAAGATAGCTGTCGACGCCTTTTTAATGATTTCGACGTCGCCATAACGCTGTCCTTCCATCGACAAATGTAGTTTGGAGAATAGACAGAAATCACAGGGGGGCAAATCCGGTGAATACGCTGAATGGTTGGTGGTTAAAATGCCATTTGCAGTTAGAAAATCAGTGATAAGCGTCGAGTGATGAGGTGGTGCATTATCATGTAAAAAACGCCAGTTACAATTTTCACGATATTGAGGGCGCACACGACGAATACGAGTCAAAAGACGCTTCATAACACCAAGATAGTATACAGCATTGACTGTTTGACTAGTTGTTATAAACTCTTTGTGCACTATGCCTTTTGAATCATAAAAACAAATCAACGTCATTTCATTTTTGGCTTCTCCAAACGGATTTTTCCGTCTTTCTTCTCTTAGATACTTCTTCGGCACCGTCTATTAGACTGTTATGATTGTCAAATGAATAATCTTTGTTAAGTGATTTTTAATGTTTCCAGAGCAAGCTAGAAAGTGTTTTGCGAGCATAAGACCTCAGCTCACTTGTAATTTCTCTCAGAGAACACACTGTTACTTTATGCGCAATTTCTCTGCTTATAATGATGCAAATGTCATGATATTTTGACATAACATTGGTAAGAGATCTACCTTACCGACGCATATTTTCTTTAATAGATAGCGCCACTAAGAGTTATTATTTTGATAATTTTTTTGTAATTAATAGATTAAACTTAAACATATAGATAATAAATTTGAAAATGATTGAAAATTGTTTAGATTGTATCCTTTTCTTCCCTGCATTTATTTATTTCATTAAAACGTGTTGAAATTACATATTACATAGATAAGACTAATTTAATGGTAAATCCTAGACAAGTAATTTTTTGTTGTCATAAACGAAACTTGGCCCAGTTCCGGTAAAAGCTGCTTAGCTTATTTCTTTTTGTTGTTCTTATAATACTGGTTTATCAAGTCTCGACTATTGAGTTTTAATTATGATGTATTAGACTTAATTTTCACAAAAATAACTGTATTATCTGCAATTTAGCAGTTAGTTCTTTTATTAATTAAAAGCGAATTTTATTCATTTGTTTATTATTTAAAAGGAGGCATGAGATTCCTTGTTCCTCGACGCTATAACTTATATACAGGGTGTTGCTCTACTTATTAAACAAGGTGGTGTGCTCATTTTTATTGAAAACCGACACGACCGTCTTCGACTGGGCCGGCTGGAAAGCTGCACCCTGGGTAATTAAATCAACCCCGGGTGGGTGTTTTTTCTAACTATAGTTTCTTCGTTTTTTAAATTTTGAGCTTTCAAGTGTATAAATTGCAATATTGATTATTTATGTTTACTAATTAATTGTTCAATTTATTTACGAAATCTTTTGTAAATATCCCAACATGATAATAAATAAGATTGAAATTCTAAATCTAAGTAAATACAACGTAAACTATTCATCTTCCAACACGAATAAATTCCATAATAAAATCATCTAATCTGCTATAAATTGTATTTTCTATTGGGTGTTATATAAAAATAGTCAAAACTTACTTCGACCGAACCTGTACTTACATATTTATTCATGAAAACAGTCGTATTGTTATTAACACTTGTTTTTATTCAATCAAACGTGAACCTGTATCTATAAATAAATTATGTAGATCGTGTTGATCACATCTAAAGCTATATTATAATACAATATGGATGATACAATACCACAAAATATGATAATACGAAACTTTGAAACTGAGAACTCGACACGAATATAATCAACAATGAAAATTTAATTTGCCTTTTTCTGTTGTTATTTGAATATTCAATACGTATGACATTAAGTAGTTTTCTGTTGTTATTTGAATATTCATTATGTGTGACATTAAGTGGTAATAAATGTTCATAATAATTACACAAACAGCGTGTTTCAAAAAGAATATACGTATTACAAAGTATTATTTTGTCCAAACTATCGATCTTTGCGCCTCGGATCGTTTATTGGAGAAAGGAATACATAGTCTAGTTTATTTAATAGCCGCTAGATGTCAGTTGTCTTCTGCTTTTCTTGGTAACCGTCATATGTTTAAAATGGCTACTCCGCAGCAGAAATCATTTTGTTTTCTCGAGTTTGCGAAGTGTAATTCCGTGATTACAGTGCAAAGATGTTTCAGGTTGAGCTATCAAATTGATCTTCCGAATGGGTGGAACATTCGCAGATGGTATCGACAGTTTGTAGATACAGGATGCGTATGTAAAGAAAAGAGTCCTGGCCGCCCTCGTGTTTCTGAAGAAAATGTTGCATGAATTCATACTGAATTCGTGCCAGTCGGGAGCTGCAACTGCCTACAACAACAATTTGGCGTGTTTCGAGACGTCGGTTGGTTATGAAGCCGTACAAGTTACAGTTGTTACTAACTCTGCGTCCTGATAACAAACAGAAACGTGTGACATTTCGTAACGAGATTCATGATGCTATTGACAATGATAACTTTCGCACAACGCATCGTGTTCAGTGATGAAGCGACTTTCCATGTTAGAAGTCTGGTAAACAAACACAATGTTCGAATTTGGGGTCGACAGAGCCCACATGTAGTCATTGAACATGTACGAGATTCGCCTAAAATCAATGTGTTGTGCGATATCCCGATCATCTGTTTACGGCTCATTCTTCTTTGATGGAAACACGGTTAACGGTCAGAAGTATCTCGCTATGTTACAAAACTAGTTGTTTCCGAGGCTGCACGAAGACAACTTCATTTTTCAACAAGATGGGACACCCCCTCACTGGAGTCACCAAGTGCGTGAATATCTGAATGAAACTCTACCGAACCGTCGGGTTGGTCGTCAAGGAGCTGGCGGCTTAGCATGTCTCAGCTGGGCTCCATAGTCACAGAATTTAACACCCTGTGACTTCTTCCTGCGGATTTTCGTTAAAGACAACGTTTATGTGTCACCAATCCCACAGAACCTGGAGGAGTTGAGGAACCGGATCCGTACTGCCATAACATCAGTGACGAAGGACATGCTCGCCCGAATATGGGTGGTATTTGAGTATCGATATGATATTGTTCGTATCGCTGATGGAAGACATATTGAACATCTGTAATCTGAACTTGAGAGGTTCGTAAATACGTGTGTAAAGTTTCATATTCGTATGTCTTAAAGTTTAATAAATATATGCATTCGAAATACGTATATCCTTTTTTCAACATCCTGTAATTACATATATTTTTAAACATATTTGGTAGAATGAGTTGTGGTTTATGAAAAGGTATTACCTAAATTATATATAAATTAGCAACAAACAAATATTTGTTTCGTTCTCACTCTAATGCCTTCGTTACAATTAAGCTCCGAACATTGAAAACTGTGCATTTGTAATTTATGATGCATTCGGTAAATCGAAGTATGCTAACGGTGAATTCTTTATGCACATACTCCAAGATCATTAAGAAAGTGGATCGTTATGAACATATTAATTGATAAAAGTTGTCTGTGATAAATTAGATGCAATTAAAGTGATTAAAAGTCACTAAGTAGCTCATGTAAATGTACATAATGCCAAGTTTTAAATTTAATTACGAACGACATTTGCCAGATATACTTCCTAGTTGATAATGATCATTTTACTTTCCTATTTGCGAAACTGCAACTTTATGGTACTCTGTATTTCGTTAGAAAGTCATTTGGGTGTTAATAAATGTTTTGATTAATAATAACACGATTTATTTTCAAATTTAGATCCCTACCAGGTTTTAAGCTTAAATGAATTATTTGCAGAAGTTCTTTTAGTAAGTGCTGCATCTTCAAAAATAAATAAAATAGGTTGAGGTAATTTTCATTTTACAACATATTAATCAGCATTGTGTTCAGAAGATTGTCGCTCAAATGGCTTTCTCGACTTCGTCTGGTACAACGTATACAGACGATTCAATTTTATATTAAAGGGTCTTCCAATAAGAGGTTTCATTTTGATATTTAAATAAACAAGTATTTGTAAGCGACATCATCGGATGTTTATTTAATTGTAAAGACGAGGGTATGCCATTAATAATGGAAAACAATATCCAAATGGCCGTCACGGCTACGTTTGCAGGACCATATTCTTTTCATGAAATTTTCCATCACCGATTCGTACATTTGCGGCTGTCTGTCCTCGATAACTTCACGAATTCTATTGATAAATAATGAAGGCTGGTATTTTCCAGCCTCTCTGAAAGTAACTCATTCTTCTTGATCGTCTTAGTTATTTTATGGGTAGAGGTGCATGACAATGAGGAAAAGTCAACAAAATTATTGAGGATAAAAGTAGAAACGGACAAAAATTACGGTTAAATTGCAGTAAGTTTAAGATTACTTGAGGTAGTGACCGCTCCAGATCTGCTTTGAAATATTTGTTTACATATCCAGCTCTCGATTACGCTGAGGTATTTCTGGTGGTATTGTGTTGTTCCGATTAACAAGATCAAGGTGCCAAGGAACCGTATAACTTACGTCGATACTTCGGTTATTTTCCAGCCTCTCTGAAAGCAACTCATTCTTCTTGATCGTCTTAGTTCCACGCTTCTCGTCCTTTCTTGTGCTTTTTGCCTTCCAAATCTATTCACTTATCCATTCTCGCCCATCCTGAACAAGTGATTCAACGTTTTCATCTTTGTCTTCTCCATTACTCATATTTCTGTTGTAGTACTACTTCTAGTTGATTTATTATTATTTGATTACTAATTGTATCCATTCTCTTGATTCCGAATATACTTACTCAATCTCTGCAATCTGGACTTTTTTCTTGTAGAGGTTAAATATCTAAAAACTTTCATAATTTAATTGAAACTAACGGTTTTTTTAAGAGCTCGAGAACTTTAAATGATAATACAGGACAAAAACATTGTCGGAATAAAAATTTTTTTATTATAGTCTGGTAGATAATTTCATGGCATTTATTTTTTAAATATGATTTCCGGCATATGTCCGCCGCGACTACGAGTTACATGGTCCATTCGATCAGTCCAATTTTTGCCTCCTTTTTCCAATAAATCTGGCCATATGGCATCAATGGTGGCTTGAATATTGGCTTCCAATGCTTCAAGAGTTGCCGGTTTGTCGGCGTAAAGCAATGACTTAACATAGCCCCATAAAAAGTAATCCAGAGGCGTTAAATCGCACGAACGAGGGGGCCAGTGAACAGGACCACTTCTGGAAATAAAGCTGTCTGCAAATCGATTTTGCAATAAATCGATTGTTAAGCGCGCTATATGGCAAGTTGGCCGTCTTGTTGAAACCAAATGCCATCGATGTTTAGCTGATTAATTTTTGGAAAAAAAATTCAGTTAGCACGACTCGCTAGCGCTCGCCATTCACCGTAACGGTTGCCCTTTCCTCATTTTGAAAGAAATAAGGACCGATGATGCCGCCAGCGTGTAAACCGCACCAAACAGTCAATTTTAATGGATGTAATGGTGCTGTGTTAACGGCTTGAGGAGTGCCTTCGCTCTAAATACGGCAATTTTGTTTATTGACGTAGCCGTTTAACCAAAAATGAACTTCATCACTAAACACAATTCTTTGATAAAAATGCTCATCTTCGGCCAATTTCAAATGAGCCCAATCAGCAAAAATGCGACGCAAACGATGGTCGTGCACGAGCTGTATTTTATAAGCACGTAAGCCAAGATCCTTACGTAAAATTTTCCACGTAGTCGAAGGACAAGGGCCAACAAGTTGAGAACGATGACGAATCGACATTTCTGCGTCTTCTTCAATACTTTGCGCTACAGCAGCAATATTCTCTTCGGTACGCACATTTCTTTGTCTTGTTGATGGTTTTCAATCGAGAAGAGTAAAATTAGTGCGAAAACAATCAATAAGTGCACGAATTGCTTGCTCACTAGGCCGATTATGTTGACCGTAAAATGGACGAAGTGTTCCATGAACTTCGCAAACAGATTTTTTTTTCAAAGTAAATTTTCACAATTCGTAAGCGTTGTTCTGGCGATAAACGATTCATGATAACTTGCCAAACCTTACTGAACAGAATTGTCAACACAGTTTGACATTATCAGCTGTCAAACCATAGTTATCGATATCGATAATTCTCATGCAGCTTAAAAAAACATCCATAACATTCAAATTATCAGCACTTAATGATTATAAATGTCTAAATCCGACGTCAAAATATTTTACGATATGGACCATATTAACTATCAAAAATAGGTCGTCACTATTGAGAAACTCTATATACAACCAATGCTTTAACTGTTTAAAATATTCAACTGGCTAATAATATCAAAAATCGCATAAAATATTTAGCAAAAATCTTTTTTTTAATTACTGTAAACATCTTATATCTTTATTTAATATATTAAGAGCTAATTCTATTCTTAGAACGCAAACAATAACATCAACAACGAATGCATAACACTCGGTAGTCATAACGGCAGGTGTACAGGTGTACGTTCACAACTACCACCTTTCCATTCGTTGCTGTGCAGTTCCCCTCGTCTGATTGACATTTAATCACTTACAAATAGATTTGAATCCTATGTTACATACCGCTTCTACAAAATTATATGGTTCGCATAATAAAATGCTTTTCGAAAACAATAAAAAATGATCTTCTCATGTCACAGCAAATTTATCAACCAGAATTGCTAGAATCGAAATCCAAATCGTATGAATTCGTTTTAAAAATTATTTAAATCATTTTTTCTTTAGAAAAGAACTTACATAATTCGACTCGCTTGAATTTCAAGATTCAAGAAAAACCCATGACTTTAACATAGCATCTATACATTAGTTAGCTCGAAAAGTTGGTAACGATCGAATAATTTATTAATGCAATTGGTCAATAATAGAAGTAACTTTGATCACTTTTGACTATCTGTCAGGAAGTTTAAAGATTTAACTCTCGCAAAATATGCTACCCTTCTCCCTCAAGATTGTTCCAAATACGTACATTTTACTCGTATCTGACCCATCAAAAGGCTTCTTATTAAGTGGTTTTGCGACTAACGTATTAATGTTAATCAGAGCGATGTCTGGAATATGTATATGAGCGCATGAGGTAAAACATTCCAATCAAAAAAATAGTTGCTGTGTCCGTAAGGAAGTATGAAATTGTGCATTATTATTGAAGACGACGTCTTGTGTATTACCAAACTGATCATTTTTCATCAATTTCTACCAGGTGTGCCCGAAAGTTATTACCGGTTTTTCTAACAGATGTCGCCAGGGTTAGGTATACAATGTTATGATTTGACACATATGTCATTTTATTCTACTGACATCAAGCTTCAAAGCCATACATGTTATATTTTGCCAAAGGTAGACCGTCAAAGATTTATACTTCTTTGAAAATGGCGAGTTTCGTGTCTGAAGAAGTGCATTTGCAACACGGCACGCATTACTTTTCTTATTTAACCAAAAGAAAATAACCGCTTAAAGTAGTGGTAGAAACTTACGGAGAATATGTTCCAACCACAAGAACATGTGAAGCGTGCAAGACGAAGAACGTGTTGGCAGACCGAAAAAGTCTTAAGATGCGAAACCGCAGGAGGTATTGGATGAAGATCCAACTCAAACTCAGAAACAACCGACAGAAGCGTTAAACGTAACCCAAGAAATGACTAGCGACCGATTACGAGCAATGAGAAACATCCAAAAGATTGGAAAATGAGTGCCACATTAATTGAATGGAAAATCGAAAAATCGTCTGTGAAACGCTGCTTCAAAGGTGTGATCGTAAGTCATATCCGCATCGAATAGTGACGGGTGACGAAAAATGGATTTATTTCGCAAACGCTAAGCGGAAGAAATCTTGGTTATCACCTGGCACATCCGGTACATCGACTCCAAGGCCAAATCGTTTTGGTCGCAAGATAATGCTCTATGTTTGGTAGGACCAGAGTGGCGTAGTGTATTACAAACTGTTGAAACCTGACGAAACAGTTAATACTGATCGCTACCCACAACAAATTATCAATTTGAACCATGCATTGATTGAAAAATGTCCAGAGTAGGCCCGAAAACACTTTAAAGTGGTTTTACAGCATGACAACGCGCCCTCTCATACAACAAAACCGATCAAAGTAGCGATGAAAGCACTTGGTTGGGACAATATTGCACCCGCCGTACTCTCCAGACATTGCCCTGTCCGTCTATCACATTTTCGCATCAATGGGACACGTGCTTGCAGAGCAGCACTTCGCCAATTTCGAAAAATTAGAAATTGATCCCACGAATGGTTTTGCTCAAAGGACAAACAGTTTTTTTTTGGATGGCATGCATAAATTGCCTGGAAGATCGGCCAGATGTGTAGAATCAAATAGCCAATACTTTGAATAAATTAAGTTTTTCATTTTCTTGAAAATTATGTAGCCTATTTACGAAAAAACCGGTAATGACTTTCCGGTACACCTGGTATTTCTAATTAATCGCGTGACTTGCAGAATTTTTCTAAATTAATAAGTTAGTTAAACCCAAAATTATTTACCAATGTAATTAAATACAAAGCATAACCTTTTTGGGCGTTCCTCGGCTTGCGGAGATGTTCATGACGGTTTGGTTTCTAAACGCCACGTTTCATACATACCTAAAAACAAATAACAAATGAAATATTTCGAACATGGTCTCATGAGGAAAATACACGACTGGTATATTCCAATATTTTGATATGTAAAAAAACAAGTACTTTTAAGCGAAATCATCGGATGTTTATTTAATTGTAAAGAGGAGGGTATACCATTAATAATGGAAAACAATATCAGCCAAATGACCGCCACGACTACACTTGCAGGATCATATTCTTTTCATGAAATTTTCCATCACTAATTTGCACATTTGCGGCTGTATGTCATCGATAACTTCACGAATTCTATTGATAAATAATGAAGGCTGTTATTTTCCAGCCTCTCTGAAAGTAACTCGTTCTTCTTGATCGTCTTAGTTATTTTATGGGTAGAGGTGCATGAAAATGAGGAAAAGTCAACAAAATTATTGAGGATAAAAGTACAAACGGACAAAAATTATGGTCAAATTGCAGTAAGTTTAAAATTACTTGAGGTAGTGACCGCTTCAGATCTGCTTTGATATATTTGTTTACATGTCCAGCTCTGGATTACGGTGAGGTATTTCTGGTGGTATTGTGTTGTTCCGATTAACAAGATCAAGGTGCTAATGAACCGTATAACTTACGTCGATACTTCGTGTAAGTTTGCATTGAAGAAAACTCTATGAAAGAAATATTCCGTTCTGATCACCACAGGCTACAAATTTTAATCCTATCAAGAATATCTATGAATTGATGCAGCAATTTAAAAAAAACGTAAAAAAATTTAGATTTTGTCGGCTAATGGATTACTACACAGATGATCAAGGATAATGCATAGATGGTGAAATAAGTGGTGAAAGCCAACAAAATTATTGACAATAAAAGTGCAACGAACAAAAATTGAGATTGTAAGATTATTTGAGGTAGTGACCGTTCGAGATCTGCTTTACGTAGAATGTTATGACACTATGTTAACGCAGCAAGTCATACAATCGCGAAAATAATTAATTTTTTACACGAATCCATTAAACCGGCTGCACACCCACCATACAGTCCAAATCTTATCCCCAACGAATTCCATATGTTACTGTTGATTAAGATTATGGTGCAGATTAAGAGATTTTCAGCGATTTCTGAATTTTAACATTTCTGCCTGTTTCGAATAGTGATTCAAAAAATTAAACGATTGGATTTTAACTAAAGGGATTATTTTGTAGAACAATAATTAATTAGAATTCCATTTTCTTGTAAGTAGAGCGTTTAATTTTTATGTGCACGGCAGGGTAGGATCCGATGTAGTAAGTGCGTAAGTACATAGGTACCAACAAACATATAACTGAGCAGAGCGATGAGTATAATAATATAAATATTCGGTATATACTTACGAACCTGGTGTGCAGACTAATGTGACAGCTCTATTTGTAACTAATTTTTTTCAGTACGACCCTTGTACATTCAGTTATTATTGCAAATTATAATAATTCGAGAAGGAGTCAAACTAAATAATTCCATCAGCGAAATACGGAAGACGTTATTTTTGCACTCATGGAATAATTTAGCCAAGAACTTTTTAATGGAACTGCTTTTACATATTTTGCTTTAAAAATGTTAAAATATACCTTATTTATTTTGTTCATTTATTATTAATTTTCTGAATATTTTAATCCTGATGATAAGTATATATTAATTATTGAATCTTCTTTTTTTGGATTTCTGACTGTTTAAACACTTCTATTTTAAATCTACAAATGTCGTATTTAAAATGCATGGCTTTCATTGTGAAATAGTTCCTTGTTGACTTATTTTGATTTTGTTATCTCACAAAACTAGATATGTTATTAGACATCGAACAAAAAAATTATCAATAAAAATACATGGAAATACTCCGAGGTGTTTCAAAGTGAATACCAATAAAAGAGATTTTTTTTTATCTCTCTTATTAAAAAAGCAAGAAGCAGTTACCGTAGTGCTATCTCATCTAATTGTCGACAAACATGCGCCGGCGTTTGTAACAATTTAATGGCCACGTTATTATCTTCCTTCCAGATAATTAAGGGTCGGATACTTTTCGTCTAAAGTGAACGTTTTAGTGGAGAGGGAAACTTTCAGGCTAGACTTGATATTGTTAGCACAGGCGTGTGTGTATCATAACTTGCACGTATACCTATATGTATATCAGGACCCCGCGTGTCTAATAACCCGGCAAATGGGCCCTAATCAACGAGGAGTCTGTTCGTGCATTAAGCACGAGTTCGACCTCAAGCATCGCTCTTGACAGCGAATATTCTACTGCGGCGGTAGTTGAACCATACCCTGCGGCTACATAGGCTTCATTATTCTTTCAGAAATGAGGGAAAAAATTGACGCTGCGCAAATAATATAATTGGGTAAACCGACGGATAAATACTCCGGCAATCAATGTTATTTGTTTACCTTTTTTAGGGATTAAAAAGTCTCCACACATGCATAATGTAGAAGAGCGCATGCCGTGAGGTCGATCTTCAATTCGTTTTCTTCCTTTTTGTGATTTTATTCCCGTTTTTAAGATACACATTCAATTAGTTTTTTTTGCCGCTACAGCAAAATTGTGTTATTATATATTGTTATGGTTACTGGGAAAGACGTAATAAATGGTTACCTGTAATATGGTTGATGTTCGAAATCTTCTTGTACTTAGTGTAATGAATATGGTATATTTAGCTTAATAAATTATCTTTTTTTGCTGCGATAATAAGAATTTGAAACAATAGCATAATTCATGTGCGATGAAGTGGAAAATTTGTATCGCGAACAAGAAATGCAAGGAAAGTTCTATAAGATCAGTGGCAGGCAGATGTAAATGATATCATCAATGATGAATAAGGTTGAACAATTCTCCGGGCAAGAAGCGACAGACACCGCTAATAGGGAAACGCGTGGAGACATTGTCGATGGCTTGCATCATGTCAGTAACGCAAATATGCCGCGCAAACATAGATTATTAACTGCGATGGGTGTAAATAAATTATTTACATGTATAGTGGTGTGCATAAGTAAGTGAGCATCATAGAAAATTCAGCTCTGGCTTATGGTGATGATTTCTTTTTAAAAATGTATCTACTCCAGTTTATTTAAAAATATAGATTTAGATTCACTGTAGAATAATTTACCAATAATACGAGGGAGTGGAAAATTTGTATCGTTAGCAAGTAATGCAAGGGAAGTTCTATAGGATCAGTGGCAGACAGATTTAAATGATAACATCAATGATGAATAAGGTTGAACAATTCTCCGGCCAAGAAACGACAGGCACCGATAGTAGGCGAACGCGTGCAGACATTGTTGATGGCTTGCATCATGTCAGTAACGCAAAGATGCCGCGCAAACATAGATTATTAACTGCGACAGGTGTAAATAAATTATTTACATGTATAGTGGTGTGCATAAGTATGTGAGCATCATAGAAAATTCAGCTCTGGCTTCCGTTGATCATTTCTTTTTAAAAACGTATCTACTTCAGCTTTTTAAAGATATAGATTTAGATACACTCCTTATTTAGAAAAGACTTAAATAATTAACAATAATTGTCCTAAAATAGGATGCTTCGCCTGTGGCACTACACCGGATATTTAGATACACTGCAGAATAATTTACCAATAATACGAAGGTGGGTTGAGAAGTGCATGAAACGAAAATAAAGATAAGAACTTTACCACCTCGATACAGGTAGACCAGAAATGATCCAAAGTCTTTCTATGCCTTGATAAAGTTGAAAAAGCTCAAGTTCATTAAAATAAACATCTACAGCAGTTTTAACATCGCTCTTAGCTGGAAACTTCTTACAAAGTATTTTTCTAAGGGTTGAAAAAGGTGGTAATCACTTTATCAGGCAATGACCTAGTCTTCGTTCTTTTGGTCATTGAAAATGAAATGTTATAGTGTTGCACGTTACCATATTTTCGCTAAAGATCGAAATACGATAATGTAACAGGTTTTATCGGTAGTAATAAATCAGTACGAACATCTTCGTTTTCAGATCGCTGTAGCAATAAATTTTCTAGGATTAATAATTGTAAAAAACCTTATGAAATTAACTCTTCTGTTATTCATATTTCTTGCTAAATAAAGGCATTAGCTTTATCTTCATTTTCGACATTAACTGAAGTTGCAGCTCGTCGCATCCTCTTCGCATTCTCCAATTTAAAAAAAAGCTATAACAATGTGAAACCCTTAGAAAGGTATTAATAAGGGCAGCATTTACAAAATATAAAATTCGATTTTTAAAATCATCTCATAACTGTAGTCGAGATCGGTCGCATACGCGCTTTTAAACCCTCATGCAGTGGCGGTTCGAGCAGGCGCTGCGCTGAACCACTATACAAGTTGAAACCTGTCAATGCATTCTGTTCCTTGTTTAAGCGTTATAGTTGCAATATAAAATTATTCGTGAGTCTTATATTATTTATTTATTTTATTATTTTTTTTTAATATATTCTAATTGTTTTGAGCAGTGTACTTTGAAGTTACAGCCACTTAAAATCCTGTAGTCATATTTCCAATAAATGAAACCTCTTATATGACGTGTTCGAATTTTAGCTCTCAATAAATACTAATATAGCTGTAAAATCTGATAATAAATGAAAGTCCTTCAATTTTCAAACTATCCTAGCGTAGGTGACATTTTCCTATACAAAACTTTTGAAATTCTCATAATGAAACAATGACAACCAGGTGTGGTACTTGCAGTAGCAACATCTGGAAATGAAATGGCATTGAATATATGGAACCTAGGTTGTAGTAAACTATTGGTATCAATAGAAATATTGAGAATGTGGTTCAAGGCAAAATACCAGGTTGATACTCTGGACAATAATGGCCTGAATGAACAGTATTTTGCAAATCTAATCAAAAAGAAATAAGAAAACCTTATTAAGAAACTCCCCTTGTACAACTGACATATTTTAAATGAGAAAATATGCGATTACATTCGCTATTCAAATCTTGCTGTCTAGATTTTTCGCATCAAGAAAAAGTAGTTTTTTTGAAGAAGGACATCTAGTCATTCCATTGATATTAATCGTAAATCCAACGTTACTATTGTATAAGTATTTTTCTGCATTAAGCAATCGATTCCATCTAAAATTTAGATTTCGAATATTCACAAAAAGTCCATGCAAAAGCCATGCCTCATAAAGACATTTCTAAAATCAATCCTTAGTTGAGACAGAAAGTCTTGTTGACTAGAAGAAACTCTTTTTGGGGTGGCTTTGAATTGAATTACGAAGACGCGATACACGCGAGGTGACGTTGAAGAAAAAAAGTACATGACAAAATGAAGAAACGGCATATAAGAAGAAGGGTAGGGTCGGTGTCGTCTGGACACGGGCGCCGATCTGGCGATAACAAGTGACAAACGCGCTGCACCCAACTATCCCCTGTTATATGAATACAAAATACTATTCGTCTCTGTCTATTCGGACACACGTCGACCTCGATGTAAAAGAAGACCCACGCCCGAACGGCATAGAAATATGAAATAATATCTTCCAGCGATACCTAACACATATACAGAGTGTGAAATTGTGCACCGCAATTAGTGAGATGCTGCCATCAATGAAAAGAAAACAATATTTAGGAGTCTTCTCGAAATTTTCGTTATCCAGAATTTTAAAAATAGTAGTAACAGTCGAAGTCTGGAGACACCCTTGATAAAACGCGTAAAAAATATTAAGAAATTTGCTCTTTAATAAAAGACAAGTAACCCCATTTTTATTAAAGATCTTTTAATAGTTTTAAGATAAAACATTACGTTTTTTTTATTAAATTCTGTATTGTCTCGTAAAAGAAATAAACATAAATGATTTAATATAAAGTAGTCTTGATTATGTTAAGGACAAAGATAAAATTTTCATTAAATATTTTGCAAATGAATTGCATATAACACACTTCAGTAGAGGAGTAAATACATTATCACATTTATGTATTCAAACATTAACATCTTCAATATTTCAAAATTCTTCATCCATAATATATTTAGGAAATTACAGACCGGTTAGCCTTTTAACCGGCTCTTTGAAATTGTTCGAGAAAGCAACTTACTCCAGACTAACAAATTTTATTTTCAAACATGGCTTAATCAGTAAACTATCAACATGGTTTTGCTACATGATTTTTCCGAACAAGTCCTGAATGACTTAGATGTTAAAAACCTACCATGTGGATGCTTATTAGGTTTATCTAAAGCGTTCGACACTGTAGATTATAAATTACTTTTAAGTAAACTCGAACGCGCTGGTATAAGAGGCACTGCCCTTCCTTGGTTTAAATCTTACCTTACTAACAGATCACAATCAGTATGCCTAAATATCGATGGTAATAATACTTATTCCGATGAGGTAATGATCTCCAGAGGTGTCCCGCAGGGCAGTATTCTCGGACCCATTTTATTTTTATTGTATTTTAATTATATTCATTATCTCGATCGTGAACCTAATAAACAATGCATCACAATTAATTATGCCGACGATGCTACGCTTTTGGTCACAGACGGCTCTTTAAATCAAGTATTTGACAGCGCTGACTCTGTATTGGGAACAGTTCAGAACTGGCTAACACATAATAACCTGAACGTAAATAAATCGAACACAAGTATAATATTGTTCAGATGCAATACCTTTTCTGAATTTCCTGACACTGTGGAACTTGGTGATTCCTTATATCCCGTACACAATAGTGTTCGTTTGTTGGGAATTACGGTCGATCAGTTTCTAAAATGGAAGGATTATGTCCATGATTTATATAAAATCCTTTCAAATGTATTTTTTGGAATTCGTCGCTTGAGG
Organism: Dermolepida albohirtum; assembly: GCA_031893035.1. Classification (NCBI taxonomy): domain Eukaryota; kingdom Metazoa; phylum Arthropoda; class Insecta; order Coleoptera; family Scarabaeidae; genus Dermolepida; species Dermolepida albohirtum. The sequence goes on from JAVIWB010006595.1 coordinate 221,506, forward strand.
AAACTCGTTGGTGGACAGGCGTTACGAATGATATACTTTGGATGCTTTTATTCCAGAGTAAGGTATGGCATTGCTGTTTAGGGTAACAGTACTGATTTGAATCATATTTTCTTAATACAAAAAAGAATTCTGAGAATAATACATAACATGAATTTTAATCAATCATGCAGGAGCATATTCAGAAAACATTTTTTGTTAACTATTTTTGGAATTTATATATTCGAGGTCCTTCTTTTTGCTTACAAACATAAAGACCTATTTGAAGAATACAGCGCTGTTCGTGATTATTCCACAAGGCATAAAACTAATTACCATTATCCCAAACACCGCCTAACCTTGATAACCTTGGACTTCACTACTCTTCCATTAAATTTTTTAATAGCTTACCGGAATCGTTTAAAAAAATTAAGGTATTCTCAATATTTAAAACAAGAGTTCGTGATTTCGTAATTGACACAGAACCATACAGTATATTTGAATATATAAATCGTAATTCTCTACAGTAAGATTATGATATGTAAGAATATGTTTTAACACATATGTAATATATCCGTCATGACGTTTGCATTTTTTTTCTGTACAATTAATTTCAATAAAGTTATTATTATTATTACTATTATTATTGTTCTGCTCTCTAAGAAGTATCATTGTAATATCATCAATTAGTATGATACACCTTTGAATATTAACAAATGTTTAGCATGACCGAAGATTAGAATTGTTTGCCCTATTAAGTGGTGAAATAAAGTTCAGATGCAAGTAAATTTAATATTATCTGATTTTCAGCTTTTTCTTTAGCCACTCGAAGTTGCTGGACTGCAATAGTCACTAAAGCACTGTAGCTTTATTTGGTTTAAAATAAATTCCCCAAATCTTACATACTACTTTTAATCAAACAATCCTGTCTTCTATACTAATCTGTACAGATCTAGAGTCGGTCAACTGCAGCATAATGTCGGATTTACTTTTTGATTGCTCGTAGATGGGTTGTGTCATGTAATTCAATACCTTATATTCTTGCGAGTAATGCTTTACCGTTTCTGAAACTGGGCGTCTTCAATATCTCCAATTGTCTTCGTGTTTTTTCTTCTGGCACGTGACTTGTAAGAAATTCTATTAATATTCTAAACTAGTTTCTTTCAAACGAAAGCAATTTCCCAATCTTCCAGTTTTATGTTAAACCTTCGCCAATCTATTTATTCATTCCCGAATAGTGCACCTAGGCGTTCCCAGTATAGATTCTGGTTAAATATATGAAGCTGATCCTTTTCTGGCAAGTTCATCGACTTTAATTCCCAAATATCACGGTATCCACAACAGCTTTACAATATTCCGCTGTGGTAGCTCTGTACCTCGCAACATTACTATACTACTACTCCAATTGCAGTCTGGCATCGGTAAAAATATGAATCTTCCTATAGAAGTCTCGGGTTCGAATCCAATAGCCTCTTGTCAAAGAGGGTCTTTCATGGTTTTCCCTTTCCCGTTTAAGCTAATGCTGACAAAGAAAGATCTTAAATCGTACCATGAGCGCGGGTGTAATAATAAATCATAGTTTGTCAAAGCTCCCTATAATTGGCGTTACGTTGTAGGGCGGCATAAATGCACAGATTATTATTAAGCGTGTTGTTTTATTAAATCTTACATAGTTTCAGTGCTGTTGGTTTTGAACATAAATAAAACTCTGCACCTGGGCACACAACTGAAAGTATTTAGAACGCAAAGATACAGTTGATTCTGTTTTTTTTACGTTTTGTGTGTGATGCAAGATCTTCAAAACCAAAATATAGTTGTGCTAAAAAGTATGCCAATGCCGAATTACTAAAAATACTAAAGGATAGTGATAGTAAGTGGGAGAATGAAGACTTTTGGCAGGAATCATTTGAAGGATGGTCAAAACTGGACTCAGGGTTAGAATCGCGTAATGAGGTTCAACAAAATTTAGCAGAAGATAATGATAATGATATTGAATCTCATGTACATCCTCAAAATAAAAATACAGATCCATCCAGCATTTATTGGAAAGGAAATACGGATGACATGAAGGATTTTCTAATTACAGAATATAAAACTATAAATATTTTATATCTACACTTCATATATTTTTTGGTACTCTCTGGACAAGCCTGTTTAAACTCACGAATACGGTCTGGAGATTTAATGAAAACTTTTTTCGTAGAAACTATAAATTGGTCTACTTTTAGATAATTGTTTCTAATAAATTCAGCTACAAGATGACATGCATGAAGCAAATAGGTTACATTAAGCGATTGAGGATGAGATTGTTTTCGTAATTTTCCAGCTTTAACCATATTCGAATCCTATTCGTAACCAATATTACAAGTTGGATTGCCGATATACTGAACTTCCTAAAGTTATATTTTATAGATTCTACTATCCTTTCCCCGTTTGTCTTCTGTAATATTCTACTACGTAAAAGAAGAGCCACGGAAATTTCACAGCTTTTTAAAGTGCTCACTAACACTAACACAGTTTCAGTGCAGTAGTTCAGCCCTGAAGATGTCCCATACAAATGAGTACGAAACGTCGGCAGATATACTAGTGACGTGGTTCCAGCCCAGAAACCCAGAAGCAGATAACATGCTCACTAAGACATTTAAAATACTATTCTTTCTTGCATCCGTTGCTTCATCTACCGTCAGCCATATTTTTTGATGTTTCAAATCTGCTTTTATTTCATCCGTAATCATGTTTTTCACCCGACGAAAATTATACTGTAATTGACTTCTTCTTAGCAGTCCCCATTCCGGAACGTATTTCCCCCAAATATTTCGAAATTCTTCATGGTCTACAATATTTTGTGGAATGTTGCGCACACTTAATATATAATAAAAATAAAGTCATATAGAGTTTCTGGCGAGTCCCCAAAGCAGTATGTGGCCTGGTATTATCATGAAGTAGTATACTGTCATTCCTATTGAACATCGCCGGCCTCTTTTCTTGGAGTGCTGTTTTTAAATTATCCAATTATTGACAGTACCTCTTCGAATTAGGCTTTTCGTTCGATTTCAACAGCTCAAAATGTATTGGTCCTCGAATATCCCATCATATACACAACATTCTCTTACTCAGGCTCAACTTCGGTTTAGAGATGAAGAGGGCAAGTTTTCCGAATTCACGATACGCCCATTTCCTTTCTATGTTTTCGTAGATAATCCACTTTATATTTCCAGTTATCATCCGATCCGAGAAAGGTTCGATTTTGTTCCGTGCAAGCAGAAATATGCATATTATGACTTGATCATTAAAATTCTTCTCACTTAACTCATGTGGCATCCATCTCGAATATTACCACACCAATCTTAGTTTTTGAATATGGTTCGACATGGTTTGTTGAGCTGAATCAAGCTTTTCCGCAATCTCAGATGTTGCCGAAAATGGGTTTTGCTCTAACAGGATTTTGACAGTATCATCGTCGATCAAAGATGGTCGCCCTGAGCATGGCTTATTTGAAATTTTTCGAACCATTTTCTGCATGTTCTATCAGAAACTGTACATTCACCAAACACTTTCATTAAATTTATACACGCTTCTGTAGCATTTCCTCCTTGTTGGAATAAATAAAAGCAAAGTTAAAAGATCAAACAATATGGATAACGGTAGATGAAACAACGGATGCAAGAAAGAATAGTATTTTGAATGTGTTAGTGCGCACTTTAAAAAGCAGTAAGATTGATATAGATACGATAGATGAAATAACGGTATTTCATCTATCGTCAGCCATATTTTTTGATCTTTTAACTCTACTTTTATTTGATCCGTAATCATGTTTTTCGCCCGAGAAAAATTATACTGTAATTGACCTCTTGGTAATTTCCATTCCGGAACGTATTTCCCCCAAAAGTTTCGAAATTCGTCATTGTCTACAATATTTTGTGGAATGTTGCACACACTTAACATAAAAATAGAGTCACATAAAAATTTATAATATGGTACATCACGTTGCGCATTTAACCGGTATTGTTTGCTATTAACATGTCTATTACACACAAAAATACAGTACGGTAAAATGTTGATAATGCAAACAATACATTTAATAATAGTGCCAGTGTATTCTAATATCGAAAATCGGTTAAGAAACCTATTAACACTCGTCGAATATAACAAAGAATGCTATCGATTCGCCATCATCAATCTAATCCGGCATTCATACACATATCATACGCATATGAATCTACACTTCGAGTATATCCGACCGCTTTTGAAATATATCATCGCCGACAATGAGAGCGCACTCGTTTCTGCAGACTCAGTAAGGAGCGAACATAGAATTACTTCTTCCTGATTTACGTTGATGACATTACAGGTTCTACTAAATCATTTTCTCTTCTATTTGGTGATTTTAAGCTCTACGTTTCTATAACATGTGCAACGGACTGTACCATAAGTGACTACAGAAATATTCAGACTATTTCTTAACCATTGAAGCTAATAAAAAAATTAGTGGTCATCTAGTTACAGCTCTTTTCATGTCCAGCTTCATTAGAGACGATTCCTTTTAGAAGATCTAAGTAAAAACCGTTACTTTTTGAAATCGATTATACGAGGGTAGACGTTTATATTTCGGGAATAGCAAACAAAAAAAAAATTTTTATTTAACGAAAATAGTTTTATTGCTTTTCAAAATATTCTCCTTGAAAATCAATGTACTTTTGCATTCGTTTAAACCAATCCGAAAAGCATTGCTGCCACTGTGTGTATCTCCAAAATATGAGTTTCGAATGCTTCAACTGCCTCTTCCCGTGTAGAAAACCGTTGATCACTAAGTTTATTCTTCACGTGTGGGAACAAAAAGAAATCAGAGGGTGCTAGATCAGGGCTGTACGGCGAATGGTTCATCAATTCAATGTTTCGCCTAGTCAAATATTCAATTGTTTGAACCGACCTGTGAGAGCTCGCATTGTCATGGTGGAGAATGATCTGTCGTATTCGGTTTGTTCTTCTTATTTCTTCAAAAACTTTTGACAAACAAATAGTTGTGTATCATTCGGAATCGATCGTCCTACAACTCTCTAAAGGCACGGTCGCAACGTGACCGGTTTTTCCGAAAAAAGAGGCGACCATTTGTTCTAATGTGCTTCGAGCGCGAACAACTTTTGTTGGTTTTGGCTCATCTTGGAGTACCCACACAATCGACTGCTGTTTCCTATCAGGTTCATACGTATAGATCTAAGATTTATCACCTGTGACGACTTTATAAATGTTCTTTGAAGCACCGCCATTGTATTTTTTGTGCATTTCTGGGCACCAATCGACGCGAGTCCTTTTTTGAGCGGTTGTCAAATTATGTGGTACCCAACGTGAACATAGCTTCTTAACGGCTAAATGTTCATGCAGGATCTTATGCACGCTGGTGTTACTAATGCCTAGAGATGCCTCGATCTCACGGTATGTCACATAACGATCTTGCATTATCAATTCAGACACTGTATTAATGTTTTCGGACACAACATTTGTAGAACGACTTTCACAAAACTCATTGTTCAAAGAACACCGTCCAAGTTTGAATTCACTATACCAACGATACACTGTAGTTTTGGTGCTAATTCCATATTTTCGTTGACAAGTTACTGTCAACAGTAGAAATAGCGACCGGATAATAAAACCGTCAGGTAAATATATTGTCAAAATTGACAAACTTCACGATGCAATCATCAGGTCGGAGGCAACACTAACAGTGTTGCCAGTTCCCGAAATATAAACGGCTACCCTCGTATATATAAATTCAATTTTCGCCATTTTTGCCTATTTTTTGACCAATTAGAAACCAAAAAATCATTTGAACTATATTCGGAATCACTACTTTTATTGAAAAAAAAAGTGTACATTTTAACGATACACTCCGTATATTAACATTAATTCTTTAAAATTCCGTGCATATTCGGTCACTACGTCGGTCACCACATCGAGAGCGAACTTCTTCGCACTGACAAAAGAAACACGTGCGAAGGCCCTGAAAGATGGGTAATAACCGAGGGTGATTTCGGTGTCGTATAAGTTGCGTCTCCGTGAAGGATATTCCCTTATGAAACGAGAATCCTATGCAAATTTCCAAGATGTGCTAGGAATTTGAGGTGCGCACGTACAGCCCTCAGTCGGATTATTTATGGAACGCGGTCGTTGCTTGACCCATCGGAGGACGACTGTTTAATATTAATGCGGACGGCAGACGTTCTGTCGGACAGATAATAAGAAAATTGAATTAAAACGAGGAACTGTGTCAGTTACAAGGATGACTTTGAATTATTGAAGGTATCCAATGACATCAAGGAAATCGATATTAATATTAAAGGGTGTTTTGTGTATAGTCGGCATTCTTCAAGAAAGTACAGTATTTCGACGATAGTTAACTGTTGAAGATAAAGTAAAGTATGCTTTGGAGAGATACTGCAGATTAAAAACTTTTAAAAACGTTTCGGATGTGGATTTTAACAATTAGAAAGAATACATTCATGAAATATACACAGTAAAGATGACAAATTCTCAATACATCTACAAAAAAACAGTAGGCTAGCTCTTAGTTTAATCTGTTTCGATTAATTTGTGCGCTATTTATGGTGATTAGAAGGTTAATTTCATTAGAGCGCAATTCTCTTATTCGTAAAGAAAAAGATATCGCATTAAACGCTTTTTAAAAAATACTAAATAAAGCCTTGTAAACCTTTAATACGTGGATTATCTTTTAAATTTTGCATAGAAAAGTGGAGTGAAACATTCAAAACTTCATTGTTTTTCGAAGTATTCTCCACGAAGATTAATGCACTTTTGCATGCGCTCGAACAAACTCTGGAAGCAGTTGTTTCACTCCTTTGTTGGTACAGTCAAAATTGCGTTTTAGAAGGCATTGACTGCTCATTCTGACGACTGGAACCTTTGATCGAGCAGTCCGTTCTTGATTTTCGGAAAGGTAAAGAAATCGTTGGGACTTAGATCCAGACTGTATGGAAGATGCTCCAATAATTCGACGTTTTGTTACGTTAAGAATTCAATTATCTTGCATGCTGTGTGCGAACTTGCATTATCTTGGAGGATGATTCATCGTTCGGGGTTGGCTTTTCGAAGTTCAGCGATAACTTGCCGCAAACAAATGGTTGTATATCAATCAGCAGTAACAGTTCTTTGATTTTGTAGAGGAATTGTTGCTACATGACCTGCTTTCGAGACAAATGTCGCGACCATCTTTTTGGAGAACGGATGACTTTTATTGGCTTTTCTTCACCTCAGTGCACCCAAACAGACGACTGGCGTTTATTTTCTGGCTCGTATGGGTAAATCTAAAATTCATCGCCACTGACAATGTTGTACACGTTTTTAAAGTTTCCGGCGTTGAAGCGATCTACAGCTCTTTGACACCAATTCACACTAGCTGCTTTCTATTATTCGGTCAACAGATGCAGTATCCAATGGGAAACTAATTTTTTTACACACAATTCTGTATGGAAAATTTTTTGAATTGAGGTCTTTGAAATCCCCAATAATGCTTCAATCTGGCGATATCAGTTGATAATCTTGCGCACAGCATCGACGTTTTCCTGATAACTGCCGTTTTTGGTGAACCTGCTTTTGGATCGTCGCTAAGACTAATCTGTACACGTTTAAGTTCTCCATACCAACGAGAAATTGTTGACTGAAGTGGTGCTTCATTGCCGAAAACAGAAACCAACTCGGCGAGGCATTCTGGTTGAGATAATTGTCTTCGAAAATTACAAAAAATTATTCCGCGAAAATGTTCTCGGTTTAATTCCATTTTTCACTAAACTTGTCAACTTTAACAGTTCGTTAAAGCTACAACACTTCACGTATCGCACTGAAATTTTGGATTTAGGTTAAGTAAAGATGAAGGTTAATTTTTAGTACTGACATTTTATTAGGGCACCTTCTCTGTCCCACTATGCAAAACTTAAAATACATCCCACGTATATATTTTTAAATAATATGAATTAATATTTTGATAGGCCAGCCTTTGTTTTGATAACGATGGCAATTCTTCCCGGCATACTTCTGATACATGATGCAGCTTTTATTTCAAATTCTGATTATTGCGCCAAGTGTCTTCAGTATTTTGCTTTAAAACAGATAGGGTCGAATTTGGAGTTGAGTAAATAACCCTTTTTAAACCATTCCTTGCATTTCGTCTGTTAGAAAGTATTTACTTATTTATAACAATTAATTTTAAATACTTTCAAAATTCACATCTATAATTAATCTAGTTTTTGTTTCAATTTATTTATTTAAACAAATATCTGTCATATCAATTTAATTACTATACAATTATTAAAATTTGAATATTTATGCAATACCTTTTTATCTTTAATATCTTTACTAGATACATATGTATGTGTTATCAATGATTTTATCAATTTTTTAATACGTTTCAACCTATTCATAATTTCAACTATCAAAGCATATTATATATACAATATTTATATTATATATATTTGAGTCATTTATAATGTAATATATTATGTATAGTACCCATCGATAACTCTTTCTGTATGATTATATATCACTTTTATCTATTTATCAAACTGTAAAACTGAATCTTCTTGGCTTACTTTCATGTCTATCACTAAATTCCACATTTAATGTACAATTCTTTTGAAATAACATTGATTTTAAGTTATATTAATGTCCCATTTTACTATTTTATATATTTACGAATTCATAAAGGTTTTATTTTACTATGTGATATATATAAAGAATTTTACTAGGAAAATATTATTATACGTGAATTAAATTAAATTATTCTATGTATATTCTTAATTAAATATGAATCAATAATATACACAGAGTAAATCTCTGTGTTTCTTATCAACTTAAATATATACATAATAAAACTTCGGTCTTATTAATTTATGTGACAAGTATCAACTACCTTTTAATAATATTCATTAGCATACTTAAGTATATAACGCCACTAAATAATTATAAAAATATATCTTTACTTTTATTTATTGTATATGTGCGTATATATATATATATATATATATATATATATATATATATATACTACATATATACATATTGCTTATTTACAAATAAATATTTTCACCCCGAAAGAACATATACATATACGTATACACTTATGTACAAACTCCATTAACCTAGACAGAGTTTATCTTCTTCTGGGCTTCGGGGCTGGAACCGCGTCACTGGTATAAGTGCCAACATTTCGTACCCACTCGTGTGGGACATACTCAGGGCTCAACTACTGCTACTATTCGTTGCACTGAAACTGGTAAAAGTCGATGGTGGACGGGTTTATATACGGGTAATGGGTTATGAGTCAATGGAGCGTTACGGTTGCAGTTGGGTCGTTTGGAGATGCAGGATTGCCAGGCGTTGTGTAGGGGGTAGCCATTATCACCCCCAATAACCTTAACCGTGATGATGACTACCCCATACACAACGCCTGGCAATTCTGCATCTCCAAACGACCCAACCGCAACCGTAACGTTCCATTGACCCATGACACATTACCCATACATAAACCCGTACACCATCGACTTACACCAGTTTTAGTGCAACAAACAGTAGCAGTAGTTGAGCCCCGAAGATGTCCCATATGAGTAGGTACAAAACGTCGGCAGTTATATCAGTGACGCGGTTCCAGCCCGGAAGCCCAGAAGAAGATAGTATGGACCTCGACCGCGGAAGTCTACGTACCAGATTAGACAAAGTTTATCCAAAACTCAGTCTTAAGCATTATCATCATATGTAATGTGGAGGTGTCCACATAACATTTATAAACGTTTAACGATAATCTGTTTTCATTTAATCGCAGATTATGGATCGATCCCCTCATAATTTTATGTGTATAAATCGTTCATAGTCTTAAAATATGTTGTTTGGTGATTATACATATGTATGCTGACAATTTAGATACGTCCGTATACAATAAATTCATTAAAAAAACATAAGAAATATAAAGTTTAAATTAGGAATGTTTTCCGATCACGTGATCACTGTCGTATGAAATATGATATCGACAGGAAGTGAGGATGTCAAATTAAATACTATAGCATACTTATATTGCTGTCAAATGCGATAAGGTACTATATACCTAACCAGTAAACCTGTACACCTGTAAATAACAAATGTAAAAGCTGTCTATGTAAGTTACCTAAGTGTAAACCTGCAAGATGATGAAATAAATATGATAAATTATCTGGTAGAACAATAACAAATAACGCCGATAAAGTACAAGGAATATAACAATACCGAAACCGTAGAAAAGACAAACTTCATAAGTTAAAACCTAAACACTATTTGGTCTATATTATACGTGACACATTTCTTTAACACATGTGAATACCGATAAATTAGATAAATGCCGGTATCTGTTCGTATTTTGCAACGTTTTTGATATACCGTTAAACTTTCGTGGTTCCAACTTTATGTAAGATACTAACTGCTATTATTACACAAAAGATATATAAGCAATCACAAAACGCTTTATTGGCAGAGGAACAAAAAAGATGCTGAAAGCGCAGTCAAGGGTGTAAAGAACAAATTATAATAGACAATGTAATCATGAAACAAATAAATAAACAACCGAGAAATTTAAATACACATGTTACATTGACTATAAGGAAACATTTGATTCCATATGTGTAGTTGGCTGATAAAAACACTACAAATTTATAAAATAGGCACACGTATACAACAAAATAAAGCCATATAATAGATAGAATCAAAAAATTAATATTTCAGGAAGATTTCCTTAGTGCTTTATGCTTTTGTTTATGTCTTAATTTACTGTTAAATATGTTAAACAACATAATGTACGTATTCAAAATTAAACATCAAAACACCCTATTACACCAAATAAAGTATTTATTCTACATGGGTTATATGAAACTAAAACTACATGAATCTATTTGCCTCGAATAAACACAAATCCAAAGACTTTTAGAAATAACGGAAGAGTTTACCAAAGACATGGAATTTGGAGTAAGCAAATGCAAAATGTTATATATCGAAAGAGGAAAACTCCTGAAGGTGAAGAAACATTTAACAACGAATCTCTCACAAATATGCAGTTGGAACAAATTTATAAGCACTTGGATTTGAACAAAATATAAAAATAAACCATTGATATGCAAAACAACAAATTAAAAGAATGCATGAACAAACACTATCCATATTAAGTTCAAAACTTAACTCAACTAACATATTTAAAGCAAAGAATACACAGGCAATACCAGTTCTCACGTACTCTTTCTATATAATTAAGTGGTCTGATAAAGAACTAGAAGAGTTGAATCGTCTTATAGACCAATGTTAAAGAAATATCATATGCTACGAGGGAGCGTTTTTATATTCGCGGAATGAGTGGGTTGTAGAGGGGTGAGTAGGCGCATTGAGGGCGTGGCCTGTGCAGAGACTCATGATTAGTATAAATACGAAGTTTCATTGTTATTAGACAGTTAGTCTTTGAGCTATCGTCAACCAAGTAACATAATCAGGAGTGAAAAGTGAAATATGGAAAAAATCGAATATCGTGCCGTTATAAAGTTCCTTACCAGGCAAGGAAAATCAGTCGCGACCATAATGAATGAGATGTCATTGGTTTACGGCGACTCTTGTCCAGGAAAAACCATGGTGTACAAGTGGCATAGTTTATTTAAATAAGGAAGGGAATCCCTTGAAGACGACCCGAGGCCGGGCAGGAGCATTGAGGTGACCACGCCAGCACTTATCCAAAAGGTTGAACAAATTGTACTCGAAGATGCTCGACTAAAGAAGAAACAACTCGCAGAAATGGTTGGAGTATCCGATACAACAATTTTTAAAATCCTACACACTGCAAGATGGGATCCGAGAATGCTTACGCCGCCGCAAAAACAACAGCGCGTAGAGTGTTCGCGTGCATTTTTGGACCTCTGTAATGAAGACAAGGATGGTGTATTGAGTGGAATTGTTACTGGAGACGAAACTTGGGTTCATCATTATGAACCTGAGTCCAAACAAGACTCCATGCAGTGGCATAAAAAGGGCACAGCGCCTCCCAAGAAATTTAAAGTGTCACAATCAGCTGGGAAACTCATGGCAACGGTATTTTGGGACTCGGAAGGAATATTGTTGATTGATTATAAAGATAAAAGTGTTTCTATAACCGAAGAATATTACGCTTCAATATTAGAGCGACTAAAAGAAGCCATTAAAGAGAAAAGACGGGGAAAATTGACAAAAGGTGTTTTGCTTTTGCACGACAACGCGCCCGTCCACAAGAGCCGCGTTGCGTTAGCTGCCCTGCATAAGGTGGGCTTCGAAATTGTGAATCACCCACCCTACAGCCCAGACCTGGCCCCGAGTGATTATTACCTGTTTCCGAAAATGAAAAAAGAGCTGTGGGGTAAAAAATTTACTGCCGATGATGAAGTCAAGGAGGCAGTTTCGGCGTATTTTGCAGATAAAGAGAAATCATTTTTTTATGAGGGTATAAATAAATTAATTGAAAGATGTGAAAAATGTATCCGTCTTGCAGGTGAATATATTGAAAAAGAAAAATAATTTGTCCCCCATTCCGCGAATATAAAAACGCTCCCTCGTACATCCAAATTTTTAGATAGTACGCATTACTACAGCTAGAAAAGAAGGAAGCGGAAATATGATAGATATTCAAACGTTATACAATACACAAATATTAAATCTAAGAAAATACTTTCAAAACAAAAATACTCGCATACAAAAGCAATCATTTGACAGACAACGAATATACGCTACTAAACGTAAAACAAAAAAATGTATAAACAAAATATTAACCACACAACAAAAGAAAGAGAATGGTCCAGAAAAACACTACCTGACACAAACATAAGATAAAAAATTATCATACATACCAATTGGTAAAAATGAAGCAATTATTTTCAGAAACAGAAACCACATAATTAAAGAACCTTTTAAAATTGACAATCGCAAACGTCATCAATACAAAAAAAAACTGCAAAACACTTGCTAGGAAGGGGTATACAGAGAAGCACAATAAATTCTCGTTCATTTCTTGATTTTGTAAGACCCGTTTGCGTCTTGTCTTTCTTCAACACATGTGATTACGGATGAATTAGACAAATGCCGGTATATGTTCGTATTGTGCAGCGTTATTGATACACCGGCAAACTTTCGTGGTTTATAGTATATGTAGATATACGTATGTAAAGATAATAAAACAAATTAGATATAAATTAATTTTAATTATTTTGAGAAAATGTAAATTTGACCAAAAAATGTTTACCTCCATTTAAAACAAAATGTCTAATATGAAAAAGATTTATGGTTGCCTTCGTTTAATTTAAGTTACATCAAGGATGAAATAACCTCTGTCATCACTCTGCCGTGAATAACCTTACAGACACCGAAATGGGAATAGGTATACCACATTCGGATAATCTATCCTCCTTTACTAAATTAATTTAACGGTTGGCAATACATTTTCAATCTGCGTCGTAAATTTTATTTGCGTAGCTCCATTTGCGAAAAAATTAATTACAGGTTTCATTTGTTTAAAATATAAAAATTTTACTCCGAAATGGAGATTTCGCGAACGGATGATTGTGATGGTATTCCAACTTAACTCCAAACTTTCTTCATTGTAATATTCATTGTCTTAATTTGTTAATATAATCACCATAAATCAGGTGGTCATACAGCCTAGTCCACTAAATCTTTTTCAGATCTATTGAAATTCTCATGTCTCATTAGAATATGTTCTCCCTTCTGTTTAATTAGATCTAACAGCTTCTAGAACGATTTTGTATATAAATCTCCGCTTAGGAATATTAACTCGTCATTTGCAAAAACCGCGTTCTTGACAAGCAATTGAAGGCTTTGATTTGAACATCGGCATATGCAGCTGCTTACACTTCATTTAGAATTTTAAAGTTATCACTGATAACCATCTTTAATTATTGAAACACACGGTTGCGAAATATATCTTGAAAATAATGTATCATACATTAGTCGACCGGTTTTCGTTAATTTGCCTTACGTTTTTCAATAATTCAATCATTATTAATAATAATATAATGTTTAGTACCAAACAAGTTGAGGAAACTAGAGGAGATGACCCTTGGAAAAACAGAAAGTGAAATAATATTGGAGGAAAAGTTTCAAAAGAATTTCCAACAAAAAAGAGGTTGAAAAGAGAAGACACTTTCTTCAGGGTGCTTTTTAACGTATGAAAAACTATTTGACTCAAAAACGACATAAGAACATAGTGCCTGGCGTATGCCGATGACATGATACTTATAGTTGATCGGAAAAGGAACTAACATATAAACTGCGCGGAGAAAAGGAAAATTAACGAAAATAAAACGAAATATAAGATGTTCTGGCACGAACTTGAGGATTTTTATTTTGAATTATTGCCCAATGAAGTAACTTGTAAAGTTTATATTGAACAGATGTAGCCAAAGATCACGAAAAAGTAGCAATAAATCTGCAAATTATTGCCACTTCTTCATGATCTTTACTTACAGCCACAATAGTGATGACATCAGTAAAGCTAGCTATTATGTCTTGCTCTAATAAGGAATATCGTTGGTGTATAGAAGGTAAAGCACTGGCATCAATGCATTCCCTTGTGGTACTCCTGCCGTAATTTCTTTCAGTTCAGAGTAGCCGCCTTCCTGCTTAACTTTAAAAGCTCACTTTGAAATATTATATAAGACTGTTTGGGCAAGAGCTTGCTTATTTTATAATCGAATCCCTCGTGCCACAATTTATCGAAAAGCACATCAAGGAAGAACAAATTTTTCTTTCTTCCAACTACTCTTCAATTATATCTGTGATCCTGTAAACTTAATCTATAGTGGAAAGGCTGTGTCTGAAGCTAAACTAATGATGTGGAATTATGTTTTTATCTTCAGTAGCTGGCTTTAGTCTTTCGGTTTTAAAATTACACGGAGCAGGGAGATAAGCGTGTAATACAGAACTATATTTAGTGGTTTTCCAAGTTTAGGAAGCCTTGCCATCTACTTTCCGTATCTTAGGTACATACTTTAATCTACAAATTGTATTCTATCTATTTAAAATATGGCGTCTAAAGTTAGTAGCCGATATCAGAAATTATTGGTGTTGTCGAAGGAAGGTAAAAAGTTGTCACCTTGTGTTATTTGTTCTACAAAAACGAAACCAAAATTAGTTCTATTATAATATTTTATTCAATTTTAATTTCATAATACAACGCTAAAATATATTTCCATTAGCAAAGTCTAAAAGCATTATAATATCCAGGTAACATAAACACGACCAATACACAATAAATTCATATGTCCTTGCTTGTTTAAATATCAATTAATTAATCATCTAATGGAATCCAGAACACAAAACGACCGTCAGCAAAATACCGAGCGTCGATTCGGATTGTGTAATATGCCGTTTGTACTCACGAATACGGCGGGTTTGTATACGTTCCGGGACCAAGTAACCGGAACAAATTCCGCGGACATCCGTTCAATGTCGACCGTCGTCATCCTCTCTTTTTTCGTTCTCTCTATCTCTCTGCCAGCAGCGCTTTCTCACAGTTGACCCGATACAATTCGAATTCCCGGATTATATTAAAATTAATGACCTCGCCGGTTGCGTTTGTATTGGGGTGGTCACCAAGGCGTAACCGAACACTTATGTTCACGTACAAAAATCACGAGCATTCTACTTTTACGTACACATTCATACATACGGGTATTTATTTATATAAAACAGAAATTTCACACACTCTATTTTACTTTAATTACACACTGTTAACATCTTAATTAAGAAATGGGAAATGAGAAAAACGACAGTCCCATACTGTTTCTTCTCTCATGTCGCATTTCATTAATGTGAAACCCATTTCACTTTAATTATTTCTGTGTTACAGAGTACTGATGAGTAGATACCAGGTGTATCGGAAAGTCATTACCGGTTTTTTCGTAAAAAAACTACATAGTTTTCAAGAAAATGGAAAAATTTATTTATTCAAAGTATTAGCTATTTCATTTTACACATCCTGCCCATTTTTCGGGCAATTTATGGATGCAATCTCAAAAAAAAACTGTTTGTCCTTTGAGCAACACCATTCATCGAACCATTTGGTAACTTCTTCGAAATTGGCGAAGTTCTGTCTGCAAGCGCGTGTCCCATTGATGCGAAAAGGTGATAGTCGGACGGGCAAGGTCTAGAGAGTACGATGGTCGCGATATTATTTCCCATCCCAGTGCTTTCAACGCTTCTTTGACCGGTCTCACGCGCCGTCTCATATAGTACTGAGACGGCGCGTTATCTTACTGCAATATCACTTTACCTTATCTTCGAACCTATTCTGGCACTGAAACTGGAACAGTTTCAGTGCAGTAGTTGTGCCCTGAAGATATCCCATACAAATGGGTATGAAACGTCGGCAGATATACAAGTGACGCGGTTTCAGCCTGGAAGCCCAGAAGTAGGTAGCTTGTAGTATTCATGTTTATTTTGTTCTAATCGGCTAGTGTGTAATCTTTGTACAGTTTGTCAAAATTGTTTTCTTTAACCAATTTCGCAACTACTACAGTTCGATGAGAAATACCTTCTTCGCGAACTACTTTACGTTGGAAAAGCATTGTTCTTTCTAAGAAAACACTGATTCTTGCTTCTTTCTGATGTAATACGTCACATTTTATCCATATCAGGATAAAACTTGAAAAAAATGTAATTGCAAAATAAAAAAGACTAAAATATATTTAAAACAACGCACAATAAGATTTGCTTTAATATCACCGCACATACTCGAAATGGGTCAGGGGTACACTAAACTCAGACGTTTCTACAAAATAATGCGGTAGCAAACCCTCGAGAAGCAGGTAGTTCTAATATTAAAATAGCGACAAATTGGAGTAGTCATAAACCATATAATGACAAAATGCATTACACAAAGATAGTAAATACTTAGAAGCAAATGTATTTGCCAGTACAATTTGGAAATTATTGTCAGAAAACTAGAATTCCCGCAGTGATTCTCATTCAAGGGCCGACTGTATAACTGAATAAAATACTTAGATACTGTAAAAGAAATTATCTTCATTTCTATTAAAAAAAAAAGCGAAATTGTTTTCCGAACAAGTCAATGTTTATGAACATAAAAAGTGGCAACAATTTAGCTTTCTCTAAAAAGTTAATGAATAATCCAATAAATGCCAGGTGGATAACTTTTGCAATTACTTTTCATTCTTTTTTTATTCGTCTCTTTCCTTAATTGTAATTTTAATCTTGCTATCTTTACGTCAAATAATTTCTGAAACGCAAACTCTCATATACCGCATAAACTGCATACTTTCCCTCCTTACGTCATGAACTTCTGTGGCTTTTAATGAGGATGACCATCATTTTAATATTACAGACATAATTTATGTCAGAGGACAAATACAATTAAATATAACTAAAAATACACAAGTTCTTCACGGAACTGGGCTATTAAATACGCCGTTGTTCTCTAATAACACAGTAAGTTGTCCTAATTGATTTAGAAAACGCATACGAGAAGTGCAAGCGGCTATAAAAACCGTTTTTACATATACTAAAGTGCTTACATATAAATACACACTGACACATGCCTTCACAGTTAGACACAACAGATTTGTACAGAGCTTGTTGGTTGGATGTAAATGACATCATGTGGGTATTCTTGTCAACGTTATTCCCTCGCAACGCGATTCGTTTGTTCACGTTTTTATTTTTAATAACATGAAATCTGATACAGTTGAAATCAGCCAATAAAACACGATTTCCATGACGACACAATTATGTAATTGGGATGCTGTTGTATAGTATATGTTGTATAGGACGTTGTTAAAATTAAATATTCATTGCGTATGTAATATATAGTTAGTCACATAAGTTTCCGCACACTACATAAATGTCATATCATCAAATATATGTTAAACAACCTACTACAGTATATTGCAGAGAAGAATAAACTTAGTGTGAGACTGCTTGCGGAAAGATTCTGTATCGGTAAAAGTCAAGTGGGTGATATTTTGAAGAACAAAGTTGATATTAATAGACGGTTTGCTGAAAATGGAAATTCACAGCAAAAGAAGAAATTTTGTGAAAACAGAAGGAGCTGCACTGGACAAAATAATGTATGACTGATCTTGCAAAGTGCGCGCTAAGAATATTCCATTGTCCGGTAAAATAATAAGGGAAAAAGCTATCGAATTTGCACAAGAGCTAAATTATGAATTCAAAGGTTCAAGTGGGTGGTTTGACAAGTTTTCTCAGCGACACAACATATCGCTTCGAACAGTTTGTGGTGAAGCCGCCGCAGTAAATGTGGATGAAATATCTGTCTGGAAGAAACAGTTGATAACTATCACAAAGGAATACTCACCGAAAGACATTTTTAATGCAGATGGAACTGGTCTTTTTTCCGGGCTTTGCCCAATAGAACCTTTGCATTAAAAGATGAAAAACATTCGGGTGGCAAAGCTGTTAAGGAACTATTAACTATTCTATTGCGTGCCAATATGGTTGGAGAAAAGGAAAGACCTTCAGTAATTAGGAAAAGTAAGATTCCACGATGCCTTAGAGGAGCAAATGTTGAGAAGTTGCCAGTAGAGTGGTATTCTAACAAAAAAGCGTGGATGACGAGGGAAATTATGACAATTTGTTTAACCAAATTTGATAGAAAAATGCAACCGCGGAATAGAAAAGTTCTTTTATTTTCAGACAACGCCACGTCACACCCAAAACTTGAATTACAAAATGTTAAAGTAATATTTTTGCCCCCAAACACTACCTCGCATTGTCAACCATTTGATCAAGGGATTATCAATAATTGTTAACAACGCATACAATCAGAAGAAAAGCCGGTAATGACACAGTTCAGAATGATTTCATAAAACGTCTAATATCTCTTCTTTCTTTAATATTCGTTCCTTAAATTTTCCAGTCTATGATTTGTATACTTTTTAGGTCTTCTTGTGTGCTTTCATATAATCTTATTTTAGTAGTCGCCCCCTTTCTCTCTTCTGATTGTTGTTCTTAACAGAATCATCTTTGCTATTCTACCTCTGGCAATTCTCTCTATATATCCTAGCCACTTTGAGCTTCTATACATCTTCATATGCTGGGTTCATTGTACATCTGTTATATATCTGCTTTTCAACTATAGACCAGTGAGTATCCTCAGTAGTTTTGCCAAAATTTGTGAACATCTTATCTATTAGCAAATATGTATATGATAATATAATATAGATATTGGCTACCCAACTATATGGATTTATTGCTGGTAGATCAACCAACTTGGGAGAAATGACACTATATATTGCTCAGGCACTGGATCGTAACTCTCAAGTAGACGCAATATATACTGATTTTGCTAATGCGTTTGATTCGATCGATTACGATCTACTGTGGACTAAACTTGCACTGGGTTTTTCTGGGAGTATTGAAGTTTGTATCATCGTACTTGCGGAGGCGTTCTAGTTACGCATACTTTAATGGTAACTGTTCTAAACTATTTCTAAAGCATCTGGTGTACTTAAGGATCACCTCAACTACTGCTCTTCACCTTGACGGCTTGGAGGTTACATCACCGAATTTTTATGACATATATGTCATCCTTTTCTCGTCCCTTATTACATTCTGAATGTTATCTAATTTGCCTATATTCACCTCACCTTTATCTATTCTCTCACACCCTTTTAACGCAATTACTGCTCGAAGTTGTTTGAAATTTTAAGTTAAATATAAGGCCTGATTTATGTATGTCTTCACACCAAAACCCTAGTCATTCTATGCTGACAGTTACTTATTGTAAAATATAGAGGCGGATAATTGATGAAATGTGTGCCCGATTTAAAAATAAAACATAGGAAATTAGATATATTTTTAAGGAGGAAGGTCTAGAGGACTTAGTGGTTGCGTAAGAACTTTCCATTCGAATTTCATCAGCTTTGCTGTGTCTGTTGAACAACGCGTGCGTTTTGTCATGATGGAAGATGACACCTTTTCCACAATAGTCAGTCGTTTTATTTATTTTTAGTCAATTATATAATCGCCTTCATTTTATATGTATTTCAATAATTTTTAGCTAATAATATAGTCGCTCCTTTATTTTATATATGTATTTTCCAATAATTTTGAGCCAATAACATAGTCGCTTTCATTTTATGTCATCCAACAATTTGGTTGATACTTTCTTTATAGAATTTCTTGGTTTTTCTCCAAAAAAAAGGTGTGAAATCGTTTTCAATGGCTTCCACTGGAAAAATTTATCCGGTGCTTTACGTTATGTTAAAAAGTAGGAATGATATCGGAGCCAAATGACTACCCTGTGGAACACCTGAGGCAGCTAATAAAGTATGGTTGACTGGAACCCATATGCAAACTTTGCACACAATTAAGCAAATAAGTCTTGAACAAGGACCAAATCTTAGCGACGATTCTGTCGGCATTCATTTTCGAAAGCAACAAGTTACGGTTAACCCAGTCGAAAGCTTTGCTAAAGTCTGTGTAAATGGAATTGACTTGAAGCCTATTTTATTATTTATTTATAAATAAGTAAATTTGTTTCGGTACTTTGGCTTTTAATGAGTCCATGTTGTTTCGGAATATTTACATTGGAACGTACTGTCAAAATCTTTCGCAGCAACGGAATAAAAAGTTAGTAATTTTCTCTAAATATTTCGAAGCGTGAATACACCTACATAACACACACAATTGCAATTGTATTTTATCATTGCCAATATAATATTTTTGCAGAAATAATTTCATCGTCTTTTAGAAGTTAAAAGCATTCAATCACATTGTATTTTAGTGTGGCACCGGAACCAAGAACGTATTCGTTCAACAATTGTTGCTCCGTCTTTTTTTAATTCTAAAATAGTGTTTAAATTTACTTGCATTCTCTGTTATATCGATTTGTGTCACACTTGATTTCAAGTCAATTGTTTCTCACACTGCGTAATTCTCGGATATTAAAGAGTTCAGTTTTACGGTCGTTCCGGGAAACTCGTCTACTGTACACAATCCTGCTTACAAATGAGAAATTTTCGAATACAAATCCACCCCGTTATCCATTTTAAATCAAATTCTTTCAGTCAAGTGAACATCATTAACCCACTAAATTCTCTTCTATAATAACGTCTATTGACAAAGGATTAAGTGTCAATGTACTATTTATATCGTAAATTTCCAATAATATTTACGTTATACTATACATATAGACAAGCAAATTACATTGTAAGTTTAATGCCATAGTCAATTGATCGCTATTTTTAATAAAATTAACAAACTACGCTTGTAGAATCTTTATAAGTACTACTCTTGGATTTATGAGACGTCTCTAGTTCAAGTTTTAATTTTCTTTGATGCGTTTTATACTGTTTGCTGTCATTTATAGGTGACAATAAAAGAAAACGTCCAATAAACAGAAATAACTATAAATTTAAGGTTGAACACTCCTCTATGTAAGCAGCGATAGGAACCGATGAGGGACGAACGCGTGCAGGCATCGCTGATAGCTTGCATCATGTCAGCAACGCGAGGATGCCTCGCCAAGGACGATTGTTAACTGCGTTGGGTATAAATCAGTTTCGAAATAGTATTTTTTACCCTAGAATGTACAGGAACTCTATTTGGTACCTATCTAAGCTTCGAAGCGAGGCTGTGCGCTAATACTTTATTATAACCATTTGATTACAAAACGACTCAATTACAAGTGAGTAATTCTAATTATTTTTACAACTAATATCGGTGAATTCCAGTTAACTATTGATTGCTGACACACTGCCCTATTGCTTATATAGGCCTGTCGAATTGGAAATATTCTAATTTTGTTGTTTACCCGTATATTTCATACATTTCCTGCCCGTGTGATTAAAGTAGAAAAAAAAAGAATGTGGGCCTTAAATGGGTTAATGGATGATATTGTGGAACAATTTATTATTTATATTGGAAACAGCGACAGTGATAGTGATTTATTGTAAAGCACAAGTGAATCATATTTTTTGTACTGCTAATGTTTCTACAAAGGGTACTAGGAAAGTTTTGCAATATGACGCAACAATCAATCGTAGGAAGCTGCTTGTTACTGCATTTTGAGACATGTTCATACGTGCATAGTAGCCGCCGCGCCATGTCGATGGGCTCAGTTATTCATTAGCAGTGAGAGTGTAAAATGCTTGCGATGGTATCGTGGTCACGAAATGAGATAAGGGCAGTTTTGCGTTATAATTTCGTGCGTGATTTAAACATAGACCAGTACTTCGAAGAAATGACTCTTGCACTAGGTGATGTTTGTCCACATCGCACAACGACATTCATTTGGTATTGAGAATCCCAAAGGAGAATTTAACTGTGGAGGATGCAGAGAGGCCGGGTAGGCTGCGAACGTCAGTTACGGAGATAAACGTTACTACTGTGAGGAAAATGCTTGGCGAGGACAGGCGAGTGACCTACCAACAAATAGAAGGTACTTCAAATGCACCAGCAATTCGTTCGATTCTGCATGATCATTTGCACGTGAAGAAACTTTGTTTTCTCTGGGTGCCGCATCGACTGACTGAAGAGCAGATGACACGACGTATGACTTGGTGCTGGGAGATGCTAAAAACGTTTAATAAGGGACAATCTCGGTATGTGAACAACATCGTGACAGGTGACGAGACTTGGCTGTGCTATTACGATGTGCCGACTAAAGCTCAAACCAAAGTTTAGGTCTTTGATGATGAGGACACACCCATAGTTGTCGAAAAATCCCGATCTGTAAACAAGAAAATGATAGCTGTATTTTTCAAATGGAGTGAAATTGTGGAACGCGTCGTTTTGGACACACAGAAGACAGTCACAGCTAAGTGGTATACTGAACAATGCCTGCCTAAAGTCATTGGATCTATGAAGAACCTGCGGCCAAAGTCAAGAATGGACACCTGGTTCCTCCATCACGATAATGCTTCAGTTCACCGCGCCAAAACCTGCACCGAATATTTGACCACGACAGGAGTAAAACTTCTCGAGCACCCTCCCTACAGTCCAGATCTTGCTCCCTGCGACTTTGCACTGTTCCCGCATGTGAAAATAAAGCTGAAAAGGAGGTGGTTTACCAGTGATGAGGACCTTCTGCGGGTTTGGGACAACGAGTGTGCTTTACTCCCTAGTAAAACTTGGCAGAACTGATATAAAGATTGGTTTCAGAGGATGGAGTGGTGTATTGAGTGTAGAGGAAATCACTTTGAAAAAATTAAATAAACAAAGCTGTATTGCAAAACTTTCCTAGTACCCTTTGTATTATTACTATTAAAATCCCATAGTTTTATGTAATTATAGTGCGATAAAATATGTTTTTTTTTGTAAGCACCTGAGATAATTAGTTCACTGTATTTACTATTACAGACATAATAACATAATAAATATGAATTCCACAGGCGTCAATTATTTGGCGGCCATTGTAAACGAACGTAATAATACGACCACCCACTGTAACTATAAAATAGCCGTCACATCCGCATATTTCCCAAATATCACAAACGCAAGATACCTAACTGGAAACATCCATGCAAATTATTTAATAAAAGTCACACTAATATTCCTATAAGAAACAACATTCGCAGAAGTGAAGCGAATGATTTAAATCATACGAAATTGCATCTTGATATTATAGATATTACTGGGGCATGTCCATTCGTTTCGACCGCATTGTTTGCATTTGAACCACAACGATGGAAGAAAAGATATTCTATTCTATTTAAAAATACATTTATTGGATGATCAATCGATTTTGTTCGGCAAACAAGAATTAAATGAGTAAAAACAGAAACTATGTTCAGTTCTTACTATTTCGAAAATTAGATTATGAAATCTGTTAAGAGTGAATTACTGTTAAATAAATATCTGCACTATTAATTATGAAGATATGCCGAGAATTTTCGAAAGTGCCTTCCGGGTGTCTCCTGTAAAACAACCGATTCGAATAAATGAGCCGAGAATCGTCTTTATTTTATTAATAAGTGAAAAACATATTTATTTTCTGTTGTAATAAAACAACGTATACATCGTATTGTACTGTTAATCTATAAAAGCCAAATCCATTGGCAGTTAGCCATGTTATTTCATTGTTTTTACATGTCATTTGTGAATTAGGTTGTCAAATTATTTATTCTTCCTATTCATTATTGTGTTTCAAATACAACGCTTAATATATTGGGTCTGGGAAAAAGTTCGTGGCGTTTTTTCAGTAAAATTCAACTGGTCCCCGCATGACGCGTGGACGAATTCATTTAAACCGAATATGCTCCATTATTATCGACAATGTTTCGCCATTTTTTTGGTAGATCCATGATCCCATCGGTGAAAAACTTCTGTGGTTTCTGGTCGAAAAACTGAATCAAGTAGTTTTCACAGGCTTCTTTTGAAACCAACTTAATTCCATTGAGAGAGTTCTGCAGAGATCGAAACAGATGATAGTCAGAGGGTGCTATATCCGGACTGTAAGGTGGGTGCATCAAAACTTCCCAACCAAACTCTCTCAATTTTTGACGGGTCATCAAAGAAGTGTGTGGTCGGGCGTTGTCATGATGGAAGACAACACCTTTCCTATTAATCAATTCGGGCCGTTTTCTTTCAATCGCCTGGCGTAATCTCTCTAGTTGTGCACAGTAGAGTTGAGAATCAATCGTCTGACCAGTTGGAAGTAGCTCGTAGTGGACGATTCCCCTCCAGTCCCACCATACACACAGCATCACTTTTTTTGGCGTCAATGTTGGCTTAGCGAACGCTTGTGACGGCTCACCATCCTTTATCCACGATCTTTTACGCTTCCGATTATCGTACGTAATCCATTTTTCATCTCCGGTTATTAAACGTTTCAGAAACGGCTCGATTTCATTCCGTTTCAGCAGCGCATCGCAGATGTTAATTCGGTCCATCATGTTTTTCACGCTCAACTCATGAGGAACCCATACGTCAAGCTTTTTTTTGTAACCAGCTTTGTGTAAATGGTTCAAAACAGTTTTGTGGTCAATGCTTAGCTCCATGCCAATATCGACACTGCTGATATGCTTATCTTGTTGGACTTTTTCAAGAATTTCATCAGATTTTTCAGTGATTGGACGACCGGAGCGTGACTCATCTTTCACATTGAAATTTCCAGAACGAAAGCGAGCGAACCATTTCCGCGCAACAGATTTCGATAAAGTACCTTCACCGTACACAGCACAAATTTTATCACAAGCCTGCGCAGCGTTCTTCCCCTTATCATAATAATATTGCAGAATATAGCGAAATTTCTCATTATTCTTCTCCATTTTCAAGTGCGAATAGCTTTCCAACCACTGCACCGATTACAATGTTTCTACGCTCAAACTAACGTTCGGAAGGTCATCTAAAAAACGAGCCGTCGGTGGTGTCGCTGTGACTTGTTGTTCTTTAGTTATCGGCAACCAATGCCATCTATCGGGAAAAACGCCACGAACTTTTTCCCAGACCCAATATTTGTCTTCTATAATTCGAATGAACACTCGAAAAACGCATTGCTTCAAAATCGACTATGGATGTTATTAGTCAGGAAACGATTGATCACCTAAGTTAAAAAGTGAAGAAAACAAATTTTAGGGCAATCTATAAGTTTCGCCAAAATGACAAATCGTCACATTGACACTAAATTATAGTAACAACTTCAAGAAAGGATAAAAGGAGGTAAAAATTTCCACATATGAATACAACCCAGGTCTCAGTTATGATCAACAATATATTTTAAATACATATTATTGTACCTTCCGGGTAAAATAAATGTACATATTTTTTAAATACACAGGCCAGGCTGTTAGCCTACAATATACACAGTCGCAGAGAAAACAGAACTTTTTTAAAATATAAACAAAAGCTTACTACTTTGGTAAAATTCATTTTATTCAGTAGTAGTCGCCTTCGGCTTCGATACAAAATTTTGCACGGACAATTAACATGTCGAATGAGATATGTCCTCCAAGATCGCTGACGACGTTTTTTTAATAGCTTCGAAGTCGGCATAACGCTGTCCTTTCATCGATAAATGTAGTTTGGATAATAGATAGAAATCACAGAGTGCTAAACCCGGTCAATACGGTGAAAGGTTGATAGTTAAAATGCCATTTGTAGTTAGAAAATCAGTGATAAACGTGTTAAGCGATGAGATGGTGCATTATCATGTAACAAACACCAGCTACCATTTTGCGATATTGAGGGCACACACGACGAATATGCGACAAAAGACGCTTCATATCACCAAGATAGTATACAACATATACAAAATTGACTATTTGACTAGTTGGTACAAACTCTTTGTGCACTATGCCATTCGAATCATAAAAACAAATTAACATTGTCTGTCTTCACTTTTGACTTCTCTAAACCCCCTCCCCCCGCTCTTTCTCTCATCGCCAGTTACACTAGAATACCTGAATCATTTTTTTACTCTTTAATCAAGCCTGTACAATGTTAAATTGCAATATGACAGGTGGTGCTATCCTACCAAATCATGTTGTTAATATTAATTTCGTTCAATTCTGGCCGAAAAGGATTTGTGAGCATGTCACGAATATCATCCACAGTTACGAAGGTGGCCCATAAATACCCGACCTGACCTAGAGATGACGGTCGTTGTTTGAAAAATATCACTGTATTAGAAAGTACACAATCTATAAAGCATATGTTTCAAGCTTGAAGACGCCACGTTGTTTAGTATTTGTTCGGCAACCATCAATAATGAACGTTTTCAGTGAATTTGTAAAAATGGAAATAATTGGTCATCGTTACGTGATACAATACTTTTATTTGAAAAGCCTCAACCCAACCGATGTAAAAGCTGAACTGGATTCTACTCTGGGTGAGTCTGCTCCTTCGTTTACAACAGTGAAATATTGGGTATCAGAGATTAAACGAGGTCGTACGAGCTGCCAAGACGAGCATCGCAGTGGTCGACCAAATAAGGTGACGACTCCAGAAATGGTGAAGAAAATCCACAAAGCGGTACTGCATGATCGTCGACTGAAAGTGCATGAACTAGCAGTCATAGTAGGCATTTCAAAAAGTGCGGCACATCGCATATTATCTGAAAATTAGGACATGACAAAGCTGTGTGCAAGATGGGTGTCGCGTTTGCTTACATTCGAGCAAAAAGAGTGTCGTGAAAATGTTTTAATTGAGTGTTTAACAAAGTTTCACAGCAACAAAGCAGAATTTTTACGCCGTTTCATAACCTTGGATGAAACATGGGCCCATCACTTCACACTCGAGACAAAAGAACAATCAAAACAATAGACTCAAAATAGAGAACCGGCTCCAAAGAAGGCGAATACCGTTTCATCTGCAGGCAAGATCATGGCATCGGTTTTTTTAGGATGCACGTGGAATAATTTTCGTTGACTATCTTGAAAAAGGGAAAAATATCAACGGCGAGTACTATACGAACTTATTGCAACGTTTGAGCGAAGAAATCAAGCATTTGTCTAAGAAGAAAGTATTGTTTCATCAAAACAATGCACCAGCTCAAAAATCCGTTATTGCAATGGCCAAAATTAATGAATTATAGTTTGAATTGCTACCTCATGCACCCTTTTCGCCAGATTTGGCCCTCTCGGATTATTTTCTGTTCCCAAACTTGAAAAAATGTCTCAGTGATCAAAGATTTTCCAACGATGAAGAAGTGATGTCGACAGTTAATGGCTATTTTGAGGAGCAAGACAGTTCTTATTATAAAAAGAGTATCGAACTTATTGAACATCGATGGGAAAAGTGTATAGAACTGAAAGGAGGTTATGTTGAAAAATAAATATATTTCGTTCCAAAATTTTTGTTGTTTCTTTGTTGGGTCAGGTATTTCTGGGACCACCCTCGTATGCATTATAATATAAACGAAAAGTAACTTCCATAAGGGGATTTAGAAAACTTATTTGCATGGCAGGCATGTAAATAAATATATTGGTTGATGTAATTTAAATTACGATATGAATAAATTTCGTTAATTAATTCATTCAACGCTATAATTAGTTTAGCTCATTGTGTCAGCTCCTTAATTAGGACTAGATTTTCATAACGTTTTATATACACAGTAAATATACTTGTTTAACTGCTAGCTACTTCTTTACAATTTATTAAGAACATTTTCAGGATCAAAATAAATAAATATACCTTAAATAAAAGCTCACACATATAAAAAACAAAATCTCAAAGATATATTAGACCAAATTAACTTTTTTAAAACATTTTAGTAAAACAATTAACAAAAAAACATTATTTAGTATTAATAAATAATAATAATACATTAAAACAAAATCTGTTATTTTCTCATGGACTTCAAACTATAGAAAGACACAATAACAAAGGCTCATAGCTGGAAATCACTCGAAATAGCTGGAAAAAACTAGAAAAAAATAGCACAACTTATGACCAAAGTATTACGAAATCTAACAGAACTGACACTTTTCTTCGCTCAAGAGATCAACTATTTAAAACTAAAAACAAATTAAGTTAAAAGTTCCGCGAATTATCATGCTGTAACCTATCTCATATGATACATAATAATACTATAATACTATATATAATAATACTGTAATATAAATGAAAATAGAAGAACACTTGAACCTTAGAACATACTTTGTGACCATGTGAAACAACACCCTTCACTCTCTATAAAGTATATACGAGGTCTGATCAAAAAATAACCGATATTTTTAATTTTTTCAAAAAGTATTTATTCATCAATAACTATCTTGTCCCCTTCAAAGTAATCCCCCTCAGATATAATACACTTATGCCAGCGTTTTTTCCAATTTTCGAAACACTTCTGAAACGCGCTTTTTGGTATCGCCAACAGCTCCTGTTTCGATTTTTCTTTTATCTCCTCAATCGTAGCAAAACGCTTTCCTTTCATCGGTGTCTTCAGCTTTTGGGATGAGGTAAAAGTCAGCGGGGGCCAAGTCCGGTGAATACGGTGGTTGAGGCATGATAACGGTTTTGTTTTTGGCGAAAAACTGACGCACAAGCGTCGATGTGTGAGCTGGTGCGTTATCATGGTGATTGTTTTTTCCACAATTCCGATCGTTTGAGCCGTTTTGCTTCACGCAAACGTTGCATAACTTCCTTGTAGTATTCCTTATTAACCGTACGGCCTGTCGGCAAGAACTCATGATGCATCACGCCATTATAATCGAAGAAAATAGTGAGTAAAACCTTCGCATTTGATTGAACTTGGCGTGCATTTTCTCGGCCTTCTTTAAAGCGCTTGTACCACTTATAAACACTTTTTTGAGATAAAGTGGACTCGCCGAATGCCACAGTCAACATTTCAAGTGCTTTGGAGCACTTTATTCCGTTTTTAACGCAAAATTTAATACATATTCTTTGATCCTTTTTTTCGAATAGTAAAAAATTGAAGAGCACACTAAAACACGACTAACCTTTTCATCTGTCAAAAACAAACTGACAATCCAAAATGGCTGATATTGCCAACATATATAACAGACATGTGTACCAACATAACAGAAAAAAATGCGAAAATCGAATATACGTAACGAAATTTGAAAATAACGGTTATTTCTTGATCAGACCTCGTAGATGGTATATAATTTCTTTTGTGAGTATGAAACATTAAGCAGTATTTATCTGTATTCAGATTTAACTTAAATTTGGAACACCAAGAACATTCAAGTATTCTTGAAAGTAAGCAACATCATTTCATGTTCTTATTAAATATATATATTTTCAAATTTTCAGCGCAAACAAGTACATTACATCTTAATAAATTAAATAAATCATTAATAAACAATACAAATAATAGTGGCCCTGGGTTAGAACTCTGAGGTACTCCGCATGAAGGAAAAAACTTGAAATATCTGAACCCATTGTATTATAGAACACCTAATTACATCTATTTGTCCAGTAAAGAAACAAGAGTTCAAACAGTGAAGGGTTAAAACCAAAAGTAGAGAACTCCATGATCGATTACATCTAATGCGCTACTAAAAGTAGCTCCCATAGATTTTCTATGGGGTTTAGATCGGGAGATTGTGATGGCCAGTCCAAAACTTGCACATCATTATCGCTTAAGAAGTTTCGAACTAAGCGACTTGAATGAATTTTTTTACGAAGGTGGGGTACCATATGCTGTGCAAGTATATCACAGTATTTATTTGCGTTCATTGTTCCTTCAATTTTGATTAACGGACCGACTCCATTACGGGAGAACGCACCTAGAAAGAGCTACCATATGTTCAGTGCTTTAATTTTAAACATCTTGCTTCTTACCCCACACCATTATTGATCCCCCACCATATTTGACTATTGATAGCTGAAATTTAGGACGATATCTTTGATTGGGTGGTCTACGAATGTAATTTATTCCATCCGAGCCGAATAAATTAAATTTACTTTCATCGCTCCACAAGATCTTAGACCACTGCTCACTTGACCAATGCTGATACCGTTTAGCAAAGTCAATACGTTTCTTTTTGTTGACTCTACTTATCATGGGCTTTTTTGCTGGTCGTCTAGCATGCAAATTGGCTTCGCAGAGCCTTCGACGTGCAGTGTGTACCCCAATAGAGACACCCATTTGCTTATTAGCGAAACTGGCAACGTCTACTGCCGCCTTTCGTGGATCGTTTTTTACTAATTTTAACATTCGACGATATTGGCGAGCTGTAGTTTTGCGAGGGCCACCACTGCCCGATTTTCTTTCAACACTTTTTTTCGCGCTCAAACGAGAAGCTACACGACTTATTGTAGATTTGTTAACTCCGAAAGGAAGTCCAATTTCTCGCATGCTTTTCCCTTCGTTTAATAATTTAATAATGTTTTTTTAGCTATGTGTTGATAGCTGTTTCTATTACAAAGTAAACATTGACAAAATAAATATAGCAATTTTTATTTAAAAAGCAAACTTAACTTACTTTAACGGTTGCTTCTTTGCGTTGCATTTTTTTTGCTCGCTGAAATTATTTGCTTCTCACCTTAAAGATGGAATTTAAAACTTTGTGTATGAACAATTTAAACAGAATGTTTTAGAATTGCTTACTCACAAACAAAAGAATATACTACTCAAAGAAGAGATGAATTAGTTACCGTTATTTTAAAAGAAATTCGTTGTAAGGTTGTGTATTACAGAGTTGCATTTTTTATGCTCGCTACTGTATAAATAATTATTAATATTTTCAAAAGTGCTATCAATTCTTTTAAAAATTTATAAATAATTTTGTATAATTTTGACCAACACATCTCTTATTTTGCGACCACATGACAGTACATGTAAAATAATTATTTAAATAAATTTGGTAAAGTTTCTGTCAGTTTATTTAGGGAAAGGAATTAAAAATTCAGCCATTATCGGATAATATTGTGTAAGTTTATTAACGCCCATAATACATTAAGAAAAAAATAAAAAATTAACTAAAAACAATTATTTTATATATTTAAAAATTATTTAATTACAAAATGTAATTACAACCCAATTTTATAAAATATTTCTTTATTTTTAAAATTAAATTAAATTCTAATCAAAGGGGAGCGATAATCTAATTTATTTTACCGGAATATTTTCAAAGTTTTCCTTCTATTTATTTATTTACCATGTACACCGACTTAGGAACATCAAACAAACCGAAAATCAATGATATAAACTGGAACCCCTTGCCAGTTATCTAAGCTCCACCTCTTCAACAGCCCCGCTGCCCGGTTCTGCTTCTTATTGGCCTGGCATAGTCAAGCGTAGCATTGCTGTTGCGGCAAATACACCACATAAAACGGCTCACCGAAACTGTCGGTACTTCACATCTTCTGAACCGCTCGTTTGTTATTCCAGTACGAACTATAACCGGGCTGGTGGGGTGAATTAAAAGAAGGCACCGAACAAGTAATCTTTCAGTTGCCGACAAAAGTTTTAAAGTAGAGTTAATGTCAATCGTCGAATACGAAAGTGGAATTCAGTGTTTACGAAAATCGAACTATATATTTAGTGTGCTGTTTTGAGTTTCTTTTTTTTTGCAGTCAACTAATTTGTGTGTGTTTTTGCATTTGTTAAGAGTTTTTTTACGTGTGAATACGTACATTGGACATCTGTACAAAATGTGTAAGTAGATTTTATTTATTGATTATTTGTTTGACGTTAGAAATAAAATATTGAAAATCTATTTAATAATTGATTTTGTTAAGGTAATTAATGAAAAACAAATGATGACAGTTGTCAATTAGAAAAGTTGCGATTTATATTGTTTTAATTGTGAAATATTATTTATAATGTATTATTATTTAATCACATTATTGCAAAATATTATTTTTAATATTGCGATATTATATATAAGAAATTGTAAATTAAGATTTGGAGATATTCGTTGAAACATGTTTTTGTTTTCTATCTTTTGACAGGTAATTTTTGTCGTAGAACTTACCTACGTCAAATTTCATAAATATTCGCGATAATATGTTGCAAAAAATCCATGCAAGATTACATAAATTTCATTTATCTATAAATAAATAACAATGCTATTTTTTCCTATCTCCAAATCTAGTTATCCGTGATTCATGTTTGTTATTTTAAAACAATTCGTCGTCTAGCACAATGCAATAATTAACTGACAAAAATATAATATTGACGACCTTGTAGTTACGAAGTCAGACCGGCGAACTTGTCCTATCTTGCAGAACGAATATTTTAATAAAATGCTTTCTGTACTCTTCGCACATCATCTCGGGCGTAAGTTACGAACGTTTAAAGTGTCAATGACCATTGCCAATTTTTTTTCGGGCACGTAAATGTTAGATATTAATATTGTTGTAGTACATTACCACTAAATATTTGCAGTAATAAAGAATTTGTAATTCCTATCGGTGTGGTGCTTATAACACTGGTGTACGTTTGATGAATGAGTCAAACTTACAATTGACATCGTAACCTTGCACATTCTTGCTTCATTCGTTCTGTCGTATGAAAACAAAAATGTAAATACCGTGATCTAAGTATTGCGTTATCTATGTGAAAAGTACCTTTTAAAAAAAGTACCTGTAAGTTATGAATAGTTGTGGTAATAATCCAAAAATTTAAGGAATTTAAATTTATTTTTATTTTAAATATCACAATCAAATCACTTATACTCTTTCTCAAACATTTTAACTGCATAATCTTTATAATCTTAGTATTGTGTAAGTTATAATAAAGGTGTTTCAAATTTAGCGGTTTTTCTTAAAGAATAAATAAAACACATAATTTGCATTCACTTTCAAAAACTTTTTATTGGTAATTGAAGTATCAGTTATGACATTAATATGCGAAAAATAATATCCGCCAAATGGCATCCTCTTGCAGCTCCACAGACGTCCACTCCTTTGTTAAAATTTTCATTGACATTTTGACATAATTGAGGCTCTATCTCACCAATGACACAAATAATTTCATCTTTCAAAGCAGGAGTTGATTGTGGATTGTTTTTATAAACCTGACTTTTCACATAACCCCAAAGAAAATAGTCTAACGGTGTCAAATCACATGATTTTGGTGGCCAATTAACATGACCGTTTCTTGAGTTTACACCTCCAGGAAATTTTTCTCTCAATAAATCAATTGATTCGTGTGCAAAGTGAGGTGTAGCGCCATCCTGTTGAAACCACATATCCTCTAGATCAATATTCATTAATTCAGGCCACAAAAATTCGGTTATCATCCGACGATATCAACCACCATCGACAGTTACAGATTCACCAGCCGCATTTTCAAAGAAGTAAGGTCCAATTACACCACATAATAAATATATATAAATAGTAAAATAAATACATAATTTATAAATACATAATTTCATAATGTACACTGCACGGTAACTCGGCCAGGATGCATAGATTTCTAATGAATAATTCGTGGATTTTCCTCACCCCACATACGGCAATCTTGTTTATTAACATAGCCACCAAGTTCAAAATGTGCCTCATCGGAAAACATTTTTTGAGAAAAATTAGCTAGTTGTTCATTGATGAAATTGACAAATGAACGACGTTTTAAATGATCTAATGGCTTCAGTTCTTGTGTTATTAGAACCTTATATGCCTTCAGAGCTAAATCCTTGTGTAAAATACGCGATGTTGTTGATCCACTAAGTCCAAGCTATTGTGAACATCGTCTAATGAACATTTCAGGATCTTCAGCAACACTTTCACGAACCAAACCAATATTTTCTTGTGAACGACCGCGACGACTGTATCTTTCACTTTTTTGATCTTCCACGGAACCGGTCTCTTGAAATTTTTTAATAGTTCGACCAATAGTGCTTTCAGATGGACGATTATGTAAACCATAAAATTCACGTAATTTTCTAAACTCATTTCACAGAATGCTGATTTTCATAAAATAATTCAACAATTTCAACGCGTTGTTGTGCGGTGTACGAAGCCTTTTTATAAATGTCATACATCACACTTTTTAAATGCCCACATACCCAGACAAATTCAATGTGCGATCTATATTTTATTTATTCTTTAAAAAAACCGCGCTATTTGAAACAGCCTTTATATTCCAGTGGTATTAGATTAATTACTTTCTTGGTGGAAAGAGAACGTAATGTTATTAGGCACAACAAAAAGTGAGCGATCTAATAGAGGCACTCGTTCCATTAATGTCAGCATTACGTAACACTGTCGTGAAATCGGTTTTCTTTGTAATTACAGCTTTTCTTTAGAAATCTGGGTGAGTCTTTAGCTCAGCTGGCTCATAGTTTAGTGGTAAGTCACTGGCTTGTCACGCCGGGCGTCTCGTGTTCAAGTCCGTTGCCTTGCTGTCCGGAACGATTTTTCGTGAATTCCCTCTTCCGTTTAAGCGAATACTGATAGCCAAAGATCTTAAGTTGCTCCACGAGCGCGGATGTAAACACTCATGGCACGCCAGTTCCCCCACATGGCATTAAGCTGTTGTGGAATGTGAAGGCATGAATTATTGTTATTATAACAAATAAAAGTAAATCAAATCATTGGAAAAACTAAATTTAATAACAAAAATAGTACCCAGAAAAAAAAAATAAAGTAACAAAGAGTTTCTTCTCAAATTAGTTTGGCGATTTCTGTTTTTAGTCTTCCACAAAGATATTTATTGACGAACTCTTTAATGGTTAGAATCTTATGGAGTGCAGTAAACTAAACTACTCTGTCTCTCTTTCTCTAATCACGACTTTTGCTATATTTACACAATCAAATGAAGATATACAGGTAGTTAATTATATGTAATAAAGTTTACGTGATTCACAAGCTGAATAAATATACGGAACTGCCAGATTTTAAAAAAAATATTTTCTTTTGCCCAATACAAACACGGAAATTTTTATTAATTTTGAAGATATACAGATATTCCTTTAAATTTGAAAATTTGTTTATTATCCAAAAAAAAGATAAAAATAACTTTTAACAGATTTATAGACATATCAAGCAAACAAAACAATTATAAACATTTGAATAATAGTAGTCAATCCATATTTATTTTTCTGCAGAATACATTACTAGATTTTAAAAACAAATTCACAGCGTTAATGAGTGTTTTCTATTCAAGCGTTGCTAATTTTGGCGTTTATAGTACCTACTGATTTCAATATTGCCTTAACGTATACAGTACTTGGCAATTGAATTAGAGCCATCGTCTGATTTAGTATTTTTTTAAATTTATCAGATATTAAACACATATTTCAAATACAAAATGTTTATTTATCCTTTATAGGAGATATTGGGTTGGCAACTAAGTACTTTCGGTTTTTACTGATCGAGAGTGTTGCTTTATTTTTTGTATAACGTGTGTTAGTGCTGTACTTTACCGTTTGTCGCGTGATACTAGTCACATTGACGTAACTTCAGAAGCAAGTAGTGCGTGATTTTTATTAAAGCTATTAGTTGTGGGTTAATTTTAAATGGAGTGCAGAAACGAACATTTTCGACATATTTTACTATTTTATTTCCGTAAAGGAAAGAAAGCTGCTGCGGCTCACAAAAAGATATGTGAAGTTTATGGTGCTAATTGCTTAACAGAGCGCACCTGTCAGAATTGGTATAAAAAATTCCGTTCTGGAGATTTTTCCCTCAAAGATGAGCAACGTTCTGGTCGGCCTACTGAAGTTGATGATAACCAAATCAAAGTCATAATTGAAGAGAATCGTCATATAACTATTCGAGAGGTTGCGGAGAGGCTACATGTATCGCACACAACAATTGAAAAACATTTAAAATGTCTTGGGCTAGTTAAGATGCTTGATATTTGGGTACCTCACGAACTGAAAGAAATTCATTTAACACAAAGAATCAACTTTTGCGATATGCACCTTAGACGAAATGAAACCGACCCTTCCTTAAAAAGAATCACCACTGGTGATGAAAAATGGGTCCTGTACAGTAACATAGTTCGAAAACGATCATGGAGCAAACACGATAAACCAGCTCAAACCACATCGATAGCTGAATTGCATCCAAAAAAGGTCATGCTGTCAGTTTGGTGGGATTACAAAGGTGTTGTGTTTCTTGAGCTGCTTCCAAGGAAACAAACGATCAATTCTGATGTTTACTGTCAACAATTAATAAAACTGGATGAAGCAATCAAAGAAAAACGGCCAGAATTCTCAAATCGGAAAGGTGTAGTTTTCCACCAAGATAATGCAAGGCCTCACACATCTTTGGCAACTCGTGGGAAACTATTGGAGCTTGGCTGGGAAGTGATGCCACATCCCCCATACAGCCCTGATCTAGCACCATCTGATTACCATTTATTTCGAAGTTTGCAGAATTCTTTGAATGGTAAAACTTTCACAAATGACGATGACCTTCACTCGCACCTGGTTCAGTTTTTTGCTGATAAGGACCAGAAATTTTATGAGCGCGGAATCATGCAGCTGAAAGAAAGATGGCAAAAGGTCATTGAGCAAAATGGAAAATATATAATTGATTAAAAACTATTCTTTGTTTAAAAAAAAGTGTTTTATTTTATACTACAAAACCGAAAGTACTTAGTTGCCAACCCAATATTACATTAATATTTTGCAAATACTCCTTTGGCTTTAATGGCCGCACTAATTCTATCTGGCATACTGCAAATATAAGTTTTTACCACTTCTTACAGTTTTGCGTTCTCTTGTCAATGACTGTGAATATTACGAAATCTTTTAAAACTGCGATTGTTGTGTTCGAAGATGAGTACTTTTTTAACATACTTTACATATTTTCGATCGGATTTAGATTGATTTTCCGGGCCAGGGTAATATAGATATGTTATGCTCTCGAAACAGGTTTATCGATTTCATTGTATAGTACAGTACCCCATCGTGCATAATAATGGATGGTCCTACTTCTTCACTTAATGAGTTTAGGCAAGACTATAAAGGTGTTCCAAATTTCGCGTTTTTTTTAAAGAAAAATAAAACACATAATTTGCATTCACTTTCAAAAGCTTTTTATTGGTAATTGAAGTATCAGTTATGATTTTTATATGCGAAAAATAATATCTGCCAAATGGCCTCCTCTTGCAGCTTCACAGACATCCACTCTTTTGTTAAAATTTTCAATGGCATTTTGACATAGTTGAGGCTCTATCTCACCAATGACACGAATGATTTCATCTTTCAAAGTAGGAATTGATTGTGGATTGTTTTTATACACCTGACTTTTCACATAACCCCAAAGAAACTAGTCTAACGGTGTCAAATCACATGATCTTGGTGGCTAATTAACATCATCGTTTCTTGAGACTACACGTCTAGTAAATTTTTCTCTCAATAAATCAATTGATTCGTGTGCAAAGTGAGGTGTAGCGCCATCCTATTGAAACCACATATCCTCTAGATCAGTATTCATTAATTCAGGCCATTCGGTTATCATCCGACGATATCGATCACCATTGACAGTTACAGCTTCACCAGCAACATTTTCAAAGAGGTAAGGTCCAATTACACCACCTGACCATAATACACACGAAACAGTAACTCGTTAGGATGCATAGGTTTCTCAAAATGTTTTTAGAAAATTACGTGAATATTATGGTTTACATAATTGTTCATCTGAAAGCACTATTGGTCGAATTATTAAAAAATTTCAAGAGATCGGTTCCGTGGAAGATTAAAAAAGTGAAAAATACAGTCGTAGCGGTCGTTCACAAGAAAATATTGGTTTAGTTCGTGAAAGCATTGCTGGAGATCCTGAAATGTCCATTAAACGACGTTCACAACAACTTGGACTTAGTGGATCAACAACATGGCGAATTTTACACAAGGATTTAACTCAGAAGGCATATAAGGTTCAAATAACATAGAAACTGAAGCCATTAGGCCATTTAGAACGTCGTTCATTTATCAATTTCATCGATGAACAACCGACTGATTTTTCTCAAAAAATAATGTTTTCCGATGAGGCACATTTTGAGCTTGGTGGGTATGTTAATAAACAAAATTGCCGTATCTGGGGTGAGGAAAATCCACGGATTATTCATGAGAAACCTATGCACCCTAAACGAGTTACTGTTTGGTGTGCATTATGGTCAGGTAGTGTAATTGGACCTTACTTCTTTGAAAATGCTGCTGGTGAAGCTGTAACTGTCAATAGTGATCGATATCGTCCGATGATAATCGAATTTTTGTTTCCTGAATTAATGATTATTGATCTAGAGGATATGTGGTTTCAACAGGATGGCGCAACACCTCACTTTGCACACGAATCAATTGATTTATTGAGAGAAAAATTTCCCCGACGTGTAATCTCAAGAAAGAGTGATGTTAATTGGCCACCAAGATCATGTGATTTGACACCGTTACACAATTTTTTTTTCGGGTTATGTGAAAAGTCAGGTTTATAAAAACAGTTCACAATCAATTCCTGCTTTGAAAGATGAAATTATTCGTGTCATTGGTAAGATAGAGCCTCAACTATGTCAAAATATCATTGAAAATTTTGACAAAAGATTTGACGTCTGTGGGGCTGCAAGAGGAGACCATTTGGCAGATATTGTTTTTCGCATTTTATTCTTTAAAAAAAAACGCGAAATTTGAAACACCCTTTATTTCTTACTTTTGCGATTGTAACAACGATCCCACAGAGGCTCACGATAAATCGATCTATCTTATAACTAAAATAGCTGCATTTTTTCTTGATATAATACATATAATACATAAAAAACTTTGTAAATAAGAAGCAGTTTATATTTTATATGTACACATATATATGTTGAATAGCATCTGACGTCTTTAAAGGCTATTCAAATGTGATTTATTATACATATCAGAGGAATGTATGTACATATATAACTACTATCTATTTTGCTTACCAACGCTTGCACACAAAAAAGAAATTGAAATCATTTGAAATAAATTCATGAAAAACATGATACCGCAAATTCATTTGGTGAAACCGCAGACAACATTTTCGATGTATTAATAGTTTTAAATTGCCCTTAAATGCCTTTTTCTTGGCGCGGCATCTTACTGTCTTTGGTGGCTATATATTTAACTGCCAATGTACATACATCTGCATGCTTATATTTAAATTTTTCTCACCGAGTAACAGTAAGGGTTACATTAAGGTCATTTGGCGAAAAAGTGCAGTAGACACTTCGCCGGTACGACCAAATAAACGCAAACAATTTCAAGTAATTCTTGCAAAATTAAATGTCTTTGCGTGCGCGTGACCGACACCGTCTTTTCTTAATATTATTTTTGCATCTGTCGGTTAACTACAGACGAAGAACATCTGTTATACCACAAGTTCATAACAAGTGCACGCGAATTTTAAAAATATCGGTAAAATTTATGCTTTTTGTGAAAGATGGAATTAACATATGTATGTGCTTAAAAAAAAGTATAAAAAGAAACAGTAATTTTCTTAATTTTTTTCTTAAATCCTGAATATTATCAGCATGAATTACAATTTGCTGTATATTTATTCAAAAAATATTGCTAACTTTACATATAATAAATAATTTTGGGGGTATTTCTAAAATTTATTTGAATTGGAGAAATATTTAATGACTGAAAGTTGATATATAAGCCCTTTCCACATTAATTTTTGGATTCTGTATACGTATTTCGACAACTAAGTTGTCGTCATCAGCAGATAATTAAACAGTGTCGCACTTGGAAAACTAGGCCAAAATACCTGTACGAAAACAAATTCCGAAAACGAACCGTACCGCCGCAAGCCAAAATGCACACAAATTACCTCGGAAAACTATATTGTTTAATCAATAATTTCATTTTTCAAAGCAGGAATTGATTGTGGATAGTTTTTATAAACCTGACTTTTCACATAACCCCAAGAAAATAGTCTAACGGTGTCCAATCACATGATCTTGGTGATCAATTAACATGACTTGAGTTTACACGTCCAGGAAATTTTTCTCTCAATAAATCAATTGATTCGTGTGCAAAGTGAGGTGTAGTGCCATCCTGTTGAAACCACATATCCTCTAGATCAATATTCATTAATTCAGGCCACAAAAATTCGGTTATCATCCTACGATATCGATCACTAGCGTCAGTTACAGCTTCACCAGCAGCATTTTCGAACAAGTAAGGTCCAATTACACCACCTGACAATAATGCACACCAAACAGTAACTCGTTTAGGATGCATAGGTTTCTCATGAATAATTCGTGGATTTTCCTCACCCCAGATTCGGCAATTTTGTTTATTAACATAGCCACCAAGTTCAAAATGTGCCTCATCGGAAAACATTATTTTTTGAGAAAAATCAGCTGGTTGTTCATTGATGAAATTGACAAATGAACGACGTTTTAAATGATTTAATGACTTCAGTTCCTGTGTTATTTGAACCTTATATGCCTTCAGAGCTAAATCCTAGTATAAAATACGCGATGTTGTTGATCCAGTAAGTCCAAGTTGTTGTGAACGTCGTCTAATGAACATTTCAGGATCTTCCGCAACACTTTCACGAAACAAACCAATATTTTCTTGTGAACGACCACTACGAGTGTATTTTTCACTTTTTTAATCTTCCACGGAACCGGTCTCTTGAAATTTTTTAATAATTCGACCAGTAGTGCTTCCAGATGGACGATTATGTAAACCATAAAATTCTCGTAATTTTTTAAAAACTCGTTTCACAGAACGCT
Source organism: Dermolepida albohirtum (assembly GCA_031893035.1). Taxonomy (NCBI): domain Eukaryota; kingdom Metazoa; phylum Arthropoda; class Insecta; order Coleoptera; family Scarabaeidae; genus Dermolepida; species Dermolepida albohirtum. Next base: position 262,586 of record JAVIWB010006595.1, read on the forward strand.
GATTTTCATAAAATAATTCACAATTTGCTATATATTTATTCAAAAAATATTGCTAACTTTACATATAATAAATAATTTTGGGGGTATTTCTAAAATTGATGTGGGTTAGAGAAATATTTAATCACTAAAGGTTGATATATAAGCCCTTTCCACATTAATTTTTGTATTCTGTATCCGTATTAGGACAACTAAGTTGTCATCATCAGCAGATAATTAAACAGTGTCGCACCTGGAAAACTACGTTAAAATACCTGTACGAAAATAAATTGCGCACACGATCCGTACCGCCGAAAGCCAAAATGCACACAAATTACCTTGGAGAAATATATTGCTCAATCAATATTTGATATAAATAATAAAAATAGCGTCAGTTAGTATTAACATCTACGAACATTTCTATAAATTAGTTTTAATCTTTTTAAACAAAAATCAAATACACAGACGTGTCTTAAGATGTTTATGTATGCGTTAAATCTATTGCTACGGGGGTGTTTAAAAGCACGCATCAACATGTTCCTCGACCAGTATCCGAAAGTTCATCTCTGTAGTTGGTAGTGTAGGTTTGCAACTTTGGATGTTGTCCGAAATGAAAATACATAAAACACATGACGATCTAACATAGAAGTTTAAAGGACCATTGGTCAATTGAGAAGTGGAAGAACTCAACAAAGTGTTGCCGAACTGTACGCATTGAACTGAAGCGTAGTTTCTAAATTTTAGATTTGCTTTTTGAAAACTGCTCGATGAAGACAAGGATAAGGTCGGCCCATATCATCACCAACACCAACGAACAATCGATACCACACCTACATTAAGAGTGCGTATAAATTGTGCCGTTAATGCGACTGAAATTCTAAGTAATTTTGCTACTGCCATAGGAAAACTATTAATGCAAACAATTTGAAGTCGTTTGTCACAGATGTGTCTTAACATTTTATGTATACGTTAAAGTTATTGCCACTGGGATGTTTAAAAGCGCGCTTCTACACGTTCCTCAGCTAGCATCCAAAAATTCATCTCTGTAGTTAGTAGTGAAGGTTTGCAATTTTGGATGTTGTCCGAAATGAAAACACATGACGATCTAACACATAAAAGTTTAAATGGCCATTGGTCAATTAGGAACTGGAAGAACTCAACAATGTGTTGCCGAACTGTATGCATTGAACTGAAGCGTAGTTTCTAAATTTTAGAATTGCTTTTTGAAAACTGCTCGATGAAGACAAGGATAAGGTGGCCCATATCATCACAAACATCACCAACACCAACGAACGATTGATACCATACCTACATGAAGAGTACTTGTAAATTGTGCCGCTAATGCGACTGAAATACTAAGTAATTTTGCTACTGCCACAGGAAGGCTATTATTAACGCAAACAATTTGGAGTCGTATGTCAATGTTCTAAGGCCATTAGTTTTAGCAGAGCGTAAAAGAGTCTGCCAAGTAAACATACCAATTGTGGTCGTAATGAATGGAAGCGAGTATTATTCATTGATGAATCCAGATTGATGTGGCAACTAGATAACATTAGGAAACACAAATTTCATGAGCAATATCTGACACTTATTTTCGATTAAGTTTCAGCATCTGAATCCAAAAATGACCCCAATTTCTGTCTATCACGTCAACTTTTTAAGTTACAGGGGCAAGGAGATGTTCCTTGTCTCGAAAGTCATACAAAATGTGCATACAAAAGAAAATAAAGGAAAAATTTCCAAATATACTGTTCACAGAGAATAATTTTATTCATACGAAGGCTATATATAGTTTCTCCAAATTAAATTGTGTTCATATAAGTTCTTTTACCAAACAACAAACATATTAAGTTAAATGTTTTCGCGTATAGCTTTTCCTACAGTGTTCAATCTTTGGACAATCTCGCTTGATGCTCCAACAATAGTTAGCCATCTTATGTACATCCCATATACCCTCATAGCGTGTCTTTATGATCTTCAAATCTTGGTGAAACCAGCGGAAGGTGGTCACATTAATATAAGCTGTAGAGAAAAAACTTGACGTGATAGAAGAAAACTAACTACAGTTTTGAAATCAGCGCGCCTATTTCAAAAAAGCTGAAAAATCGAACTCAATAGAAATTGTGTTAAAAATAGTTCCCCAGTCTAATAGGCGTATTCTAATTTAGGGTGAACTCGGCACACACAATAACTCATAATTTATTCGGGAAAGGCACCAATATGAGGCTAGTGGTGTAATGGTATGAGCTAGAATAAGTACTGGAAGGCATGCTGAGCTTTAGTTCATAGAAATGGATTTCTTACTGCCCAGAAATACATGAGATTTGGTAGATCTTTTGTTTCTTCTGCAATACCAAGGAAAGAAGAATTAATTTCTATAGATGACAATGCTTATCCACATGGAGCAAATATCGTGACTAACGGGATAAAGTGGATATAGGGACCAGTAAGTAGTTGGTTCTCCAGACGGAAAATACTTGAAATATTGTAACAAAACGTGTTATTACACGAAATATGGTAACAAGAACGTCTCAGGTATTACAAATTATTGTCAGGAAGGAATGGGATAGTTAATTTGGTACGTAGACTTCCGCGGTCGTGGTCCATGCTATCTGCTTCTGGGTTTCCGGGCTGGAACCGCGTCACTAGTATATCTGCCGACGTTTCGTACCCATTTGTATGGGACATCTTCAGGGCTGAACTACTGCACTGAAACTGAGCAGAAACAGTTTCAGTGCAGTAGTTCAGTCCCATACAAATGGGTACGAAACGTCGGCAGATATACTAGTGACGCGGTTCCAGCCCGGAAACCCAGAAGCAGAATGGGATAGTTCCCCAAGAAATGCTCGACGTGCTAATCCCGTCTATGCCATTAAAATGCCAAACGGTTTTAAATGTTCGTGGAAATAATACATATTATTAATCTTTACTTTTTTTGTAAGAACTATGGCAGTAATACTTAAATAAAGTTGAATATTTCTCTATATATTCTACGCTAAAAATGCTACATTTTGTACTTCCCAGCAATTATTACGGATATTATCATAACTACGAAATTTATTTGCTATTTTCTAGACAGATTAAAACATTATAATTTCCATTAGAAAATATTGTATACAATCATTGATTAAACGCCATGAACTTATATCCTACATTTAAAATGAATAATAGTCAAGAAGGTTAAGAATTAGAAAAACAGCTGATAAATAAATTTCCAGTAACCTCGATTATCCGTACCTCGATCGTACGTGATCCGGATTAACCGTGCTCTAGACCAACTTCGATATTCCACGTATCACCTGTCCGTGTAGAATACGATGACTGCCCACGTAACGTGGCTGGACGTGTTTTATTTTGAATTTGTACGTAGATACGTAGTACTTTGTATAAACAATAGAAACATCGAAGGTTCAAGGTAAAACTAAAACACTGTTCTGTATCCAAAACTAAATTATGAAAAAGTGCAAAATACGAGGCGAGCAATGACATCTATCCACAGTTAGCAACAAAATACTTGCATTGGCATAAATTTAAGATTAACTCTTCTGGCTTGGAATTGCTTGAGCCTGTAGTGAATTTAATTTCAGAATACAAAGTGAAACTCTTTCTCGCAGTATTTTAATAAAAACTTTTTTGGAAAATGCTATTATTTTAGTTACTTTTGGATAGATGTTTCTAATACACTCTGCTACTAGATGAATTTCATGAAACAAACACATTTTAGGAAAAAATTGTTTTCGTATTTTGCTATCCAATTACTTTAACCATATTTGAGCTGCCATGTGTAACCAATATTGCAAATTGGAATGCCGATATACGAAATTTTCCAACAACATTTTTAAAGTTTGCCCCTTTTATTCCGCGTTTGCTTTTTGAAATATTTTACTGCGTAAAATAAGAGACTACAAAGTCTTTTCACTTTCTAAAGTACGTACTAATTCGAGACACAGTTTCTTTTATCATCTGTAACTTCATCAACCGATAGCCACATTTTATAACTCTTCATAGGGTGCGTAATTGTGTCTTTTACTTGCGTTTAATTATGTCTTAATGTTAATTGTCTTCTGGTTGGTAACTTCCAATGAGTATATTTGCTTCAAAAATGACGAAGGTTCTCATTGGCTACTGTATATAGAGGAATGTTAGACGCGGTTAAACAATAAAATCAAATATAAATTTTACATTTTGCATTTAACACGCGGCGCTTGCTGTTACTGTATCTTGTACAATCCATAAAATCATACAGCAAAATAATAATGTTTCAAATAACGCATTTAATTAGAGTTTCTATATATTCCAACGTAGGAAAACGATTTAGAAACGTATTTACACCCGTCGCAGTTAGCCATCGATCTTTACGGAGCATCCTCGCGTCACTGACATGATGCTAGCCATGTGTAATGTCTGCACGCGTTCGGCCTCCATCGATTACTTTCGCTGGTTACGGGAAATTGTTCAACCTTAATTATTACGAAAGAATAAACTTTTTAGTTTTTTTTAACAAAAATCTCACTTATTTTGTTTTTATAAGCCTAAGAAAAAGAAAAACTTCCTCGGTGTTGACTTACATTTAATGCTTACAAAATTATTCTGAAAAAACTTAGCATAATTACATGGCCTTGATAACAGATCCTAGGTTTTTCCAATTATACAAGATATATGTACATAGCTACCAGAATTTTTACTAAAAACTATTCGTGATCTTGTACTTTCGTCAACTCGCTTTTAAATCTTTCAATTGACAAACCATTTTGAAACAACACTAAGGTATTAATTTCAAAACTATCGCAAATGTAGTGGTCTGTAACTACTCACTAAATTGTTTGTACACCTGTACATAAATTACGTAAAGATAATAAAAGAAAAAATAACAGATAAGCCAAATCTTTCTAAAGCAAATTTTGAATACTTTTTCACCACTTTGTCTAAATATTGGCCGACAAATACTTTATACAAATACGAGAAATATAAGGAAATAGATAAAACGTAATTTACTGTAGAAACTAACATTACGCATGTGTTTGTCCACCACAACTAAGACCACATTTCGTAAACATTTGTTCGTAATTTTTATTTCATTATAATAAACAGTCGGAACTTTTATCTAACGTGATATTTAGCGACGAGTGCAAGTTTTCGCTGTTTGAGAAACTGGGAAACGTTAAAGGTGGACAACATCCACGTCAACTCTTAATAAAGGGATCATCGTTCCAACAGTTAAACTTGGTGGTGTTTCCATCATGGCGTGGAAGTGTATGTTAAGCGCTGGGATTGGATACTTATAAATTATTAACGGAATTATAAACTAGTTTATTCAATTCAATCTTGGTTTTGAGCGGTGTGGATCGCGTACGGAGTTTGATTTTCGTACAGTTGCTTTTTCGCCATGTTTTACCAGGTGCGACACTTTGAAATTATCTGCTGATGATGACAACTTGGTTGTCGAAATGCGTATACAGAATTTACAAAAGTTAATGTGGAAAGGGTTTATATATCAACCTTAGTGATCAAGTTAATCAACCACAGGCTCCATCAAATTCAACTAATTCAATGTTTATTCAATCATATTAAACACAAATTTGCAAGTCTACGCAGTAAAACTAGGTATTGCAGAGAATTATTATTTTCAGCGGGATAATGGTCCAAAGCTTACAGTAGGGATTGTTAAACGATAGATAATTTGCAACATATCTCTCGACCACAACCCCATGAAAGACTGAGCACACTTAAGGAGTCAATTAAAAAATCATGTTTCAAATAAAGAAATGTTAAAGCAAAAAGTTAATGAAGAATGGATGAAAATTAACTCTAGTACTTCGCAGAACCTTATAAGGTCAATGACTTCTAGATATCAAGCAATTATACATTCTACGGGTTACCCAATAAAATATTAAAAGTTCTTAGTGGACGAATACTTTTCTAACATTGTTTTACGTAGAGCGTCTTTTAAGTTTTGCATAGTGGGACATAGAGGGAGCCACTAATTAAACGTTAGTACTAAAAATGAACCTCTATCTTTAGTTAACCTAAATCCAAGGTTTCAAAGCGATACGTGTAGTGTTGTAGCTACAACGAACAGTCGAAGTCGACAAGTTTGTTGAAAAATTGAATTAAAGCCAGAACACTTTCGCGGAATAATTTTTTATAATTTTCGAAGACAATTATCTCAACAAGAATGCCTCGCCAAGTTGGTTTCTGTTTTCGGCAATGAAGCACCATATTAGTCAACAATTTCTCGTCGGTATGGAGAATTCAAACGTGGACGGATTAGTTTTAGCGACGGTCCAAGAGCAAGTTCACCAAGAATGGCAGTCACTCTGGAAAACGTCGAGGCTGTGCGCAAGATGATCAACGAAGATCGACGTGTAATACATCGCCAGATTGAAGCCTTGTTGAGGATTTCAGACCTCAATTGGAAAAATTTTGCATAAAGAATTGTGTGTAAAAAAAATTAGTTCCCCGTTGGATACCGCATCTGTTGATTAAAGAATAGAAAGCAGTTAGGGTGAATTGGTGTAAAAAAGACTAGATCGCTTCAACGCCAGAAACTCTAAAAACGTGTACAGCATTGTCAGTGGTGATGAATCTTGGATTTACTCATTCGAGCCAAAAAATAAATGCCTATCGTCTGGTGGGTGTTCCCAGGTGAAGAAAATCCGACAAAAGTCATCCATAGAGTCTCTAAAAAGATGGTCACGACATTTATTTCGAAAGTAGGTCATGTAGCAACAATTCTTCTACAAGATCAAAGAACTGTTACTGCCCATTAAACAACCATTTGCAAGTCATCGCAGGGCTTCGAAAAACCAACCTCGAACGACGTCATTCTCCACCAGGACAATGCAAGTTCGAACACAGCTAACAGAACAATTGAATTTTTAACGCAACAAAACATCGAATTGTTGGACCATCCTACGTACATTCCGGACCTTCGTCTCAGCGATTTCTTTACCTTTCTGAAAATCAAGAACGGACTGCGTGGTCAGAAGTTCCAGCTGTCAGAAGGAGCATTCGATGCCTTCAAAAACGCAATTTTGACTGTACCAACAGACGAGTGGAACAATTGTTTCCGAGTTGGTTCGAGCGCATGCAAAAGTGCATTAATCTTCGTGGAAAATACTTCGAAAAACAGTGAAGTCTTTAAAAGCTATTTACTGTTCTATTCCAGTTCTATGAGCAAAACTTAAAAGACAACCCCCACGTAAAAGAAAAGCATAAATTTTATTTAATTTTTTATATATTACCAATCTTTTGGTGTAACATTCGTAATTCTAATAGATTACTCTACAACGATAGAGATTTAACGAACAATATAGTGAGTGAATGCATGGACCAACTTGTATATAAAATGCAAAAACGTTTTGACACATTAAATCCAGTTTGTTCAACACATTCATTCGTTCAAATTTCGTAACCGCAAAATGTTAATTTCGCAATCCTTAGTTGCCTTCATTAACCTTATTCACATTATTTTTTCATAACACAATCAATACATAGAAGTACCCATCATAAAGATTGCAAAATATGAAAGCAATATTGTAATATAGCATTTAATTCTTAACCTAAAAATGTCGGAATATTTTCACTACCTACTCAATAAATATGTATATCTATTACACATAAGAAATGCTATCGCGAACACCTGTTGACTAATAACTTACCGCTCTCTCAAAAGCAATACGTAACTTGTAATTCGTGTTATTGAGGAATTCGTGTAGATAAAGAAAGTTTTAGTAAAACATCATATTGAATCATAATTGTGACTTATTCGATGGGGAAATTAGATGTGTGCATATTTATAACTTCTTTTGAAATCATTTCAAGGAGACCAACTGCATTTAATAGATGTTTTTTAGGTTAGAAATGAAAATTGGTTTATTCTGAAGAAAACGTGCTTATGCAGATATGTACATAGGCTAAATAAATACTGTGGATGATGTTTTAAGAAATTATTTTTTTAGAGAGTTAAGTTACTGTTAAAGCAGTTTTCATATATCTTAAATCATGTATTGTGTGATTCTCAAATTAAAGCATTTAGCAATTACGAGAGTAACCGTTTATATTTTGGGAATAGCAAACAAAACAAAAATTTTTTATAATCGAAAATCGTTTTATTGCTTTTCAAAATATTCTCCTTGAAAATCAATGCACTTTCTGTTCCTAAACTTGAAAAATATGGCTCAGTGGTCGAAGAGTTTCCAATGATGAAGAAAAATTTTCTATTATCGAAAATAGTTTTATTGTTTTTCAAAATATTCTCCCTGAAAATCAATGCACTCTTGTATTCGTTTAAACCAATCCGAAAACCATTGCTGCCACTGTGAAGGTGGTATCTCCAAAATATGAGATTTTAATGCCAGATTTAGCCCCCTCGGATTATTTTCCGTTCCCAAACTTGAAAATATGGCTGAGTGGTAAAAGATTTTCCAACGATGACGAAATGATGTCGGCAGTTAATTGCTATTTTGAGGAGCAAGGCAGTTCTTATTATGAAAAGGGTATCGAACTTATTGAACATCGCTGGGAAAATTGTATAGAGTTGAAAGGAGGTTATGTTGAAAAATATATATATTTTTTTACAAAATTTTTGTGTTTTCTTTATTGGGTCGGCCTGGAGAACCTCAATTTATCTAACAACAAAATAACATCGCATAATAACAGATGGAATCCAAATTGATAGAGGGATACTTCTTGGAAATTCTCATAGTGCCCTATTATTTTGTTTGTCTTAATACACTATCGAATATATTAAATAATACAATATACGGATTCAAAATTAAGCATTGAAACACTTCCATTACACACAATAAACCATCTACTCTACATGCACGATATAAATCTATTTGCCTCAAATAAAACAGATGAGTTTACCAAAGATTCTGGTGTGGAATTTGGAATAATCACATAAGGTTGATATATAACCCCTTTACACATTAATTTTCGTATTCTGTATACGTATTGGGACAACCAAGTTGTGATGACAACTTAGTTGTCGAAATACGTATACAGAATACGAAAATTAATGTGGAAAGGAGTTATATATCAACCTTACGTGATTAAGATAATCAAGCACAGGCTCCATTAAAATTAGCTTCAATTCGCAATAACTAATACAGTTCTTATTTTAAAAAGGATATCGAACTTATTGAACATCACTGGGAAAAGTTTATAGAGCTGAAAGGAGATTATGTTGAAAAATAAATATATTTCTTTCCTAAATTTTTGTGTTTTCTTTGTTGGGTCGGGTACTTCTGGAACCACCCTCGTAAGTATTTAATGCATTTACAAACTACAATGTAAATAAATGTCCGCTAATATGAACGAGTTAACAACACTACACAAAGAAAAAAATCCTTAGGTCAAATAGCCAAGTTGATCGGAAAAGTGTGTTATGTAGTGCAGATTAAAAGCAAAATATTCAAAATATCCTGAAACTGTTGAAAATATACCGAGGAACACGCGTCCAAAGATTCTTAATTAGTGCAGTTAGAGAACTGTTACAAGGCCAGGGAGTTTAACATAAGTTCATGAAAGAGTGCACTGAGGACGGCCGTACAGATGGAACTTGATATTAGAAAGAAAGATTAAGAAAACAAAGAAAATTTGACAAAAAACTTTCATTAAGTTTCGTTAATAGTTACCTATTGTAAGACATAGAGAATGTAAGTAAGTATTAATGTTGCTAGTGAAAGGCTTTTTACGTGGTTAAGTACCCTTTCGTTACGTTAGTTTTTTAACATTGTTAAATGGAAGTACGTATGTTTTATCATAGCCGAGTGTTCACATTTTATGATATTTAACGTTCACGGGATGTACAAACACTTTTGTGACTGGCTGTATAGGTCTTAAAAATATCTTTAAACTTGGCAAAAATAAAAGAAAAAGTGTACTGGAATACAGTTTACATGTACATACATATTATGCCAGGTATTTATTTCATATTTCGTAATAATATCTAAACAAACGCGGCATTGAAAAATTTTCACAAAACTACGCTAAATATTGCTAATATTACAAAAACATTTTATTCATGCCTATTATATAATAAAAGTAAAATTGAACTGTCAAGGTTGGCTACAAGGCAAAAAAGAAACAAACAAGGATTAATTTTAACTTAATATAATGGTAGTATTATACTAAGTGTTTATAAACAATTAGGTATTGTTAATTTAAAAAAAGGAAATCTAAAATTATTTCGTTTGCACAATCAAATTTTTTAAAAACTTTCTAAAATTTTATGCTACATTCTGCATAGAGAAATGCTTAATGTTCACAATAATTCGCAAAAAAATATCAAAGGAAAATGAGCGGAAGATTTACAATTCCATAATTAAAAATATCATACCATATTGTAATGTAACTATGATTCGACAGCTGATAAAGTCAAGTTGTATTGACATTTCTTTTCAGTAAGGTTTGGAAAGTCATCATGAATCGTTTAACGCCAGAACAACGCTTCCAAATTGTGGAAATTTACTTTGAAAAAAATAAATCTGTTCGCGAAGTTCATAGAGTACTTCGTCTATTTTACGGTCTACATAATCGGCCTAGTGAGCAAGCAATTCGTGCAGTTATTGATCGTTTTCGTACTAATTTTACTCTTCTCGATTCAAAACCATCAACAAAGAAATGTGCGTACCGAAGAGAATTTTGCTGCTGTAGCGCGAAGTATTGAAGAAGACGCCGAAATGTCGATTCGTCGTCGTTCTCAACTTATTGGCCTTTGTCCTTCGAGTAGGTGGAAAATTTTACGTAAGAATCTTGGCTTACGTGCCTATAAAATTAGCTCGTGCAAAAATTGAAGCCAAGCGATTATCGTATTTTTGCTGATTGGGCTTATCAAACGGCGCAACTTGCCTTACAGCGCTCTTAACAATCGATTTATTGCAAAATCCATTTGGTGACAACTTTATTTCTAGAAGTGATCATGTTCACTGGCCCCCTCGTTCGTGCGATTTAACGCCTCTGGATTACTTTTTATGGGGCTATGTTAAGTCATTGGTTTATGCCGACAAACCAGCAACTCTTGAAGAATTGGAAGCCAATATTCAGGCCACCGTTGACGTCATACGGTCAGATTTATTGGAAAAAGTAGTCAAAAATTAGACTGATCGAAAGGACCATGTATTAAAAAATAAATGCCATGAAATACCAGATCATAAGAAAAATAAAAAAATTTCATGCAAACAATATTTCTGTCTTGTATCATTTTAAGTTCTCAAGCTCTTAAAAAAACAGCCTACAGTATACCAGGTAAAAGATGAGACAGAAAAGTCGATAACACGATGTAGCATTTTTAGAAAAGAAATGGAGGTGCTAAAGGGATTGACAAAGGAGATGATAGTGGAAGTGACGATGTATTTTATACAGCAATATTACCTCATGATTCTACAACAAAATTTATTTGAAAGATACCCAATTAATTTCTATTCATGCACAACAGTTTCCTAAAGCAATCTTCACGAATTATGGAGCGACTTCTAATATCAACCATACACTAAATCATCTTCGCCACTCACTGGAGTGGAGAAGAATAGGAAAGATGCATCCGACAATATTAAAGAGAGTAATCTGAGTCTTGTTTATATTTTTGTATTGAATACTTTCTAGATCATATGTGGGCAACAACCGGCCCGCTGTAAGATTTGATCCGGCCCGCAAGACATTGCTGTATTATTTCATGTCTGATATCTATCGCTTAAAATTATAACCACTACTTTAAAACACTACTTTAAAATGCACTACTTTTAAACGCGGCCCGCGAACGTATTTGCACATTAAAGTTTGGCCCACAACATGTCAAAAGTTGCCCATACCTGTTCTAGATTATGGTTGACAGAAAATAATATGAAGAAAGCAACTCGTGTCTTTTAAGTTGTTGCACCTGATATTATCGGTTACGACCTGCTTCGTTTGCTATCGTAAATAGGCATACATGCTGAGAAGTTTTAAAACAGGAATGTAATAATGCATCTAGGCTTTTTAGCAGTAAAAATTAAGTCAAGAAATCCATATTTTTCTCTCCTATATCACAGCAGCAACGAAAACGCATTTAAAAAATGAATCAACCTTGCGTTTTTCGATCGATAATACGTAGAATTTTCTTTGTGTCAAATTATATGATACCATTTATTTCCAACAAAAAGTACGTAATCAAAACGAGCAATCTCCAATACATGAAGAAGCAAAAAAAGCGATATTATTTTCAGTGGAAAAAGTAGTGGTGGCTGTTTTCCAGGTAAGGTATTATATGTATTGATTGATTTTCTTACAGAGAAAGGAATGACAAATACACTTTATTACCGATTCCTGTTAAAGGGAAAAGCAAAGCCCATCTATCGAAATAAGCTCTGCATTCAATCAACGAGAATGTTCTATTTCATAGCAATACTTTGCTTCATACCAACAAGTTGACTCAAAATACTTTCGCTGAACTGACGGAGGAGGCACTTCCACACCCTCCCAACAACTCGAATTTATTTCCCTAGAATTATTACTTGATAGAGCTTTTGAAAGCACTAATTAACGAGGAGCTATTCAGCTTTTATATCGGTTGGGCTGAGGCCTTTCAAATAAAAGTACTATATCAAACAAATACTAACAAAACAACTTGGCGTCTTCAAACTTGAAACATATGCTTTATAGATTGTGTACTTTCTAATACAGTGATATTTTTCAAACAACTATCGCCATCTCTAGGTCAGGCCGGGCATTTATGGGACCACCCTCGTATTGAAGATTAGAAGTTATTGTTTTGTGAACATATAACTTGAATAAAAATTTGTAAAAATTCTGAATTATATTCGTATATATAATAAAGCCGAAAACTGGAAAAAACATTTTTGATTTACTTATTTAAAACGTTCCTTTCTTGTAATTCTTCCTAATAATAAATAAAACAAAGAAAATATAGTAATTAAGAATGAAATACCAATATAAGTAGCTAAGTATGAAAATAATTAGCGATAGAACATTAGGTGGTCACATAAGGGAAAGAAATATGCAAGATAGAATATCAATCTCGATAATTTCGCAAAATCTTTAGCACCAAAATACAGTATTGTGGGAATTAATGTAACACACAGATTTATGTTAAATATCATTTATTAAAAGATGCGATACTAGTTTTAGTATTATCCAATAGGTAACATGTCCCTCTCTGGCTTCCATTATGACTTCAACTCATTTTGGCGTTGAGTCAATTAGATTTTTGCAATTTTCTTTGATTTTATCATTTCGGAATCATACCAAAGTAACAGCTTGGTCTTAGTCATATTAGTCTTTCTACGCACAATCCATTTTTAGCATATAGACCACATAATTCCAAATTTTTCGACAAACATGTTTCTAGCATCGCTTTATATTTTTACCGTTCATTATGACTTTGATAGATATAAGCTTTCTTATTCCCATGCATGAGAAACAGCCCCAAAACATCTCTTCAAAGGATGTTTTGTCTCACCACTCAAAAGCCTATCTCATCAGTAAGCAAGACATTTCTTCAGCCTTTTTTTTATCACAACCTAGCATAGAAATTGTATGTACGTATGTGTTTCTTTGAGGTCTTTCTGCTTTTCTTCCCCCCTTTGAAAGGCGTCCACGAATTGTAGAGTCATAAATGTTCACTTCAGCCTATTCTAAATCTTGCTGAATATCACAACGTGTCTTTCTATGGTTCAAATTTCTTAAAAAAATTCATCTCTGGGAGTTGTTTTCCATTTTCATCTACTTTTCGATTTTCATTCAACCTCAACTGATCCAATCCCCTTTTTTTTTGATTATTTTATTTACAGAATACTCACAAGCAATCTCTGATTACGTCATAGATGTGTACTCACCAAGTACAATTATTCTTTCTCTTCCCGTGGACGTAATATCCATTTATATCCGGCTTTTTTTCAATATTTATCAGATTCTCTTTATGCTTTCTTAATGCACTTTCTTTCCAATATCACACTCCTTACGTTGGTTCGAACTAAGCTGGAATATGCGTCCGTTGTTTGGGCGGCGTATTATGTTTACCAGGGGCTTCTTATTGAGCGAGTACAAAAAAGATTTTCAAAATTTTTATCTTTTAGACAGGACGGAGAATATCCTGTTCGCGGTTTAGATTACAATACCTTGCTTGAGAGCCACTTTTTTCAAGGATTAGCCTCGTGACATTTCGAGTGCCAGGTTCACTTTTAATTTAATAAATAATACTATTGACTCTCCCATCATATTTTCTCCAATTTACTTTCTTGTGGCCTCCTGCGGAACTAGATCTGGGGATGTACTTCGCGTCCCAAAAGTTAGAACCAACCTTATGGTCCAAAGTCCGCTGCACCATATGTCAAAAGCTTCAATGAACATTTTGGTGATATTTAATTTTGAATATTTTAGTTTTAGATGCAATAGTTAGTATTTCCTTTTAATTTGCTTCACATTTAGAATTACTTTTTGTTTTATATTATATTTATCTATTCACTTTGTATGCATTGTCCTGTCAGGGAATGTAGTCTGTTGGACAATAAAGGTTGTTATTATTACTATTATTCCATCTGTACGCGCTTATCCATGAATTTTAACTCATTGTACTTGTAACAGTTCTAATCGCGCTCATTTAGAAACTTTGGACGCCTATTTCTTGGTACGATTTCAACAGTTCAGGATATTTTGAATATTTCTTTCCCAAATAGCACTTCAGCTCGCGCACTTTCAGTCGACGATCATCCAGTACCGTTTTGTGGATTTTCTTCACCATTTCTGGAGTCGTCACCTCATTTGGTCGGCCACTGCGATGCTCGTCTTGGCAGCTCGTACGGCCTCGTTTAAACTCTGCAACCCAGTTATTATTCCATCTGTACGGCTATCCTCAGTGCATTTATCCATGAATTATAACTCATCGTACTTGTAACAGTTCTGATCACGCTCATTTAGAAATTTTGGACGCCTATTTCTTGGTACAATTTTAACGGTTCAGGATATTTTGAATATTTCGTTTCCAAATTGAATTTTAGAACACGCTTTTGCGATCAATTTGGTTATTTGATCTAAAGGTTTATTTGTGTGGTGTTGTTACTTCGAGCATATTACCAGACAAGTATTTACTTTTACAACTCATATTTTTAAATGAATAAAATGTTTATTTTTCACAAATACGTGATACTGCGAAGAGGATTTACCGAATTCGTCCTAAATGGCAACGCAATAAAAGAATATTTTTTAAGAATGAAGTGTACGATAACTTTTGTAACATTCAATGTTAAAGTATTTATAAAATCATCTTGAAGTTGTCAATAACAACAGTTTTCATTTTGTTAGATGTTTACATGTGCTTCATCATAACCAGATGTTTGCACTTGATGATATTCAACATTCGCGGACTGTACGAACACTTTTGTGACTGACTGTATGTGCGCTTGTGCAAGAAAGGAAAGTTGTAATAATTTTGACTAGCAATTACTAAGTAAATATAGAAAATTTGTGCGAAAAACGCTTGCCAATTACCTATCAGAAACAGAATTTTTGTGTACCAATTTAAATTTAAAAATTCCACGTAAATACCCTGTATGCGGTACTTCGAATTGAAATGTTTAGAAGTTATGCTTCCTTTACTGGAGATTATTAGTATTGTGTCATTAAAAAAAACGTATTTTAGTAAAGACAAGAAACCTACGAACTAAAATTATTTATGCATGTATACGCATTTTTTACATCATGTAAAAAAACCAGAAGTAACTTGCCTTGCAATACACCCATATTACAATAATAAGTTCCGGTTTTTTTCTCTTGATGCATTCACCGACTTTAAAAACCGGTACCATGTTCATACCAAGTATTGTACACCAGTTCGACACACATACATATATAGTATGTATATGAGTACATACATATATATTTTCTCTTTACATCAACACAATTTATGCAAATGATTTATAGAACTAAAAGTAAAAGAGTAAATATTACTTCCACATATACGCAATATTATGGTCCCACCTATTATGGATGGTAAAAATTTGTTTAGCACCTGATGTTTTATGTAAATAAGTCAAATTAAGAAAAATAACTGGATAAATCAGTCGTACTTAAACATTATTTTTAATTAAATATTAAAAATAAAAAGTAAATATTAATTGTTATATAAAATTAATTGATATTAATATAATATTGTTTTCCTAATTTATATATTTAGCAATAAAGTAAAACATTTTTAAGACTGTGATAGGTATATTGGTGATACGAGGTGTGGCTATTAAATAACGAGACTGACGCTGTAAACATTTTATTTTGATTTCATACATACTTACTCATTATCACCTTCAATATACACTCCTCCTCTATCCCTACAACGCTCCATGCGAATCTTCCATTATTCAAAACAGTGCTGGAAGTCTTCTTCTCTCAGCTCCTTCAGGACGCGTGCAGCCTTCACTTTCACAGCTTCAACGGACTCAAATTTTGTTCCCTTTAATTCAGATTTCACCTTAGGAAACAGATAGCAGTCGCACGACGCAAGATCCGATGAATAAACCGGATGGTCTAACACTGGGATTCTGTACTTGGCTAGAAACCTCTTTAACTGACAATGCGAAATGAGCCGATACATTGTCTTGGTGGAGAACCCATGACTTGTCCTTCCACAATTCAAGTCGTTTTTTCCTTATTCTTTCACGTAATTGAGCAAAAACGTGAAGGTAGTAATGTTGATTAATAGTTTGACCTTCAGGAACCCAGTGAAGGTACACAATCCCATGAATATCGAAAAACCAATCATCATTGCTTTGAATTTGGATTTGCTCATTCGAGCTTTTTTGGCTCTCGCTGAAGATGGGCTCTTCCAGTGCATGGATTCGCGCTTCGTTTCAGAATCATAAGTAAAAAACCACGATTCGTCATATGTTATTAAATTAAGTTTGGGTCATTTTCAATTGCATTCGAAATGTCAGTACAAACATTTTTGCGAGTTTCTTGTTATTCAAACGTGAGAATTTTAAGCGCCATTTTGCCACACACTCTTTGCATGTTAAAATTGTTATGTAAAATTTGCTGTACGGATCCTTTATCAACTCCTACAGTTTCAACAACCACACGAATGCTTAATCGACGGTCAGATCGAACCAGATCACCGATTTTTTCGATATTGTCGTCGGTCTTTGACGTGGAAAGGCGACCCGGGCGTGAATCGTCTTCAACGTCTTCTCGGCCATTTGAAAACGCTTAAACCTCTCAAAAACACGTGCACGCGATAAAAATTTATTGCCATACACTTCTTTCAATAAATTACAAGTTTCAGTTGCGGTTTTTCTAAGTTTCATGTGAAATTTCACAACTCTAAAGCGAGGCTAAGGCTACGGTTACACTGATTTGTTTACAGAGGCGGGAGGCACTGCATTCAAAGGAGAAGGCTTCACGATAGATAGCTGTCAGTCGTTGGTTTTTTTTCGTATACTCAGCCTGTCTCAGAGAAAACTGAGCTTTTTTAAAATAGTAATTCTTAGTAGCGCCATCTATTTAAAAAAATATGCGTCGGTAAGATAGCTCTTTCACCAATGTTATGTCAAAATGTCATGACATTTGCATCATTGGAAGCCGAGAAATTGCGCATAAAGTAACAGTATGTATTTGGCATTGGTCGAAAAATAAATTTTGGACAAAGAGCAAATATCAAGTTGTGTTTTAAACTCGGTAAATTATTTACTAAAACGTTTGATTTGATGTGTAAGGTGATGCGTGTTTATCACGTACGAATGTGTATAAGTGGCATAAACGATTTAAAGACAGTCGTAAGGGCATAAATGACCACGAACATCGTAGTGCAAGAAAATCTGTGGTTACACAAAGTAACATCGAACGTGTGCCTGAATTTATTAGAAATGATTCGAAATCCTCATTGCTATACGTGGGAATGGAATTAAATATTTCCAGAGATTCAATTCATTGCATTTTGGCACAGAATTTGGGACTGAGAAAGATTTATGCAAGCTTTGTGCTACACAAATTAACTGAATTCAATATTGTACAGACTTAACTAAAGACTCAAAAAAGCCGAAAACTACAAGTATTCTATTGTAACTGGCGATGAGACATGATGTTTTCAATATGATCCAGAGATCACGGATCACAGCTCTGAATAGAAGCATCTAAGCGAAGAAAGAAAAAAAGCCGTTTGGAGAAGACAGACTAAAAAAATAAATGTTAACATTAGAATATTTTGATATATAACTTGACAACAGCCATTATTTGAAAGTGTTGACACGCAAATAATGATTACTGTGGCTTAAACAAAACTGGCGTTTGGAAAAAGAGGTGGATAAAATGACACAATAGTTCTTTATTTATTATGCTATATGACAGCGAATGTGAGTGTTACAAATATACGCATAGAGACATATACGCAAAGAGAAGACCATTGCCGCAGAAATCAAGTTTTTGGGGATACCAGGGAAAACAATAGAGCAATTACCAGGTCAAGAATTAATTTGAACACATAATTAGAATAAACAGTATCGCAACAGTCAAAAGAATAGCAGAAGCCAACGTCTAGGAAGAAGAGGGGAGAAGAAAATCTCAGGAAAAGTCAAACGAGAATGGAGAAGAACTAGGGATTAACAAGGGAAGATCATGGGATGAAATTGAAAGGCCAGAGACAGAAAGATATCGATTAAATAGATTAACAAATGATAAGGAGAACATCACCTACGTCTTCGAGGGTATATTCTTATTTAACACATAAAAGCAAAGTATGTATTCTGATCTATCTATTTCACAACAACTACACAAAGCACCCACACTCTTTCCAGTTACTAAACTTGCTATCAGAAGTCTACTCGATACAAATGTTTTTTCAAACTAAAGTTACAATATTAACGTTAAAGTTCTAATGAAATTATTTAGACTTGTTTCAAGCATGTACTTTATGCTTCGTTACTCTGTTTAAACTACTATTAATCAACATGGAACTAAATAAAATATTACTTCTGCATGAGTATAATTTTAACATTAATATGTACATACTTATATACATATATTCTGCTAACTGCAAGATATTTCCCAATGAATATACCCACTTAGCTGCGAGAATATGATCGATTAAATTTCCTAGTCTCAAGCGTGCATTTGTGTATAAACTCCGTACATGACTCACGCGGGGTAATCGACGTAGGCATTCGAATTCGTAGAAGGAATCCTCCTCGCGTATATTTTCTGAGAAATATAGGCGCGCTTGCACGAACTTGAGGCAATCGCGGACTTCGCGGGTTTGTAATGTTTACGATCTTCGTTGTTCCTGCAATACAAACATTCGCGCAAATATATACATATGAATCAAATTGCTCTGTGTGTGTCTGCCAGACGTACGCTGTCACTTTGACATATTAGTGTGTAGTTGGTGTTGCCAAATAGACAAAGTTAAATTGTTTAGGGAACAAAAAAACATACAAGAAAAACATATTATAGAGATGGAATCGCCGGCAGTTGTCGCGTAAGTTATTAATATATTATACGTTTATAACTCCTCGTAAAAGTCTTGTTTAAATATTCCGTTATTATTAATGCTGCTATTAATTCCTAATATTTACTGAATAATTTGTACCAGTAAATAATATAAATTGAATTATGAATTATTTCCAAAAGGCTCTGCAAATTTTCTTTGTACATTTTAAACATTATTGTACCTCTCAGCACAGTCAATTACAATTATTGTAATCAACATTCAGAATCATCTTGAGCATTTCTTTCAAGACAATTTGACCAAAATGGGAATTTTTTGCTTAAACTGTATACACAAGGGTGGTCCCAGGAGTACCCAACCCAACAAAGAAAACACGAAAACTTTGGAAAGAAATATATTTATTTTTCAACATAATCTTCTTTCAGCTCTATACACTTTTCCCAGCGATGTTCAATAAGTTAAATAATAAGAACTGTCTTGCTCCTCAAAATAGCCATTAACTGTCGACATCACCTCTTCATCGTTGGAAAATCTTTGACCACTGAGCCATTTTTTTCAGTTTGGGAATAGAAAATAATCCGAGGGTGCTAAATCTTGCGAATAGGGTGCATGAGGTAGCAATTCAAACTTTAATTCATTAATTTTGGCCATTGCAATAACGGATTTGTGAGCTGGCGCATTGTCTTGAAACAACACTTTCTTCTTAGCTAAAAGCGGGCTTTTTGGCTTGATTTCTTCGCTCAAACGTTGCAATAAGTTCGCATAATACTTGCCGTTGATAGTTTTTCCTTTTTCAAGATAGTGAATGAAAATTATTCCACGCGCATCCCAAAAAACCGATGCCATGACCTTGCCTGCAGATAAAACGGTCTTCGCCTTCTTTGGAGCCCGTTGTCCCTTTTGAGTCCATTGTTTTAATTGTTCTTTTGTCTCGGGTGTGAATTGATGGACCCGGATCCATGGTTATGAAACGGCGCAAAAATTCTGGCTTGTTGCTGTGAAACTTTGTTAAACACTCAATTGAAACATCTTCACGACACTGTTTTTGCTCGAGTGTGAGCAAACGCGACACTCATCTTGCACACAGCTTTCTCATGTCCAAATTTTCAGATAATATGCGATGTACTATACTTTTTGAAATGCCTACTATGTCTGCTAGCTCGCGTACTTTCAGTCGACGATCATCCAATACCACTTTGTGGATTTTCTTCACCATTTCTAGAGTCGTCACCTCATTTGGTCGATGCTCGTCTTGGCAGCTCGTATGGCCTCGTTTAATCTCTGCTACCCAATATTTCACTGTTGTAAACGAAAGAGCAGACTCACCCAGAGTAGAATCCAGTTCAGCTTTAATATCGGTTGGGCTGAGGCCTTTCAAATAAAAGTATTGTATCACGTAACGATGACCAGTTTTCTTCACTTTTACAAATTCACTGAAAACGTTCAGTATTGATGGCTGCCAAACAAATGCTAAACAGCGTGGCGTCTTCAAACTTGAAACATATGCTTTATAGATTGTGTACTTTCTAATACAGTGATATTTTTCAAACGACTACCGCCATCTCTAGGCCAGGTCAGGTACTTATGGAACCACCCTCGTATACAGCACCGTGCTATAAAATTAGGGCATAAGTTCAACTTTTTGGTTATATTTTCATAAGAAATACAACAAATAACAACTTGCCATAAACAACTATTTATTAGCATTATGATATAAGGATTGATATGTATTTTTAAATAATATGAATTAATATTTTGTTAAGTCACTCTTTACTTTGATCACGGCTACAATTCTTCTCGAAATGCTTTTAAACGCACTTCAATGGATGGTAGTATAGTTTTTGTATAGTCACAGAAACTTCCTTACTTACAGAAGTTTGAAGTTCTAGCAAGTCTTCAGTGTCTACCGTTGATATCTATAATTATTGCTACATTAATGATATTATTTCTTCATGCATAACAATTTTGCGGAGCAGTCCATTTCCTTTAATTTATTAATATCACTTAAATGGCGTCATTAAAATTGAAAGTAAGTTTATGAATTCTAGTTCATCCAGTGAAATTTTCAATAGCAACTTTCTTGGAGTCAATTTAACAATTCATGATACCATCTCCAAACTTTACAAGCATCCAAATCTGTTCTAGTTGTAAAGGGTTTTCCAAAAAGGACTTGACAACTTTTTTTCAAAATAAAATGCAGACCATTTGAGATATTTCAAAAACTTTATTATCGGATTGAAGTACAAACAAAATATTTATGAATGGAATTCGACTTCGTTCATATGGCCACCGCGGGCACGTTTGCAGCGGTCGATTCGTTGGACCCAATTGTCGATAACTCGGACACACAATTCAGCCGAAACGGCTGCTATTTCGCGTTCAATGTTGGCTCTGAGCTCTTCCAACGTTGTCGGCTTGTTGACATAGATCAATGACTTGACGTAGCCTCAAAGAAAAAAGTCTAGAGGCGTTAAATCGCACAAACGCGGCGGCCAATCGACTGGTCCATTTCTTGAGATAACACGCTTATCAAACTTACTCGTCAATAAATCGATTGTAACGTGTGCTGTGTGGCTTGTGGCACCGTCCTGCTGAAACCACATGTTGTCCAAGTCCATATCTTCCAATTCGGGCCAAAAATAATCAGTAATCATGGCGATTGCCATTCACAGTAACGTGACGATCATTATCGTCGACGAAAAAATATGGCCCTATGACGCCGCCGGCATGCAAACCGCACCAAACAGATATTTTTTGTGGATGAAGTGGTGTTTCGTGAAGCACATGTGGATTTTCAACCGACCAATAACGCATATTTTGCTTATTGGCGAACCCATTGGGCCAAAAATGAGCTTCGTCACTGAAAATAATTTTGCGATGAAATTGATCATCTTAGCGCATCTTTTCCAGAGCCCAATCGGAGAACGTACGTCGCTTCGAATGGTCCATCGGCTTCAATTCTTGAGTCAGCTTGATCTTGTATGGGTGTAAACCAAGATCCTTACGCAAAATTCGCCATAAAGTGGTCTGGGCGATGCCCAACTCTTGAGAACGCCGTGAAATTGACTGATTTGGATCATTTGCTACGGACGTTTCAACGGCAGCGATATTTTCGACACTTCGACCAACCCGTTGTCTCACTGGCACGGCAACATCACACAACGAATACGTAGACTCAAATTTTTGCACTAAACTTGTTACTGCCTGTCTACTAGGGCGAGAATTACGACCGAAAATCGGAGTTAACGCTCTTAAAGTAGCGGTCACCGACTCCGAATTTCTGTAGTAAATTTTTATAATTTGCAGACGTTATTCGTCCGTGTACTTTACCATGATGAAAATGTTAAGTTTACTGAATAAATTGACAGTGACAGTTCGATGATTAGTGAAAGGGTGCGTTCACAAATTGAATTAAAAGTTGTCAAGTCCCTATTGGAAAATCCTTTATTTAGACACATTACCGATCATGTTTAATATTCCCTATCTTCTACTAATAGCTTTATCACAATTACTGAGTCACTTTATATTATAAAATATAAAAAATGTGGGTAAATAAGGAATATTATTGACTTGCTATAATATTTTTAAGCAATTATCTAAATTTTTGAAACGTTGTTTATTATATGTTTTTTATTAATGTATGTAGTATTACGTGTATAATATTGACATAATTTTTAGACGAAAATTAAAATCAATGTAAACCATGCCATATATTTGGCTGTTGAAAGATCTTTTTATTTGAAAAGTATGACGAATATGTTCTTTCAGATAAGACAAATGAATAACCACCGTTACACCTAGTTTTAGGATATTTAAACTGTAATATTCATTCAACAAATATTAACAGGTTCTCTCAACCATATTGAAAGTAATTATTATTAGGTCCAAACATTTTGATTTTGCTATTATTTTTGAGTCGTATAAAATCCTAAATTTTAATTTTTTCAAATGTATAGAACTTGATCGTCTTTTTAGGAATTAATTTCATATTTAAATCGAAATTGTATAACATAGTTAAATAAATAATTTTATCACCATAAAAAGCTTTCAGTAATCGCTGATTAAATAAAAATTTCGATTAAGTATTCAGTAGCTAAACGACACTTTACAGTAATGTTTGTTTCAGTTCCTGCAAATATTATATTGTTGAATTCAACAAGGGGAAATCAGAGATTAATATAATATTACTAAAATTATATATGCACAGTAGTATTCATACTTAAGTAAGTGACCACCATAGAAAATGTATAGTTCTGTACAATTTTCAAAAAAATAACTGAAAGAAACTTTTGTCTACATATCAGGTGTACCAGAAAGTCATTGCCGGTGTTTTCGTAAAAAACTACATAATTTTCAAGCGAATGGAAATATTTATTTATTCAAAGTATTGACCATTTGATTCTACACATATTGCCCATCTTTTAGGCAATTTATGGATGCCATCCCAAATAAACTGTTTGCCCTTTGAGCAAAACCATTCATCGAGCCATATTCTAACTTCTTCGAAATTGGCGAAGTGCTCTCTACAAGCGCGTGTCCCTTTGATGCGAAAAGGTGTAAGTTGGGCGGAGCAAGGTCTGGAAAGTACGGCGGATGCGATATTATGTCCCATTCAAGTGCTTTCAACGCTTCTTTGATGCTGTATGAGACGGCGTGTTATCGTGCTGTAAAATCACTTTACCTTGTCTTCAGGCCCAATCTCAACGTTTTTCTATCAACGCGTGTTTTAAATTGATAATTTGTTGTCCGTGGCGATTAGTATTAACTGTTTTACAAGGATTCAACAGTTCATAATACTCCATGCTGCTCTGGTCCTACACAGAGCATTGTCTTGCGGCCAAAACAATTTGGCCTTGGAATCGATGGGCCGGCTTCGCCAAGTGATAACCATGATTTTTTGCCCTTAGGGTTCTCGAAATAAACACATTTTTCATCACCCGTCACTATTCGATGTAGAAATTGATGTCGCACCCATTTTCCCACCCTTTAGAGTTTTCCCATTGTTCGTAATCGGTCGCTAATCGTTTCTTGGGCCACATTTGACGCTTCAGCCAATTGTTTTTGAGTTTGGGTTGTTGGGTTTTCATCAAATGACTCCTGCATTTTCGCATCGTCAAACTTTCTCGTTCTTTGTCTTGCACATCGAAATCACCACTTTTGAATTGTCGAAACTACGCCTCACATATTTTTATGGTTGAAGCATGCTCACCGTAAGTTTCTACCAGCAAACGATGACTTTCAGTGGCTATTTCCGAAACAGTCGAAGATAGGTATAGGACATTGTACATGAAATATGTCTGGAATTTTCTAAAGAATCCAAAAATTTAATATTTGACAGGGTGTTGTATTTAAAATAAGAAAGTTAGTATTGACCACTTTTATATGACACACCTTGTATATAAACTTTTTATTTAAAGAAATATGCAACTAAAAATCTCAATCGACGTATCCGAGCGTTTTTTCGAACACCCTTCCATTTAATTATTATCGAATTTATTCCATTTGGCTGATACACACTGTATATTCATTCTAACGTACACTAACAAGATTTTTAAGTTCTTCATGTAAAAAGACCGACTTTAAAAATGACAAACCGCGTTTTACTCTTTAAATATGTTACTTTTACACCCACTGACATATGTATACTATTTTTCTTGACTATTATTTTCGTTTAGAAAGAAGTAATTCCTTTTAAATTCTATTATTAGATACATAAACTATTAAAATTTACATATTAACCAACGTATTTCAATATTTTTGTTTGTGCTATTGATAGACATACGGAAACAGAAAGTTATTTCATCAAATATACCTGCAAAAAGAAAATTAAATATTAAACTTGAATGTGTTTATTATTTTAATAAAATCTACTGAAGAGACTCAAACATAAAATAAGCAAATGCAAAAAAAATATGTAAAGAAAATCATAGTTTTATTTCCTTTCTATTTAAAACAGCCACAGGATATGATCTCATCACATAGTCTACGTATGTATGTACGTATGTTCTTCAATAAGTTAATTGTTATAATGAGAATATTTAATGAAATAATATCAAAGAAAAAAATTGGTAATTTAATATTTTAATATTTCTGATGTAATTTCTAAAAATGTACTTATTAGAAATAAGAAGTTGAATTGAATAGTTAAAAGTAATTTGTGTTTCCTTTATTATACTGTTTAATAACAAAAAAGTTTTTAAAACACATTTTGAACAATATTTTATGAACTGTTTTGGGTGATATACAGTACTTGGCAAAAATATTAGCACCACCTGCAAATATAATGTATTTCGTTGTATAACAAAATGAAATAAAGAGTTTAGGGAAAAATATTTATTGTAAAAATATTGTAATACAAAAAGTCTTTTGAAGAAATCACTAATATTTTGTAATTTCGCTTTTTGCTTTTGTCACTGCTCCTACCTTCTTCAGCATATTTTCCACACTCCTCATTGACTGCTTAATCATGCGACCATTTTGTCACATATCTTGGATATTGGCCTTCATTTCATATACGGTGCCACTTTTTTGAATAGATTAGCATTTTCATGAAGGTATAAGAATCTTCGTTCCAGTTTAGTTCGTTGATATTGAAGCAGAACATCATCCAACACGTGTTCGTATTCCCTTTGCATCACTGCGTCTTCGCAGAGGCTCTGAACCGAAGTCTTTGCGATACGTGACAATGGAATTAAATATTTCCAAAGACTCAATTCATCGCATTTGAACACAGCATTTGGGACTGAGAAACATTTGTGCAAGATTTGTACCACACAAGCTAACTCAATTAAACATTGTGCAGACTTGGTTACAGACTCAAAAAGGGACAAAAACTACAGGTATTCTATTGTAACTGGCGACGAGACGTAATAATTTCAGTATGATCTATAGACCAAGTGCTAAAGCTCTGAATGGAAGCATCCAAGCGAAGAAAGACCGAAAAAAAGCGTTTTGGAGAATTCAAAAGTGAAGACAATGTTAATTTGTTTTTATGATTCGAAAGGAATATTGCACAAAGAGTTTGTACCAACTAATCAAACAGTCAATGCTGTATATTCTTGATGTTATGAAGCGTCTTATTGCGCGTATTCGTCGTGTGCCCCCTCAATATCGCGAAAATGGTAGCTGGCGTTTGTTACATGATAATGCACCATCTCATCGCTCGACGCTTATCACTGATTTTTTAACTACAAATGGAATTTTAACCATCAACCATTCACCGTATTCACCGGATTTGGGCCTCTGTGATTTCTATCTGTTTTCCAAACTATATTTGCTGATGAAAAGACAGCGTTATGCCGACGTCGAAGCCATTAAAAGGGCGTCGACAGCAATCTTGAAGGACATCTCTAAAGATGAACTCAAAAATTCATTCGACACAATAACTGATCGTGCAAAACGTCGTATTGATTCCGAAGGCGACTACTTTGAATAATATAAATGAATTTCACCAAAATAGTAAGCTTTTGCTTTTATTTTAAAAGATGTTCGGTTTTCTCTGAGACAGATTGTGAATAATCATTCCTTCGATAAACATTGAACATTTCTTCCTGGTTTCTTAACGAATTTCATAGTTTTAATTTAAGAATTTTATTCATAACAATACACTGCGATACAAATTTAGTAATGTTACAATTACTTTGTAAATTGGCGTACAAGTTAACAAAGCACATCTGCTATCTGCTTCTGGGCTTCCGGCCTTCCGGGCTGGAGCCGCGTCACTTGTATATCTGCCGACGTTTCGTATCCATTTACAAGTGACGCGGTTCCAGTCCGGAAGCCCAGAAGCAGATAGCATGGACCACGACCGCAAAAGTCTACGTACCAGATTAAAGCGCATCTGATTAATAATTATAGAAAATCGAAACTAACAAAATATAAATTTATCTAGTCTACGAGTACAAAAATAACCCTTCCCATGTTTAGTATTTTCAAAAAATAGCTTCAGAAGTAACACATCATTATAAATAGAGCATCTGCCCGGTAAGCATACGACTGGGGTTCAATTCCTCACCGAAGAGCCATGATTTTTTTCATTAATTTCTACCTTAATTATCACGATCTAGTAAGTAAGAAATTACGAGTTTTCACGTCGTTATAATGTTCAGATTGAAATATTATTTTCTAAAATGCCAGGATATAAAATCAAGTTAACTGTGCTCGTGACTTATTGCATTTATAGAAATTAGAACAGCAGCAAAAAACAATTCCTTTTCAAATATATAACAGAATGTATGCTATTTATAACATTCTAATTACCAGTTAATTACAATATGTCATACATGCGGATAAACTATTTTTAAACGCATTTGTTAATGGCGCAAAGCAATTATAAACAATCGGTATTTTTACAAAGGATCTCGCATTTATCCTGTTCGTTGGCATTAATTACCTTGATTTGTAATACGGACGGCCTTCGGAAATATGCGTGCGCTTTATTTATTGTTATTACCTTTTAAAAGCCAAGCGTTAAATACTTTTCCATATTATTGAACGTATAAATATGGAAAATGAAAAGGAAAAAGTTGCAGGAACTATTTTTGTAGGCAATACGATTACTTTCAAACAAACAAATAAATAAAGGATGTTCCAATTTCGCGGTTTTTTTAAAGAATAAATAAAACACATAATTTGCATTCACTTTCAAAACTTTTTATTGGTAATTGAAGTATCAGTTATGACATTTATATGCGAAAATGATATCTGCCGAATGGCCTCCTCTTGCAGCTCCACAGACGTCCACTCTTTTGTTAAAATTTTCAATGACATTTTGACATAATTGAGGCTCTATCTCGCCAATGACACGAATAATTTCATCTTTCAAAGCAGGAATTGATTGTGGATTGTTTTTATAAACCTCACTTTTAACATAACCCTAAAGAAAATAGTCTAACGCTGTCAAATCACCTGATCTTGGTGGCCAATTAACATCACCGTTTCTTGAGATTACACGTCCAGGAAATTTTTTTCTCAATAAATCAATTGATTCGTGTGCAAAGTGAGGTGTAGCGCCATCCTGTTGAAACCACATATCTATCCCCTAGATCAATATTCATTAATTCAGGCCACAAAAATTCGACGATATCGATCACATTGACAGTTACAGCTTCACCAGCAGTATTTTCAAAGAAGTAAGGTCCAATCGATCACATTGACAGTTACAGCTTCACCAGCAGCATTTTCAAAGAAGTAAGGTCCAATTACACCACCTGACCATAATGCACACCAAACAGTAACTCGTTTAGGATGCATAGGTTTCCCATGAATAATTTGTGGACTTTGCTCACCCCAGATACGGTAATTTTGTTTATAGCCACCATGTTCAAAATGTGCCTCGTCGGAAAACATTATTTTTTGAGAAAAATCAGCTGGTTGTTCATTGATGAAATTGACATATGAACGGCGTTTTAAGTGATATAATGACTTCAATTCCTTGTGATATTTGAACCTTATTTGCCTTCAGAGCTAAATCCTTGTGTAAAATACGCCATGTTGTTGATCCACTAAGTCCAAGTTGTCTAATGGACATTTTAGGATCTTCAGCAACACTTTCATGAACCAAACCAATATTTTCTTGTGACCGACCAATACGATTTTTCACTTTTTTGATATTCCACGGAACCGATCTCTTGAAATTTTTTAATAATTCGACGAATGGTGCTTTCAGATGGACGATTATATAAACCATAAAATTCACTTAATTTTCTAAAAACTCTTTTCACAGAACGCTGATTTTCATAAATCAATTTAACAATTTGAACGTGTTGTTGTACCGTGTACGAAGCCATTTTTATAAATGTCATATATCACCCTTTTTAAACGCCCACATACCCAGACAAATTCAGTGCGCCATATTTTATTTATTCTTAAAAAAACGCGCAATTTGAAACACCTTTAGATGAAAAGTTACTAATACTATTGACACAATTTGTAACTATATTTAAATATGATGGCTTCTAGACTAATACATACCTGAAAATATATATTAACAGAACGATTTATATAAATACATTTTTATAATAGGAAGTATGTATTTTTGCTCGTTTAGCACCCTTTTATTTTTAGTTTTTAACTTTTCTTTCATCCAATAATGTAAAAGGGCAACTCGTTGACGAACCTGAATCAGATGTAGCTTATCGTAAAAACCGGCAAAATGATTGTTATTATTTATACTTTTTCCTGGAATTAATTTTTTTGGTATTTAATAAATTGAAAGTAATATACTAATATATATACAATCTGATACAAAAAGATTAATGACCCAGTAGAAGTATATATTTTTAAACTAAATTGTTTTGTGTTGACAATAATAAATGACTAAATTTTCATTGAAAAATTCATGCACTCATAGAGACAATTTAATAATGAATACATTCTGTTATTTGTCCGGACTTGCTTCTATTTAGACTCCTGTAGAAGCTCATCCTAAGCAATTTGCATAGCGTCATGTAGCTGTTGTAGGTTCATTGGGAGATTAGAAAGCATACCAAACCTTTTATTTATTATATTCTAAGCGCGCTAGCCAATTGAGAATATTGATGTCACCTTCTTGCAGGAATCGTAATGTAACAACTGCAACATGGGGATCTTAATCAATTTGCATGGCGTCATGTAGCTGTAGTAAGGGGAGGTTAGAAAGCATACCAAACCTTCGATTTACTATATTCCAAGCGCGCTAGCCAATTGAGAATATAGATGTCGGCCCCTTGCAGGAATCGGAATGTAACAGGACGCAACATGACGATCCTAAGCAATTTGCATGGCGTCATGTAGCTGCTGTAAGTTCATTGGGAGATTTAAAAACACACCAAACCTTCGATTTATTACATTCCAAACGCACAGGCCAATTGAGAATATTGATGGCCTCTTGTAGGAATCGTAACGTAACAGCTGCAACATGAGGATCCTAAGCAATTTGCATGGCGTCATGTAGCTGTTGTAAGTTCATTGAGAGGTTAGAAAGCACACCAAACGTTCGTTTTATTATATTCCAAGCGTGCAAGTCAACTGAGAATTTTAGTGTCGGCCTCTTGCAGGAATCGTAATGTAACAAGACGCAACATGAGGATCCTAAGCAATTTGTATGGCGTCATGTAGCTGTTGTAAGTTCATTGGGAGGTTAGAAAGCACACCAACCTTCGTTTTATTATATTCCAAGCGCGCAGGCCAATTGAGAATATTGACGTCCATCTCTTTCAGCAATCGCAATGTAACAAGACGCAACATGAGGATCCTAAGCAATTTGTATGGCGTCATGTAGCTGTTGTAAGTTCATTGGGAGGTTAGAAAGCACACCAACCTTCGTTTTATTATATTCCAAGCGCGCAGGCCAATTGAGAATATTGACGTCCATCTCTTTCAGCAATCGCAATGTAATACAATATGGGGACTAGCGTCGTCTTACTGAAAAATGTCGCGACCATCTTTTTGGCGACGCTGGATGACACTTGGATGACTTTCATCGGCTTTTTTTCACCTTGAAACACCCAAACAAACGACTGGTGTTTATTTTCTGACTCGTATGAGTAAATTCAAGATTCATGACCACTGACTATGTTGTACACGTTTCTAGAGCTTCCGGCGTTGAAGCAATCTAGAGTTTTTTGACACCAATTCACCCTAGCTACTACAACAGATGTGATATCCAACGGAAAGTTTTTTGCACACAATTCTTAACGCAAAATTTTTTGAACTGAAGTCTTTGAAATCCCCATCGATCTTCGATGATGATCTTGCACACATCATCGTCGCTCGTCGCTAAGAATAATGCGTCCACGTTTGAATTCTCCATACCAACGAGAAATTGTTGACTGACGTGGTGTGCTTCATTGCCGAAGACAGAAACCAACTCGACGAGGCATTCTTGTTGAGATAATTGTCTTCGAAAATTATAAAAAACTATTCCGCGAAAATGTTCTAAGTTTACTTCCATTTTCGAACTAACTTGTCAACTTTGACAGTTCGTCGTAGCTACAACACTACAGGTATCGCACTGAAACTTTGGATTTAGGTTAATTAAAGGTTAGTTTTCAATACTGGTATTTGTATGTGGCGCGCTCTATGTCCCACTATGTAAAGCTTAGACATCCAACGTATTTCTCGTGCATATAATATTTCTGCTTGAACTTCAACAACAAAACCGCACGTTCTCATATGTTAACAAAATTAAAACATTAATTAAAGCCAAATCATATTAAAACAGCGAGACCTTGTGCAATTAGTATACTCATTCGACTGACATTTTCAAATGTCAGAGATGGTAAAGCTCAACTAGGAGGAATTGTAGGTACCGTATCAATTAACAATAGAACAAAGGGTAGTTAAAAGCGTTAGTCAGCATGAAAACGTTCGCCCTCGTAGCAATTTTGATTTTGACAAATTTTGACACCCACTTACTTACAGGACCTTGATTTTAGTATTTATCGCCTTTATAGATCTCGTAGTACTCATCTACGACCGATATATAAGTGTATACACTTAGGTTTTACAGATCTTTCATTATATAACTTGAATATTTACAATAATTGCACTGTATTTAAGCAACGGCCTGTAAATGTCAATAAGACAAAACAAGAAAATCCTACGATTTTTTCCGTAAAATCATATTTCAAAGTTTAATTTCTTCATTAACTCAATACTTAGTTGTGTTTCACTATTTTCGGACGATATTAAATAAAATGTAAACCAATTTGGAGCACTCCAAATTTAGTAAAGCCATTGTTCATGACTTAATGTATCTGCGTCCTTCTCGAATATTATAGTTTTTCTTCTTTTTGGTTTCTTTTCTGTTCGACTAGGGTGTATACCGATTATACCGAACGGTTAACACTCGTGGACCGTAGGTAGACGATACAGGGTCAACGATTGAAGCAAACCTAATACGGCTAGATGGTCGTCCTCCGCTTTTTACTTCACCGTCCGGAGAGAAATATATCCACACATCGGTGGGCACACGCTGTACTTAATGCTCGTAGAAACGGTGCTTTTTTTTGTCAAGAAACACCTTTAGAATATATCACCGACTTCCATTTCGCGTAGTGCATTTGATTTAATTTTATGAATTTACGTGTTATTGCTGCTGTACTTCAACTGAGAAAAAGTGATATCATTTTGAAAGCGTTATTGTTGTGTTAATTGTTGTCTTTTAGGATTTATGAACGCCTGAGTGTACGGTTTATCAATAAATATTTAAAGCTTCATATTTAAAGCTAACTAGTTTGTAAGTAGAAAAATTGATGCAAATAATAAACTGGGTAGTCTTAGTGGTTTCTGCGCAACTTTCGTTAGAAAGTTTTAACGTACTTGGAAGGACTACAGTTGCTTAGTAACTTCTGGTTAATAGTAATTCACATGTTTTTTATGAAGACACTTTGGCGCCCATAGAAAACAAATTTATCCATTCCACTTTCATTCCTGATCATTAGCAACATCTGCTTTCCCATATTGCTCTTGAATATCTTATTCCCAATAATAATTTTTTGTTAACAATTCGTAGAGAACGTTCGCCTCGTCAAAAATGAAAATAATTTTATTGCATAAAGCAAACTCTTTTTATTTAATTTCAAATTAATCTAAATAATATAAATTGTGAATGTTTTGTGAAAGAAAAATCATCTTCACTTCAAAAATACTTAGAGAATCATAAGATGGCAGTGTATAAAAATGTCTGTATCAAATGGCAATACCAGGTGTACCGGAAAATAGTTACCGGTTTCTCTAGGGTTAGGTATGCAATGTTATGATTTGACACATATGTTATTTTATTTTACTGACATCAAGCTTCAAAACCATACAGATTATATTTTGCGAAAGTAACACTGTCATAGACTTACACCTCGTTGAAAATGCCGAGTTTCTTGCTTGAAAAAGTGCATTTGCGGCACGCATTACTTTTCTTATTTAATCAAAAGAAGCCACTGAAAGTCATCGTTTGCTGGTAGAAACTCACGGTGAGCATGCTCCAACCATAAAGACATGTGGGGCGTGGTTTCAACAATTCAAAAGTGGTGGTGTCGATCTGTAAGACAAAGAACATTCTGGCAGACCGAAAAAGTTTGAAGATGCGAAACTGCTGGAGTTATTGGATGAAGTCATAATCCAAACTCAAACACAATTGGCAGAAGCGTTAAATGCGGTCTAGGAAACGATTAGCGACCGATTACGAGCAATGGGAAATATCCAAAAGATTGGAAAATGGGTGCCACATCAATTGAATGTTAAGCAAATGGAAAATCGAAAAATCGTCCGTGAAATGCTGCTTCAAAGATATTGGATTGGAAGTCATTTCCGCATCGAATAGTGACGGGTGATGAAAAATGGACTTATTTCAAAAACCCTAAGCGCAAGAAATCATGGCGATTACCTGGCGAAGCCGACCCAGCGACTCCAAGGCCAAATCGTTTTGGTCGCAAGACCAACTGTGTGTTTGGTGGAACCAGAGTGGTGTGGTGTATTATAAACTGTTGATATCGGGTAAAACAGTTAATACTGATCACTACCGACAACAAATTATAAATTTAAACCACACATTCATAGAAAAATGTCTCGAATAGGTCCAAAGACACGGTAAAGTGATTTTACAACACGATAACGCGCCATCTTATACAGCAAAATCGGTCAAGGAAGCGTTGACAGCACTTGGATGGGACATAATATCGCGACCACCGTACTCTCTAGACCTTGCCCCGTTCGACTATCACCTTTTCGCATCAATGGGTCACGCGCTTACAGAGCAGCACTTTGCCAATTTCGAAGAAATTAGAAAATAGTTCCATGGATGATTTTCCCCAAAGGACAAACAGTTCTTTTGGGATGCCATCCATAAACTGCTTGAAAAATGCGCAAGATGTGTAGAATCAAGTGGTCAATACTTTGAATAAATACATTTTTCCATTTTCTTGAAAATTATGTAGCTTATATTTACGAAATGACTGCCTTATTCTTAATATAAATTTAAACTTCTAACTAGGTCAATGACATTTAATTCTTCTATTACTCTTCTTAAGTGCAACTTCCTCATCGATCTCTAACTTCGTACATTTTCTTTTTCGATTAATTATTGTAGAAACTTTACAAACTAACAATGAATCTGGATGATGTCTCGGTCTAGTAACTGAGATTAAATTTGGAAAATTATAGATGCATTTAGAAATTCACTGATGATGGATTTCTAAATGCATCTATAATTTTCCAAACTGATGGTGATGATTATCATTTTTATTTTTGTCTTATTTCTTATAAAAATAAAACAAAGAGGTTGAATTTAAATGGTGGTCCTCATTTTATTTATAAAAAAGATGGGTCGTTGGTACAATCCCTAAATACTTTTCTTAGACAATATAATCTATGAAATTTAGTGTTGTCATAATATGTAAATTATGTATATTAATGGAAAGATTAAAAAAGACCTAATAATAGTGTTTTTATCAAATAGAGTTTGATATAATTTTGGCAATCAATAGTACATAAGAATAAAATCAATAATTATAAACTATTTATGTTTATACACTCTTCAGAATTAAAACGTCCTTTGCAATTACCAAAATAAATCGTTCAGTCTACATAAGTTATATTTGAAGAGTTTAAATAACTGAGAATGACTGCAAATGCAATAAATGACTTGACAAAAAAGAAGAATGTATGTCACACTTCTTAAAACTATGGAAGAAATAATAATTAACATTAATTCAGTCACTCATTTTGTAAAATCATTCTAAAAAAATATATTTCTTATTGTCAGAATTTCGTCACTATTACAAAAATCGAATAACCAAATTACAGTAGACAACATAAACAGTAAGCAAATCGATGAAATCCTTCCTGCAACGTACTAAAGCGAGTATAGACAACATTTAGTCTCCACGTGTCTGTCATCCTTGTCATTTTCATCATTCATATTGCTGTAATGGAACGGCCTGGCCACGAACCGATGACTGACTGTGTCTCTTACGTTTTCGTGTTGTTATTTGAACCCTGAAAGTGACAATAACCTCGTGCCGCCCGGCGCTCTGTGCAAATATGAATCGACACGGTCCGGCGCGGCGTGGCGACCGGCCGTGGGAACCGCAGCATTTTGTCCGCGTGGGCCCCATCATCTTCCTACGAACGCCTACGGGCCCGCGCCCCAAGTCGTAACTCACCGATACGTGCATTCACGTACATTGGTTATATGCCATACGTAACACACCAAAAACACAGGTACATATATGATGCATACAATACGTTGTCTCATATGTAAAGATCTAATTTTGTTGGCCTTATTTATATTATAATGACGAGTTTTTTTTTTGGAAAGGATAACAAATTGTTTAATAAAAATCCATATCGTATTGGTCTTGCAGCTGCATATCTATATATGACTGTAGTAACATTACAAGAAAATTTTGAAAACTAAATTTACTTCGATTTTTAAAATACGTCAGTTTTAAGATATGTTTAAATATATACGAGGGTGATTTGACAGAAAAAAAGATTCGAAGTAAAACAACTTCAAAATACACTTCCACCAACGATACTGTGCGATTATGTATTTTTTGCTGTTTTAAGAAAGATCATTACTGTCTTAAAGTACTGCTAGAAGAACTTGTTGGAGCAGTTGGAGCTATTGGAGCAGTATTTTAACAAAGTAATGATCTTCCTTAAAATACTGCTCCAATAGCTCCAACTGCTCCAATAAGTTCTTCTAGCAGTATTTTAAGAAAGTAATGATGTTCCTTAAAATACTGCTCCAACAGCTCTAACTGCTCCAGCAAGTTCTTCTATATATAATGTTGGAGCAGTATTTTAAGGATAATCATTACTTTCTTAAAATACTGCTCCAACATTATATATAGAAGAACTTGCTGGAGCAGTTGGAGCTGTTGGAGCAGTATTTTAAGGAAGATCATCACTTTCTTAAAATACTGCGCTAACAGCTCTAATTGCTCCAGCAAGATCTTCTTCCAACCAAAATCTCGAACGGAGAAAAGTTTGAGTTTAAGGAATAGACGGAACTAACTTAAAGCTAGGTCTGTCGAATAAGGAAGATGGAGTTCCACCAGGAATCTCAATAGATTCAACTTTTTGCGAACAACTCGACTGATGTAAGAAGGGGCGAATTGTCGTTATGAAACACAACTTTTTTGTGAGCAAATTCAGGTCGGTCATCAGATATTGCTTTCTTTAATTTGTCTGGTAGAGCAGTATAATTTGCAAGATGAAATATATTCTTTTTGAATCACAAAAAATTACTACTATTACTTCTACCATCGACGGAAATGTCTTGGGTTTCTTTAATAGTTTGATTTTGAGAGCAGTTTTTCTTTGATACGTGTTGCAATTATTGCCACTGTTCAACGTGAAACTTTTACTTTTCTAGCAATTTTGTTTTAAGAATTCAAACCAGTTCTTCATTTTTTCACTGTTTGTAATATCTTTCGTCTTGTCCATGGCGCATAATTTAATTAACAGATACTGTAATACATTGATCAGGGTATTGTTTATCTTTGAGCGAAAAATCATAAACAAAATTTAGTACACAGTAGTGACAGTATTGTTCTTTAAAACTTCATCACTTTATCCGGCATACAGTACTGTGCAAAAGAAAGAAGCACCTAACAATATCTTCCAAAACTTATTTACTAAAACGTTTTTACTAATAATTATTGGCTTAATTTCATGTATAATACTTAATACATCTTTCCGAGAACAATTCACTTATTGGTAGAAATATAATCACTGGAAATTTCCAAGTTTATAACATCATACTTCCGCGTAGAGGTGAGATTGACCGCCTGATGAGAGGATTAAAGTAATATATTTTACTGCATCAGAATGCTCTGCAATAAAATTTCAAGGGAAAGTTATTTATCTAAGTAGAGGATTTGGTTTTCAATTCAGTGGTAGAAACGATACAGAGCGGTTCCACAACAGAATTTATTTAGATTCTTGAGAAACGCGCCTAGGAGTGAAATTTTCATTTTAAGGAAAAATTGTGAGCTGTAAATTGCTATAGTAGATATAAAATGCCTAGAATAGTATTACCATACAGAAATAAAATTATTGTTTTACACCAAGAGGTAATCCTCTTGATCAAGTGAAAATATCAAAGATAGTGAAATGTTCTCGGCAGTGTAAGTGATAGACCAAAGGGTGGACGTCCAAAAAAAGCTCAAGATCTTGCGCGAACAGTAAGGCGATACTTTCTCAGATTAGGCTTGAGGGGATGCGTGGCTGTGAGAAAACCCTTACTGCAACGAAGTAATAGAGGGAAACGATTAAAATATCCCAGACACTACGAAACTTGGGCATATAATGAGTGGCGACAAGTACTATGGACTGACGGATCTAAATATCAATTATTTGGAACTAACAGACGTCAGGATGTTAGATAACGCTCTAGTGAATCGTTATTGGAATTATGTTTACACACTACCATAAAGCACGGAGGAGGCAATAACCAAGTTGGATATTGTATTTCGGCAGCAGGTGTGAGTGAAATTATAAAATTAGAAGGTAAATTAACTGACGAGAAGTACAGAACACTATTAGAAGAACAGCCCATACCATCAGGGCAGCGACTTATTGGCAATAACTTCATTCTACAGCAAGATAATGATCCCAAACATACCTCAAAATTTGTGAAAACTTATTTAACACAGCAGGAAGCAAATGGGGTATTGCAGACTATGATATGACCACCTCAAGCTCCTGACTTAAATATTATTGAGCACGTATGGGATTTATCTTGACAGAAAAAAGTGCGAAAGAGGACCAAAGAACAAAAATGAACTATGGAACATACTACAGGAAAAGTGGTACAATATTCCTGAAAATTTCACTAATTCATTAATGGAAAGCCTACCAAGAAGAATGCAGAATATCATAAAAAATAAAGTTGTTTGTGTTTAAATATCGATATGTGTTAGTTTTTATACATTAAAAAAATTTCAACTCGTGTAAGATTATTATATATCCTTTTATATAATAGTTTCTTGTAAAATTGAAGAAGGTGCTTCTCTCTTTCACACAGTACTGTATAATTTTTGTAAACTTATCATGCGTTTTTTATTGTTGTTTGCGAAAGGTCAAAAGCAAAATATAATGCAAACGCACGTTTTAATTTTTTTGCATCCATCAACAAATAAAAGCGTCGAAACAATCTTTTACTGAATACCAATCCAAGTACTAATTATAAAATAACTTTTATTGGTCTTACTTCTCTGAAAAGTCCAAAAATTTGTTAAAAAGAATTTAACATTGACAGAATAATATTTAATGGTAACAAAATATTATAAATCTGTGCGTTGCTTTGATTATTTTAGAGAAGGTAGGTGATAAAGTCAGACTATAATGACTACTTTCGTTTAATAGGCACAGTTTACTAGTTCGAGTGAAAATTTACGATAAATGCCTTCGAAACATACACATGTACATACGTATGTATGTATTTGAAGCTCCTAAATCAAAATGAAACGCAAATACACAAATTACCATCGCGAGTCCGATACTCTTACAAAGTATCATTTATGTATACCATGAAAACTAGTAACAAAGTGAATGATTTTGTTTGTACAATAAACACTCGTGAGTCTTATTTATTGAGACCACAAAATCATCTCGGATTTTATTATCTTTGGAAGCAGTTGTCTACGTTCAAGGCGCGCT
Source organism: Dermolepida albohirtum (assembly GCA_031893035.1). Classification (NCBI taxonomy): domain Eukaryota; kingdom Metazoa; phylum Arthropoda; class Insecta; order Coleoptera; family Scarabaeidae; genus Dermolepida; species Dermolepida albohirtum. Next base: position 301,638 of record JAVIWB010006595.1, read on the forward strand.
AAACTGTTCAGCACGATTGGAATATTGGATGCATAGGGGATCCATGCCTTCTTCAAATGGTCTCTTACATCTGTATACGTAAAATTGTATTTATAGATAGAAAATGTGTACTTCTCGTGTTAGTGTTAGAAAGATGTTTTAATATAAGGAAAAGTGCACATTGCTGACCATACAAGCATAGTTCTGTCTCAAGTGGAATGAATAAGTTCGATAGATTTTTTTAATTATTTTTTTTAGTAATAATAATAATAATAAGTCTTTATTGTCCAACAGATTGTTACAATCCAATAACAGGACAAAATATATATATATATATATATATATATATATATACACACACACATATTATATGTATATATATATATATATATACAAAAATACAAATCATCAGATAATCAAACAAAATAAAAGTAATCCAATTAATGTTCACAGTGCTTTAGAAAATAAAGATATAAAAGAATATAAATATAGGTTATACACACACCCCCATAATTAAGAAAATAAAGGAAATTAAGAAAATTAAGACAAACGCGCCCTAGCGACAGCCAGTATCCGCCCCAAGGAATCAAAATTTAAATTACAATGATCCGACAAACTGTTGAAGACCCGACATGCAACCGCTAATGGGGAATTGAAACCAATATTCGTACTAAATGTTTCAACATAAAAGTAATGGCTATGTCTAGCCGACACTCGTGGTACCATAAAATTGAGCTGAGATAGCAAGTGAGCACAATCTATATTCCCTCTAACCAAGTTAAATACAAACTTAATACTGCTCAGTTGACGTTTGACTTCCAAGGACTCCATTCCAAACTTATTTAGAAGAAAAGAGTTCTCGACTCTTCGCGGAGGACTCACACCCCCCACCCTAAATCTTAAAAACCTTAAAAAACCTTCTCTGAACTCTTTCAAGTGACAATTTGTGAATCTCATAATAAGGATGCCAGATCAAAGTACAGCTGCTTAATCGTAGAAATACTGAAACAATGAGAATTCCTTATCACGAAACCCAGCACCCCCAGAGCCTCCGCGGTTATATGATTGATGTGCTTAACAAAGGTAAGCCTGGAATCAAAGTAAACACCCAAGTCTTTTATTTCAGTGCATCTAACAAGAGAAAGACCATTAAGTGAATAATTATAGATTACCGAGTTAATCCTCCTCGTATATGTTACAACTCTGCATTTATCCACATTCATCTGCAAATTGTTCTAATAATAATGCTAATAATGCTATTAACAGTTTAACATTCTTTTTTGAAATCAGTAATTTCGTATGTTCTTGTATGGCTCTGATCATGACTGAATTGATAATACAACTCGTTGATTCGATATTTACTTATTAATTGGAAGTAGTGAACTGGAGATTTTAGAATAATCGTAAAATAACGTACCATTGGTTAGATAAATAAGAAACTCTACACATGGAGTAATTAATTACTTCCTTATTCAGTAGCGAAAGTAAAAAGTAGCCTAATAAAAGCTCAATATGATATTTTTTTATAATCAACTGTATGATCAAACTGTATAAATGTCAAGTAGATATACATAACTCGTTTAACAAAGAAACAGTGTTAAAAATAGCCCACTATAATTGTTAAAATTTATTTTAAATACGGTTAAAGTTTCACGAAAACACACAAGCAAATTGATCGAAAAATTTGAGGATATTGGTTCAGTTCTCAACAAAAGAATAGCGATTCCTCGACGAACAAAATGGTGTATCGAAAATGTTGACGCAGAGGCTGAAAGTGTTGCTGAAGATCCAATAAGATCGTCTCACCACCATTCACGGGAGTTAGCAATTTTAGAAACCACTTTACAACGTAAAATAACGTACCATTGGTTAGATAAATAAGAAACACTACACATGGAGTAATTAATTATTTCCTTATTCAGTGGCGAAAGTAAAAAGTAGCCTAATAAAAGCTAAATATGATATTTTTTTATAATCAACTGTATGACCAAACTGTATAAATGTCAAGTAGACATACAAAACTCGTTTATCAAAAATGTAGTGTTAAAAACGACCCACTATAATTGTTAAAACTTTTTTAAATACGGGAAAAGTTTCGCTAAAACATACAACAAGTAAATTGATCGAAAAATATGAGGATATTGATTCAGTTCTCAACGAAAAGATATCGACTAGTCGACGAGCAAGATGATCTATCGAAAATGTTGACGCAAAGGCTGCAAGTGTTGCTGAAAATCCACTAACTCAATATGATATTCTTTTATAATCAACTGTATGATGAAACTGGCAAGTAGACATAACACGTGTATCAAAAATGCAGTGTTAAAAACAATCCAATATAATTGTTAAAACATTTTTTAATACGAAAAAGGTTTCGCGAAAACACGCAACAAGCAAATTTATCGAAAAATTTGAGGATATTGGTTCAGTTCTCAACAAAAGAATACCGATTCTTCGATGAGCAAAATGGTGTATCTAAAATGTTGAGGCAAAAGCTGAAAGTGTTGCTGAGAATCCAAGAATATTGTCTCACTACCATTCACAGGAGTTAGCAATTTTAGAAACCACTTTCCAGCGGATGTTAACGAATGATCCTCATTTTTGTCCTTGCAAGATCCAGTTAATTCAGGAAATTAAACTGGCAGATCATGTGCAGCGTGTGTTTACCAACTGGGTCGTACAAAATCAAGAAATGAACAGGGATTTATTGTGTTGTTAGATGTATAATCCTTCCTAACAAGTAATTTGCACCGTGCTGTTTATATGTTTTGCAGTTTCTTTGAATTGATGACGTTAGCGATTGTCATTTTTGAAAGATTCTTTAACTATGTGGTTTCTGTTTCTGAAAACAATTGCTCCATTTTTAGCCATTAGTATGTATAACAATTTTTTATCTTATGTTAGTACCATGTAGTGTTTTTCTGGACCATTTCTCTTTCGTTCGTTGTGTGGTTAATGTTTTTTATACATTTTCTTGTTTTATATTTAGTGGCGTATGTTCGTCGTGTGTTAATATGATTGCTTGTGTATGAGAGTGTTTTTGTTTTTGAAAGTATTTTCTTAGATTTAATATTTGTGTATTGTGTAATGTTTGCAACTCTATAATAGTTCCGCTTCCTTCTTTTCTGGCTGTAGTAATACGTACTATGTAAAAATTTGGATGTAGCATATGATATTTCTTCAACATTGGTCTATAAGACGATTCAACTCTTCTAGTCCTCTATCAGACCACTTAATTATATAGAAAGAGTACGTGAGAACTGGTATTGGCTGTGTATTATTTGCTTTAAATATATTAGTTCAGTTAAGCTTTGAACTTAATATGGATAGTCTTTGTTTATACTTTCTTTTAACTTGTTGTTTTGCATACGAATGGTTTACTTTTGTATTTTGTTCAAACCCAAGTACTTATTTATAAATTTGTTCAAACTGCATAATTGTGATAGTTTCGTTGTTAAATGTTTCTTCACCTTCAGGAGTTTTCCTCTTTCGATATATTGGGTCTGGGAAAAAGTTCGTGGCGTTTTTCTCGATAGATGGCATTGGTTGCCGATAACTAAAGAACAACAAGTCACAGCGACACCACCGACGGCTCGTTTTTTAGATGACCTTCCGAACGTTAGTTTGAGCGTAGAAACATTGTAATCGGTGCCGTGGTTGGAAAGTTATTCGCACTTGAAAATGGAGAAGAATAATGAGAAATTTCGCTATATTCTGCAATATTATTATGATAAGGGGAAGAACGCTGCGCAGGCTTGTGATAAAATTTGTGCTGTGTACGGTGAAGGTACTTTATCGAAATCTGTTGCGCGGAAATGGTTCGCTCGCTTTCGTTCTGGAAATTTCAATGTAAAAGATGAGTCACGCTCCGGTCGTCCAATCACTGAAAAATCTGATGAAATTCTTGAAAAAGTCCAACAAGATAAGCATATCAGCAGTGTCGATATTGGCATGGAGCCAGGCATTGACCACAAAACTGTTTTGAACCATTTACACAAAGCTGGTTACAAAAAAAAGCTTGACGTATGGGTTCCTCATGAGTTGAGCGTGAAAAACATGATGGACCGAATTAACATCTGCGATGCGCTGCTGAAACGGAATGAAATCGAGCCGTTTCTGAAACGCTTAATAACCGGAGATGAAAAATGGATTAGGTACGATAATCGGAAGCGTAAAAGATCGTGGATAAAGGATGGTGAGCCGTCACAAGCGTTCGCTAAGTCAACATTGACGCCAAAAAAAGTGATGCTGTGTGTATGGTGGGACTGGAGGGGAATCGTCCACTACGAGCTACTTCCAACTGGTCAGACGATTGATTCTCAACTCTACTGTGCACAACTAGAGAGATTACGCCAGGCGATTGAAAGAAAACGGCCCGAATTGATTAATAGGAAAGGTGTTGTCTTCCATCATGACAACGCCCGACCACACACTTCTTTGATGACCCGTCAAAAATTGAGAGAGTTTGGTTGGGAAGTTTTGATGCAGCCACCTTACAGTCCGGATATAGCACCCTCTGACTATCATCTGTTTCGATCTCTGCAGAACTCTCTCAATGGAATTAAGTTGGTTTCAAAAGAAGCCTGTGAAAACTACTTGATTCAGTTTTTCGACCAGAAACCACAGAAGTTTTTCACCGATGGGATCATGGATCTACCAAAAAAATGGCGAAACATTGTCGATAATAATGGAGCATATTCGGTTTAAATGAATTCGTCCACGCGCCATGCGGGGACCAGTTGAATTTTACTGAAAAAACGCCACGAACTTTTTCCCAGACCCAATATAATATTCTGCATTTGCTTACTCCAAATTCCATGTCTTCGGTACATTTTCGTTATTTTTAAATGCCTTTGGATTTGTGTTTAATTCGAGGCAAATAGTTTCATATAGTTTTAGTTTCATATCATCCATGTTGAATAAATAGTTTATTTGGTGTAATAGGGTGTTTTGATGTTTAATTTTGAATCCATACATTGTGTTATTTAATATATTTAACAGTGAATTGAGGCATAAACAAAGGGATAAGTCACTAAATAAATCACCCTGAAATATTAAATTTTTGATTCCATGTATTATATGGCTTATTTTGTTGTATTCGTACGTCTATTTTATAAATTTTTAATGTTTTTATTAGCCAACTATATCTATGGAATAAAATGTTTCCTTATAGTCAATGTAATATGTATATACTATAAACCACGAAAGTTTGCCGGTGTATCAATAACGCTGCAAAATACAATTCAACGGTAGTCACATGTATTGAAGAAAGAAAGGGCGTAAACATTTTTCAAATGGACACGATGGGTCTTGTCCAGAAATCGTGAAAAAATGGAAACAGACGTATACATAACATGTGTATTATGCACACATGTGTCACGTATAACACATATAAAATGGTGTTTTGACTTTTAACTTGTGAAGTTTATCCTTTCTACGGCTACGATCTTGTTATATTCCTTGTATTTTATCGGAGTTATTTGTTATTGTTCTAACAGCTAATTTATATTTATTTCATCATCCTTGTAAGTTTACACTTAGGTAACCTACGTCGGCTGCTTTTACATTTGTTATTTATAAGTTAGATAAAGTCATGCCAGGTGCACATCTTGATTCTAATTGCCAAGACTTTGTTTATAAGTTGCTGCAATATTTTAACTCTGAAAATACAACGGAGGACCACTATTGTGAGTTCATTCTATACTAGAGGTAATATTTTTATTGTTGCATCAGAAAACAAATTTCGAAAAGCGTTATTTTAAAGAGTAGCCGTAGCATTAGGTATTTCTGTTTGAACAGTGTTTAATATCAAACACTGGAAAGAAGCTGAAACTGCGTTACCAGTAGGAGCTTATAAACCACATAGCAAGTTGAACGGGTGAAAATGGAAATTCGTAATATTATATACATACATGTACAAAGAACGTACATACTTAAAATCTTTCCATAAAGAAATGCTTCTACTACATTTTTAGGAAAACATGTCACTTTAAAAAATACCAATGGGATACTACAGGAGCGATATATCATGGGTATCCGCATTTTTTCTTTGAATCGTCCTGCTGTTAAATTCTAATTAACAATATTTCTTTCTAGGGATAAGTCTCGGCTTATCACACTGGGGTTTCGGGTTCGAGTCTGATATTATGCTATTCGTGAAGGCTTTTGGTGGTTTCCTTTTTCCATTTAAACGAATGCTGACAGAGATATTAAGTCGCACCACAAGCGCTGGCATAATTAATAACTTGTAGGTAGCCAAAAGCCCCTATAATAAGAGTTAAGCTGTTGGGAGATGTAGGAAGAAATGCTTATACGACATTTTTAGGAAAACATGTCACTTTAAAAAATACCAATGCGATACCACAGGGGCGATATATCACTGATATCAACATTCCTACTTCGAATTGTGTGCTAAAACATTTAGGATTTAAATTTGTGAAAGATAATGATCGCAGAGCTTTAATGGGGAAAAATTATATTGCTGCTCTATGATATCCCTTTTTACGCAATTAAAAAGCGAATGTTGCCTCCTCTTATAAAAGGGATGTCTTTCCCGATGAGACGTGGATTTTTGCTAAGGGCAATAAAGAAAGAACGTGGCAAGATGCGAACACGAAGAATGTGAGAAAACCTGAAGGATATCATGGTAAAAGTTTTGTTATTCTTCATGCAGGTAATACAGATGGATTTATTAAAAATGCAAGTTTGATATTTCCTTCGGTAGCAGCGACAACTGATTATCATGGTGATATGAACAATGCCAAGTTTACAAGATGGGTAAATTAATTCCAAATTTGCATGAACCTTCTTTAGTTAATATATATAATACGACTTACCACAGTGTATTACTTAAAAAGCAACTATTTCAAAATTGGTAAAAAGCAACAATAGTTGGTTGAAAATAATAATATCGACCATGAACCTAAAATGAGAAAATGTCAACTGTTTGAAGTAGCAGAGCGGCATAAAAGGCCAAAGGTCTATGAAATAGATGAATGATAAGAAAAGCTTGCCATGAAGCACACCGAATTCTACCATACTATTGTGAATTCAATGCAATCTAACTTGTTTGGACATGTGCAAAAACGCACTACAATAAACATGTTGGTGAAGGAGGATATGGAGATGGAAATGTTTTAAAAATGTAGCAGCAATCTTTAAATATCTTCACACTTAATTTTTGGAAACAATGTATTCGACATACTGATGCATTAATAGCGAAGTGGTATGAAAGAGAAGCAAACTTTGGGGAAGACGACTTTGTTTTTTCTGTAAATACTGGTTCAGAATCTGATACCGATGAAGACATAGACAGTAAATAAATTATGTTAGACCATTTATTTTCATCTAGCTTGACTATATTTAATAAACGAACTACTTCCTCTTGTGAGGTATTTAATAATCATTTCAATAATATTTCACAAGACATAAATTTCTCCATACATTTTTATTTCTTTTTTTGGATGTGGTTTTTGTACTTTCTAAGTTGCTTTAGATAAGTATCATTGCGATAGCTAATATGCACATTGATTGAAAATAAATGATTCATTGATAAACTCTCTCTTCCAATATATAGATGCTTCCTAAATGTTAATAGATACGTGCGCTTATTTTAGTAATATCAATGGCATTTAACGTAACTTCTTAGATTATATTAACCCTTTGCACTCCAGCCTAGTAACTCATGGAGGATACCAATAACTCCAGCACTATATTAGTTACAAGTACATACCTGTGATGTAAAGAAAAATGGAGTCGTTGTAATAAAACAAAACATTTATTTCTTAGCTATTTTATTAAGAAACATATTCTAACTAATATTATAAAAGAAAAACAAATTTTAGGGCTTAAAATTTCTTAAAGTGCGATATCTTTGGAAACACCCATATGCATTCGCGGTTTACCGGGGCAAGTATCATAGTATTCCGAAGTTTCGCGTCTTTGTCCTTTTTCCTGTCTATTAAAACACATAATACAATCTCTTTTCTTGCCTTTTCGCATTATGTGCAGTCTTTTGTCCAGTCTTGTTTCATGTGTTGAAGTGGAAGGCTTTGATCGATCTTCGTGGAACTTACCTACGAGTTGATCGACTAATCTCTTGACGAACTGCAAATGAGACAGTGATTTTTCGTTCTCGCTCTTTTTTACACACTTATATAAAATGTATGCATTTATGACAGACATCTCCATTCCCCAAAAGAACATTTTCCTCCACCACTTAAGAGATTTTCTTAGGAAACAGTATGACGATGCGTATTGATCAACACCACCCATTGAAGCAACAATTCTTGGCTTTTCCACATTTTGTTGTTCATGGTATTTCACTTAAATCGTCGCCATGCAACGCAAAATCGAGATCATCTTCCACATCACTTATTTCACAACTATTGTCAAAATTTTCGCCTTCCATCTTCACTACACGAAGGATTATAACGTTATAATTGTAACGATAGGAAACTAAATAAAGCACTTATTATAATGTAAATATAATAAACATATCATAAACACTATAAGATAAACAAAGACGATTTTGCTTACCTCAGTGTTAAGGGCGCTAAGTCAACCGTGTCGCCGTAACCGCAACAGTGGATTTATTGTTAGCATTTTAATGTCGCAAATACGGCGACAACGGAGTGCAAAGGGTTAATCTTAACTCCTAACATTATTACATCTGACAGCAATATAAATATAGTATTTAATTTGATATTCTCAGTTCCTGTCGACATTACATACGACACTGATCACGTGATCGGAAAATATTCCTGATTTCAACTATAGTGTAAGCATGTAATCGGTCTGCACTTTATTATTATTATTTTTAGAGAATTAATATTTTTTCTTCTACATTTATTTCAATTTTTCAAGCAGAACTACTTAAAAACAAAGCCGTACTTCTCTAACAATTTTGAATCGTTTGAAAATCAATTTCTTAAATACTTCCTGTATATTTACAGGGAGAAATAATGTATGATAAGTTAAATTAATTGTTTACACTACATTTGAGAACACATCTTTTTTATTTCCATACAAGTCTGCTAATTTATAAACCACCTAAGTGGCGCTTGCTTTGTCTCATTTTTATAACCAAACGATAAAGTCATTAGAGATAATAGACGTCGGCGAACATTGATTTATTTATGTTCGGCGTTCGAGATCTTGGGAATTCTTTTCGAAACGTCTCCAAACCTGCAAGAAAAAAATACCGGGTTTCCGAGAAGGAGCACAAAGAAAGCACTTCAATCTACACCAAAATTAATCAAGAAGGTTAACACAATATTCGCTGTTCCACTTGGATTTTTGTTTCTTTGTTATTTTTCCTCTTTTCTATATATTGAATTCAACAAATAAACTTGGATATAATTTAATACTGATTGTATACTGCCGGTTAAATGGACATTTTTTGATTAATAAATTAACGATTTTTTTTCCTTTGTTTACAGTAACTTTTCATTGTTACAGTTTTTCAAGTCAGCTGTAAAAAAAATCAAAAACCTAAACAACAAATTAAAATCAGGTGAACCAAGTAAACAGTTAATAAACTCTAACAGTAAAGTGTGATTCCGTAAAACTAGTTTAAAGAACCGGAAAGAATTTTTTTAGTTTACTTGAAGTTTAAGCAATTTACGCAAGTGTACTTACATGTAACAAAGAAACAGTAATTATAGTAATATCGATGATTTTATGTAGACAAGAAATACTTTACTAAACTTAAGTAAACTTTATAAGGTTTTAAATTAAATTTTTATTTAGTTGCATCGCGTTGTAAAGGCATTAATAACACTGTATCGTTACAATAGCAATAGATAAATATACGAGGTGTGTTTAATTTTATCTAGGGCAATTTAAGAAATTAAATTACCTAAAGATTGACAACTTTTTAAGCTACACATAACAATCAGTTAATACATTTTGTTATTTTGACAGGCATAGCTACAATGCCTTTACATTGCAGTTTAGAACAGAGTTTACAACAAAATTTGTCATGAATAAAGGTGACAAGGTTAAGGATGGCTTTCGAGAAGTTGTAAGACATAGTCATATACAAGAAAAATAGTAGTCTCAATTTAATACTTATAAATAGCTTTTACATAGGACAATTCTGATGCAGCTATATTGAAATTATTTAAAATCCCTGAATATGTACAATTATGGTTTCCGGTAAAGTACGGAATATGAGGGGGAAATACTGAGTTTTCTAGTCACGCTCTGTTATTTGCGTGTGCATTAAAATAGCAGTACCATATCTTGATATAAATAGCAGTACCATTTCTGGCGGTATTAAACTCAGATGTATAAAGTTCTGTATGTTGCGGAATGATTGAACAATTTTTCAATCTTCCATTTCTGATGTAATATGGGACGAGAAAAACCTTGTTCGTCGGAAAAAAGAGCAATTATACTCGATCTACTTAATAGAGGCAAAAGCTACAAGTTTATATCAAATACGCTTTCATGCCCTGCGAAAATAATTGCAACCGCTAAGAACTGGAGAAAAGTGAAAGAAAATCTTGGTGGAAAAAGGAAAATTAGCCCTAGAGAAGACAGAAACATTATAACTTGTGCAAAGAAAACCCCGTTCATAAGTTTAATTGCAATTAAAAGTGAGTTACATCTTTGTGTGAGCACCTCTACTATTAGACGAAGATTGATTCAAGGAAAGTTGCGTGCAAGAAGGCCTAGGAAGGTACCATTATTAAATAAAAGGCAAATACAAAGTACATTATCGTTACGTAATGTACTGTGGTCTGATGAATCGAAAACAGTTTTGTTTAATTCCGGCGCATACCAACAACACGTACGAAGGCAACCATTGACAGTGTTTCAACCCCAGTACATCAAAATGACGGTAAAATTCGGAGGCCCAAGCATCATGCATTGGGGGTGTTTTTCATGGCACGGCATAGGTCCTTTACACAAGATGGAAGGCATAATGAATGCTGATCTCTATGTGAACATACTACAAACTGTACTTCTACCATATGTAGAGGAATAAATGCCACTAAAATGGTTGTATATATAGGAGAACAATCCAAAGCATGTTTCTCGTAAAGCGAAGATATGGTTTCGAGATAATAACGTTCGAGTTTTGGGTTGGCCGGCACAATCGCCAAACTTAAACCCCATTGAATATTTATGGGTGTAGTAGAAAAAGACTGTATCTGTATCTATTGACGATCTGTGGAGAATACGCCAAGTCGAATGGCAATCAATTTCAGTAGAGACATCTAGGCAACTGGTGAACTCGTTTAATACTCCTTCTAGAGATACAAATCATCATAAAGCTTGCATGAATTTTCCGCTTTATAGTATATAATAATATCAGCCGCGTACATTCCTGCTCAAACCCATAGGTATGTGGGTTAAGTGAAAAGTTAGAAACAAGGGCGACAAATCTACGCCATAATAATAATATATCCCGTAACATCCAAAGGCTTAACTCCAATTACAAGAAATATTTAAATAGTCCAAGAAGGAAACCGTCTGCTCTTTCGCTGCATATTTACGTCTGGAATCTCGGGTTAAAGTGCAATGGCTTACTGTCCTAAAATATTTTTCATTATTTCCCTTTCCTGTTTAAGCGAATGCATCAGACAAAAAATCTTAAGTAACTCCGTGAGCGCGAGCGGAATAATAACTCATAATTTGCCAAAACTACCTGTAATCATCGTTAAGCTGTCGGGTGATTTTTTTATGGTGGACATGGTTGGTTATGACCGATGCAAGTGGCCCACGCGAACCACCCTTGTATCACCCTGGCATCATTCAATAAAATATTTCTTCACAGGTGTTGGGCTGTCTTAACTACCCCTGGTTAACCGGCCCCCATACTTCTCCCGTCCTTCGTAAATTTGAAGATTAGGAGTTCGGGAATTTAGAACCTACGAATCTGTTGACTCATTCGCTCCGGCTTTCTTTCCTTTCTTTTCATTATAGTTTTAACCAGGTTTCTGACAGTGTTCCAGGCTTCTTTACGACTAGTAACAATTCTTGTAAAGTTATGCACTGTTATATATTGCACTAGCTTCTCCCATACCTGTCTTCTTTCGCATTCCCATTTAACGCAGTGGAAAAATGTATGTTCGATGGTGTCTTGTTTGCCACAATACCTGCACTCGTCTCTTTCTACCTTTCGGATCCTCATGGCATATATGCTGAACAGACCGTGACCTGTTAGTATTTGGCACATATAATAATCCACATCCCCGCACTTACAGTTTAACCGTTCTTTAATGTCTGAGATTAGCTTCTTTATCCGCTGCGCTACCACCTCATTTTCATTCTATTCCTACTGCCATTCATTTATTAAGGACTCTTATTAAGTATTTATTTATCTCGTGTTCTTTAAAATTGATATATCTCTCCTTAGCTTCCAAATGCAAAGGCTGTTGGGTGATATGAAAACGTGGATTATAATTAATATTATGTTTTGTAAATATATTGCATTGCTTCTAATTTCCAAATCGTTTATCTGATTTTTTATATATTTCTCAATTGATTAGTGAGCTTCGATATTTGAAACTTATTTTACTGTTTTTAAACAATTCTTCGTCACTATCGCGAAAGTAATGGCGCCTGCACATCCTCCAACAGCTTAATGCTACTTAAATTATAAAAGTATTCGTAAGCCATTAGTTACTATTACAGCCCTCACTCGTAGAGCGACTTAAAATCTTCACCTGTCAGTATTCATTTTAAAGGAAAAGAGAATCGCAAATGATCTATTCGGACAGCATGTTAAGCCAGTAACTTATTATTGAGCTATCAACCGATAAGGCTTACTCGCAAATGCTTCTTTACTAGCGCTTATCAAATATAACTTTATGCACAATAAAGATCTGTTTCCATAATGAAATTTGATTAATGAATCGACTCTTGCAGTCCTTGGCAGCTCAATAGCAGAGAGTTAATAAAAAGCTGACCGGTAAGCAGAAAACTGGGGTTCGATTCCTCACTGATAAGGCATGATTTTTTCATTTATTTCTACCTTAATTATAACGATTTGTAATTACGAATTTTCATTAAAGATAACCATTTCATTTACAAAATTCTACAATATTGAAGAAATTAATTTTCAAGAATGAAATACAATTAGGATACCAAGCAATATAGACACAATTACAAAACACAAAAGAGTATTTAAATTGAATAAATACTTTAATTAATTCATCTAATTTAAACACCGATACAAAGAACTTGCGAAAAGCAGTTTTTTATTAACTTTCTTTCACGGCGAGGTGTTAACATTTGCAGAACGAAAAATTAGGAAAAAAAACCTGTAATAATAGAGCGAACCAAATTCTAACAGTATTCGATAAACAGCCATGCATCAGATAAAAGGAAGAAACCGAATATAATGCAAGAGAGAGACACGAATAGATAATATACACACAACATTGGAAAGATGACGTTAGAGTCGACTTTTCCCATGGATTCTCTGCGGCTGACCGTGTCCAATTGCCGGTGATCAAATAAAAGTAAATGAACCGTACAATTCAAATTAAACAAATTAATGTTGAATTTACGTGCAGTTTCTTTTTTTTGTCGCCGTCTCACGCCCGTCGTCACACAGGTTGTATAACGCACACCTATAAGTAAACGTGCCAACCCAACATACTCTTCATTACTTACAAAAATCTCAAACGCAGACCGCATCGGTCTCCGTTTTGTTCACGACAACTCGAATCGGTAAATTTCATTTGGTAAAAAAACGCGTTACAGTAAAGATGGAGATGTATTATAGTTGTACGTTGAAAGAAGTATGTTTTTCTTCTTGTTGTGCGTATAAGTCGCTCTGCAAAATTTAATCTTGCGGTTTAAGTCCTTGATGAGAGACACACAAAAAGTGTATATACTTTAATTTTATTAACTGGTTGATCTTTACAATGTTTTTGTTTCTATCGTTTCGTGAGAAATATTATTTTTCGACGAATAGATTATTTTATGAATAAGTATCATTTAGTGACAGAATACACAATTATTTTTAGTTTTTAACGCAAGCTCTCGGACTTATCCTACATTTTTAAACATTTTGCACAAATTTACGACAGTCTTTCTTGTGAATTACCAATAGTTTTGGTTTCTGACAACATAAATCATCTTGCATTCCATATTTTCGTAACTGATGATCTACTATTGCATAGTCTTTCCAGCTGTCTCCACCGTTTTTACTGATTTTCTTCAATTGCTTCCAAATCTTCGTCTATTTATTGGATTCTGATTAGCTCTTCGCTAAATATAAATATAATTCCAAGTATATTTGGAAATAACTACATCGTTACCAGATCTTCATTTTCAGGGGATTTTTAAATATAAAGGGTACTAGGAAAGTTTTGCAATATGGCGCAACAATGAATCGTAGGAAGCTGCTTGTTGCTGCATGTTGAGACATGTTCATACGTGCATTGTAGCCGCCGCGCCATGTCGATGGGCTCAGTTATTCATTAGCAGTGAGAGTGAAAGTGCTTGCGATGGCATCGTTTTGCGTTATAATTTCGTGCGTGGTTTCAACATAGATCAGTACTTCGAAGAAATGACTCTTGCACTAGGTGATGTTTGTCCACATGGCACAACGATATTCAGGTGGTATAGAGAATTCCAAAGGGGACATTTAACTGCGAAGGATGCTGAGAGGCCGTCACTTACGGAAGAAAACGTTACTACTGTGAGGAAAATGCCTGGCGAGGACAGGCGAGTGACTTACCAACAGATAGAAGGTACTTTAGGCTTAAACGCACCAGCAATTCGTTCGATTCTGCATGATCATTTGCACGTGAAGAAACTTTGTTCTCTCTGTGTGCCGCATCGACTGACTGAAGAGCAGATGACACGACGTGTGACTTGGTGCCGGAAGATGCTAAAAAAGTTTAATAAGGGACAATCTCGGTATGTGGACAACATCGTGACAGATAACGAGACTTGTCTGTACTATTACGATGTGCCAACTAAAGTTCAAAACAAAGTTTGGGTCTTCGATGATGAGGACACACCCGTAGTTGTCAGAAAATCCCGATCTGTAAAGAAGAAAATGATAGTTGTATTTTTCAAATCTAGTGGAATTGTGGAACACGTCGTTTTGGACAAACAGAAGACAGTCATAGCTAAGTGGTATACTGAACATTGCCTGTCTAAAGTCATTGGATCTATGAAGAACCTGCGGAAAAAGTCAAGAATGGACACCTGGTTCCTCCCATCACGATAATATTCCAGCTCACCACGCCAACGCTTGCACCGAATATTTGACCACGACAGGATTGAAACTTCTCGAGCACCCTCCCTACAGTCCAGATCTTGCTCCTTGTGACTTTGCACTGTTCCCGCATGTGAAAATGAAGCTAAAAGGGAGTAATTTTCCAGTGATGAAGACCTTCTGCAGGCTTGGGACAACGAGTGTGCTTTACTCTCTAGTGAAACTTGGCAGAGCTGGTTTAAAGATTGGTTTCGGAGGATGGAGAGGTGTATTGAGTGTAGAGGAAATTACTTTGAAAAAACCAAATAAAGAAAGCAGTATTGCAAAACTTTCCTAGTACCCTTTGTATATATGTATGTATGCAACTGGGTAGACATTTTGAACAACTAATTCAATAAAGCAACTTTTTAAATGATTTTCATTGAAATTTCTTTTTACGGCGGTGCATGATACCTGTATTACTAGGGTTATCTAAAATTACGAATGCTTGTAGCTCGATTACGATAGTTTTTTGCATATGTTGATTAAAAATTTTTATCTTAAAATTGCTTCAGTAATACATTCTTAAGCTGAGGAAATCATATCATGAGACACCCGGTATGTTATTTATAATAAAACACAACTTGGGAATCATTTCTTAGCTATAATAATAATCGTAAATATCTAAGTAAGCACTTCGATATAAATCGATGAATTTTATTTCCAAAAATCAAAAATAAAATTTCCACGTCTGTGTTCATACGTAATGCCTTTAGTTAGCTTTTAAAATTGCCGACTTCACCTGGAATATTTTAAAAATACTTTTAAAACAAATGCAACTATAATACCGTGTTCAAAAAGAAACATTAAAGAAAAAAAGAGAGAATAAAAACGTGTCTTATTTTGGGAGCCACGTGCCCAAAACGTCACCCGCACACTCAATAACTACGGACACACCAACCGTATAAACGGTATAATCCCACAACACACTATGCGTTCTCAGTGGTTCATCCAGATTTATTAGGTCTACGACTCCCTTCCGAAAAGAAGTATATATAAATACTTTGGGTTTTCGTTAACGAACATATTCAGTGTATATTCTCTGGTGTAGATACCAGAAGGAAAAGAAAACAAAGAAGAGACAACATCGCGTGGAAGACGAACCGCTGGTTCACTCACAAAACGAAACACAGATGATACGAATCTTCAGAGTGACTGGCCGACAGTTAAAGTTTATTTTAAAATGTTATAAACTAAAAATAATCGGGTATACGTTCTTCTTGTTATAAACGAATGTCTGTTACCTATCTTTCCATTTACTATTGGTTTTTCGTTAGGCGCTTGTGTATTTTCATAGGGTATTTTTTCGATATTATCAGACGAAAGGAAACGTTGAAAAAGCGAATCGATGAAAGCTCGGCGACAATTCAGTATCACGGATATGTTGATTTAAGAAAAGGTTAATGTGAAAATGAAAATTGCTCCCCCATCTGCTTGTTATTGATGATTAATATTTATTTTTTTCACAGGTTTTTGCTGTTTATACAAGAAGCGTTAACACTTTCCTTAACTTAACTGTTTTGTTTTAGGATTCAGTTTATTTTTTCTTTTTTATCATAAAACTTTTGAAACTAGTTTAGCGATCTGCGATTCGTTCGCTTCTGAAGGTTAAAAATATTTTAAACTAGTGTTTATTTAATACAGTTGGTAAATATTTTCTTTAAATTTAAACCAATCCTCTTTAATATTTTTCTGAATAAAATTAGTGTATACATAAAACATATCGAAATAGGAGAGGTGATAGGATATTTTAAAAATGAAATTCCCTTAGAAAAACAATAGGTCTATTAAATACCATGCGTAGATTGCAACCTGTCCTATATAAGGCAGATGAACAGAAGAATATTTATTGGTAGAGTAGAACACTTTAGCACAGCATACGATTATGGCACAATATATCTTTTGACGGGACAAAAACTATGGTAGAAAGCGAATACTCGCCCACAAGAATCATACTAGAGACCATAGAAACAGAGAAGCGACCCGATAACCTGACTAAGCGTGATGACGGACAACTCCTGCCTGGAAAGCATTAATTATTAATATCTGTACAGATGTGCCAACAAAGCAGAGCAGTGGAACGAACGACGGACAACA
The DNA here is from genome assembly GCA_031893035.1 of Dermolepida albohirtum. Classification (NCBI taxonomy): domain Eukaryota; kingdom Metazoa; phylum Arthropoda; class Insecta; order Coleoptera; family Scarabaeidae; genus Dermolepida; species Dermolepida albohirtum. The sequence continues at coordinate 318,940 of JAVIWB010006595.1, forward strand.
TACAACTGCCGACGTACGTACCCCTAATATGATCTGTCCCCAAATGCTGATTGGTCCAGGCAACAGTGAAGATGAAACATATAAAAACGGAAGCGTCGAGAATAAGCTTAAATCACCTGTTTTAAGCCGAATGAGAGCCAAAAAAAAAGATGAGTTGAATCTCATTGAAACGTCGCCACAAGATTTCTTCTATAGACTGACGCACGGTACGATACCCAAAAAGCTAAAGAATCATATATAAATATATATATATATATATATATATATATATATATATATATATAGCCTGTCGCAGAGAGAATAAGCGCTTACTGTTTTGGTAAAATTCATTTATTTTATTCAAAGAAGTCGCCTTCGGCTTCAGTACGTTTTGCACAGTCAACTAACATGTCGAATGAATTTTAAGTTCATCTTTAGAGACAAACTCTTTGTGCACTATACCTTCAAAATTATAAAAAGAAATCAACAATGTCTTCACTTTTGAGTTCTTTTTTTCAGTCTTTCTTCGCTCGGATGCTTCCATTCAGAGCTTTGACGCTTGGTTTTTGAAAGCACCACGTCTTATCGCCAGTTACAATAGAGTACCTCAAGCCTTTGTCCTTTTTTTGAGTTTTTAATGAAGTCTGTGCAATGTTAAATTCAGTTAGCTTGTGTGGTACAAACCTTGCAGAAATCTTTCTCATTCCCAAATGCAGTGTCAAACCGTGATGAATTGAATTTTTGGAAATATTTAATTCCATTCCCACTTATCACAATGAGGCTTTCAGCTCATTTGTAAGTTCACGCACAAGTTCGATGTTACCTTCCGAGATTTTTTTGCAGCAGGATGTTCGTCGTCATTTATATCCGTACGACCGTCTTTAAATCATTTATATCACTCATACACACTCGTACGTGATAAACACGCATCACTATACACTTGTTTCATCAAATTGAACGTTTCAATAAACGATTTACCGAGTTTAAAACAGAACTTGATATTTGCTCTTTGTTCAAAATTCATTTTTCGACCACTGCCGAATACACACTGTTACTATATGCGCAATTTCTCTGCTTCTAATGATGCAAAATGTCATGATATTTTGACATAATATTGGCGAAATATCTACCTTACTGGCGCATATTTTTTTAATAGATGGCGCCACTAAGAATTATTATTTTAAAAAAGTTCAGTTTTCTCTACGACAGACTGTATATATATATATATATATATATATATATATATATATATATATATATATACGAGTATATATAAGTATGTATGACTAGTTGCTTAAATTTTATGAACATATATTGCGATGTGTCGTATCAAAGCACTCTAAATAAAGGAAAAGTGAACCAGTATAGTTTCCACAATATGTCACAGCTTCGTTGGTACAGTTTTTGCATTTCTCTTAACTAGATTTTTTTAAGTTGTTTGGTAATATATTTTACAAGATTGAATGAACAAATAAACTAACCAAGACAGTGATAAAAGACTTGAAAAAAAATAAAAATGTGCTAGCGAAATAATTAGAAAATCATACGAAAACAGAAATGCGTTTCAGCACCGCAGAGGTCACCAGCGACTCCTAGTAAAATAAACTTTTCGTTTTATCGTATGTATTTTAAATAAATTTCAAAATAATACATATATTACCTTAAAATATTATTATAGTATTATCATTATATTACGCGTAATATTAAATTCTTGACTCTACGCTACGTTTTTCCATATTCGTCGCAAGATTTTCTGCATAATGTATGTCAAGAGACCGACAAATTATTTAAATCTGATTTAAAAACTGTTTAACAAATATTTTTGTTCGACTTTCACTTTCATGAAACGCCACACATTTTCAATTGAATTAGCGTTAATTTGGACAACCACCCACATCGGCTTTTGGTGTTTTGAATTATCTTTTCGAAGTAGTCAATTTAATGTCCTTTCGCTACACTACTTTTTAGCACTTTGGCAAATTTTATGAAGCACGAATATTTCGCACAATTTACTTACCAACCAGATTTCTATAAAACAAATACGGCGATCCAAAACCCCACACATTAAAGCCTAACAACCCCATACATGAATTTTTAAAAGATATTTTACAGTTTTTTCCGAATATTGAGCAAAAATTTACCGCATATGTACTTCTTTTGGAGCCCACAAACTTCATCAAATAGAACGTCACATTTATAAAGTAACACGCTCATACTATGTATTATAATTATTCTGTATGTGTGCAAGACTTATCACGTTCTATTGGTAAAAGTACATGTACTGAAACACAGCAGATGTCTAATAATTGAATAAAGAGCAACTATCCGAACGAGAGAAGTGCATCTACTGTACCTTTCTTCGTTCGGATAGTTTAATTTCTATTCGAAAAGTGGAAGAATAGTTTCTTTTCACTACCACGATGTATCGTCTCGATACAAAGAACCGCGAAATAAGAACGATTCGCTGATAAAAGGTCGAGGTTAACAGATGAGCCTTAAATAGACGAAACTTGTCTTGATTAATATCTCGTCGTCCATGGAGTTGCTTTTATTAAAAAATGAATATATAATGTTAATAAAGAGCGTACTATTTATTATCTTTTGCGATTTTGTTCATATTTTGACAATATTTTTTACTAAACAGATAGCATCCTGTTAAAACCACCAAAGCTGCACATACCTGCAGCTTTGTCTTCTATTGACATTAAAAGTTAAATTTACTTTAAATTTTCTCGACATGTCTGTTATCAATCAGTTCTACATATTCGTTAATTTATTTACTAATTCGACAGCCGACTGAGCCGACACACTTTAGAAATAATCGTTCACACGTTCTTGTGAGACAGACTGTACCTCAAACTTTCGAGCTCGTTTATTTTTGCGTACGTTTTTACAACCCTGGACTTTAGATAAATGATTCAAAATCCAAATTATTTTTATTATAACTAAGAGAAAGTCTTACGTTGGCTTATATAAAAAAAACACCTTTTTAAAGGACATATTCTCATCCAATGATTCATCCAGATTGCAAAGTATTGAATGTAATAACCAAGAAATCAAATAGAAGGTCGTAGTTGTAGAGTCACACGCTTATACTCGTACTATGCATTAAAGTTATTCCATGCAAGACTATATGGGAGCAATTACAAGTAATTCTCACACAATTAATAACGGTTAATATTTTTTCAAGTCGAGCGTTTCTGTAGTAGATCTGCATGCAACAACTAGCTACCAATATATATGCTTCTTGTTTTTCTTTGTTTTTTTACAAAACACATAACTTATACCGTTTTGAAATTCTAATATTAGCAAGCGAAAAAGAGACAGAAATTTAGGCAGCGCGTATAACAGATTCAACACGTTCTCGTATTCATTTTCAAACTTTCACGTATAGATATATAATATATATTTATAACACACATATATACAGCAGTAATTAGTACAAGGCATTGTTCCATAACGTAGTTACTTTATAGTATGGTGGATTGTATAATTGTCGTTACTATACCATGTATATGTATGTATGTATATACACGAAGATCTTAATCGGATACAGTTGAGTTCGTCGACTTATTAAAGACTTTTGCTTTGATTTTTTTTTTAATATTCCAACATTTATCTTTTACATAAACATAACTAAATAATTACAATTGAAAAAAATAAATAAGAAAATGCAAAAATCTGATTCTAATATTTTGTTAAATGTTTCCAATATGAAAGACCATTTTGATTAAACGTAATAATATTTTCAATCAATTTTAGTCAATAATACACTAAACATTTGTTACTTGAAGATTCCAAAACCAGGGAACTTCGTTTCTCTGTTAACAAAAAATTCGAAACAAATAACTTAATGCCTTTATTTGAATCGATGCTTGCAGCATTCAAAATGTTTTACAGAGACGAAATGATAACTTAATGCTGGCAGATTAGAAAAGTTCAACCACATTCCATCTACGCTGCAAAAGCTTCTAACGAACGATCCAATTTATATACGTGTTGATTTCGACGTCTTGGAACACCTTTTATGAAGATGGATCGATAACTATTTGGCCTAACGCAGAATTTGCGCGAAATCTCCTTTACCATTTTTTATAAGGTTAAATAAGTGTAAGATAATCTGTCAATTTGTCTATGTTTGATAATACGCCAAATAGAATATCTCGTGAGTTGCAATCAGTAATAATTTGATTTATTGAGATATTATTTCCTGGACGTGTAATCTCAAGAAACGGTGATGTTAATTGGCCATCAAGATCAGGTGATTTGACACCGTTAGACTATTTTTTTGGGGGGTTGTGAAAAGTTGGGTTTATAAAAACAATTCACAATCAATTCCTGCTTTGCGAGATGAAATTATTCATGTCATTGATGAGATAAAGCCTCAATTATGTCAAAATGTCATTGAAAATTTTAACAAAAAAGTGGACGTTTGTAGAGCTGCAAGAGGAGGCCATTTGGCAGATATTATTTTTCGCATATAAATGTCATTACTGATACTTCACTTACCAATAAAATGTTTTTGAAAGTGAATCCAAATTATGTGTTTCATTTATTCTTTAAAAAAACCGCGAAGTTTGAAACCCTTTAGGTTAACTTACTCTATGATAATGCATGCATATGAATTATATTTTGGATATAAAATATGTGCATATGTATATGTACACCACCGGTCATATTTATTTGCCCACCCTTAGTTTTAGCCAAAATTATTAAACTACCAAATGTGTACTGAAAATTTATTTATTGTACTAATACAATAGTGTAAAATAAACATAAAATAGTTACATTTTTCTTATATAAAAATTTTATCATTAATTATTATTAAATTTTGCTCTCATCAATGTGCCCACCTTTATTTTTGATAATTGCGGCACATAACCGCGGCATCCTTTCAATTAATTTTTGCAGTGTATCTTCTGTAATTTGTGCCCAGGCTTCTTGAAGTTGTTCCCACAGTACAGTGGTGGATGATAGAGCACGTTCTCGAACTTTCCGGTCCAATTCTTCCCAAAGAAGCTCTATTGGGTTCAGATCAGGATTTTGAGCTGGCCATACCATTATAGAGAATTGCCCTTGCTCTTCTAGTTGACGCAAGTAATCGCCACACAATCTAGAAGTGTGTTTCGGATCATTGTCCTGTTGAAATACAAAGTTTTCGCCGAGAATCCTTAGTCCTGAAGGAACAGCGTTATTTTCTAAAATTTCCTTGTAGCCTTCTTTTCTTAGGATTCCCTCAATTTTGACAGATCTTCCACCAAAACACCCCCAAATCATTACTGAACCTCCTCCATGTTTTACGGTAGGCGCAATACATTCTGGCAGTACTCTTTCTCCTGCGGATCTTCTTACGAATATTCGCCTTTTACTACCGAAAAGTTCAAACTTCAATTCGTCTGTCCACAACACATTATTCCACTGATCAATCGTCCAATTCTTATGTTCTTTAGCCCAATTTAGTCGTTTTATCTTGTTTTGCTTTCGTGGTAGTGGTTTTCGCAGAGCAATTCTTCCGTATAAACCCGCTTGCCTTAACCTTCTCTGTACTGTGGACACACTAATTCGTTTAGCACGCACTCTATTCATTTCAGCAGCAATTTCTGGTACTGTTTTTCGTCTATCGCGTCTACTTATCCGTATTAGATGCCAGTCATCTGCAGATGTCGTCACTTTGCGTCGTCCAGATCTTCTTTTGTTGGAAAATGTATCACTTTCTTCAAATTTTTTAACGTTATAATCAACGGTTCTGCGATTTAATCGTAATTCTTTTGCAATTTCGCGATTACTTTTACCCGTACGATGATAAGCAATTATCATAGCACGCACTTCAACAGATAATTCCTTCGTCTTCGGCATTGCATTAAAATATTCACAATAACTCCCTATTTCACTGTTTTCGCAACAAAAGATGAACGATGACTGACATAAAATTTATTTTCCTTTTTGAATAACACATCCAAATATTGTAATTAGTTAGTACAATAACACAATATTGGTAATACCTTTCGGAAATGCAGATAAAACTGTTAATACTGTAGGGATTGCCCTATATAATATTTATGGTATTTTTCCTATTTATGACACCTTTACGATATATCATAAACCATTTAAGATTTTAGTAGAAATTCACATGGAATTACTTCCACTAATAATATTGTTGAATAATTATAATACAGATTTTTTGAAAGATAATCCGTATTTCATGAAACACATGAAATTGGGGTGGGCAAATAAATATGACCGGTAGTGTATACAGATTATGTAGGTTGGCACAAGACCTAGAATGTATACATATATACATCGATGTAATAAAATTCTAATACACGATGGTATTTTCTAAAGGTAGAACTAGAACGTAATGTGCATAATAGATCCTAAAATAAGCGACCTCTTTCTCAAAGTAAGAAAAAAAATTAGAATATAAGCGAATTAGGACGAGGTCCGAAAAACTGAAATCATCCTTGAATAAATTTTGAAATGTTCTCAAAGATTTAAAAGGGATTAATGAAAATAAAAAACTTCGTTTTTCAAAGTTATATAAACCATTTTTTTAAATTTGTATTTAGTTAAAATGCTTTAATGAGATTACCATCCTACTAACACTGCAATATCCTAAAATTTTTATTTTAAAAACTATTTACGAGATCGCAAGAAAACGTGGAAAAATACAAATAAACGAGCTACTTTGCCATGCATGCGTTATTTACATATATCACTTATGTTTTATTATATAAATAACACATTTTCACTATTCACAGCTGTTGCTGCGTGGCATAAAATGGATAAGACTCACAAAATGTCTGCAACATGACGTAAGTTTCCACATTTGTCTCGTAGAGCAACGTACGCCATGCTGAAAAGATGTTCTTTTATTGAGAAGATAAGTGCTCAACATCGGATGTAATACACGCATAATTAAAATAATCTTTAAAAATAGGTAATGGATCTATACACACCATCACGAATTTGTTTTAATCTGGTAAAATCGAAGTCTTTGGTTATAACACTCTCGAACTTTTCTACAACACAAAATTTTTTTGCCATTTGTAACATATAGCGGTGAGTGTACATACATCGTTCACGATTTGCATTGACTTCAATAACGACAAGCCGGTATTTTAAAATTTTTCTTTTAAATCAAATAAATCCCTATAATTGTCGTAAATTTGTTTCAAATCGATTTCTCGCAAATTCTCGCAATAATAAAAAGATGCTTTCAACCATGTTCCCCTACGTGTGAAAATTAGCTCGGGTGTCTGAGGAATACCGGAACACCTTATTTGAAACTCCACCTCTGGATAACATTGTCGAGTACTTTGTGCTAGAAGGTGTAAAGCATGAACTTTACACGTCACTGTAAAAGTCCCTCACATTTATCTCTAAGGGAACGTCCTACACTACACATTGTGGCTGCAGCATCGCTCACAAATATCAACAATTAGTCAGTTGAAAGTTCAAATTTTTTAATCTATCCAGTACTACCTTCATAATTGCTTCGCCAGTCCACTTTTTTAACCTTTCACTAGCTGGTATGGTGGGAAATATCGCTGTAACAGCATCTAGAACACGCACTATAGTATTCAAAATGTTTTTTTCTATCTGTCATTGCGTCAACATATAACCACAGCTATTTATCTTTCACCATAGCTTTGACCATGTTTTCGATGCCGTTATGCACAGTTAGCATATGGCTAGGTCACGCTCTCCGGGATGGTATCTTCCAGTTGGGATTGTATTTATTTCAGAAGTCATGAAATGTTGTTTGTCAAGTAGATGAAGTCTCGAATCGCAGGTGATTATCTTGAACAGCAAATCAAACATAAATTACGTTTTCGGTGGCGCGTTCTTTTTCTTATTTTGGTGTTATACACTCTGTATAATTTTGCATTCGCGCAGAATATCTTAGCAACATTATAATATAAACCGGGAAACCAACTTCCCAGTGCTCGATATTTGGGCCTTACTCGAACGATTCTCTTCTACTAACGGTCCATAATACCCAGACAGTATTCACCAGTGAAATGTTGACCATATAGAATGAATTGTCGAAGTATATTACCTTTAAATTCGTAAAAACAAATTAACAGCGTCTTCTCTCATAGTATTTTACTGTTTCGTTTGAGCATCGTGCTTGAATCACCAAGTCTCATCACACGAGCATTTTCTTGGTCCTCATTTAAGGCGTGATGGACAAATCGAACACAGGCTTTCCGTTTGTTTAAATCCTTTGTCAAAATTTCTTGAATCATGTCTTGGGTCGTATTAATTTCTTCGCTATACATCTCACAGTCAAATTCGCATTGTAAGCGATCCCTTCACGCACTTTTTCCACCAACTCATCGCGATTTTTGTTTTTTGGTTGTCTTTCAAAGCATTCCGGCCGTCCTGGAATCACTTGTACCATTCGAACATACGTGCGCGGAATAAACAATCATCACCACAAGTGTTTCTGTAAAAGTTTTACCAAGCTTGAAACAAAATTTAATATTTACTTTTTGCTCCACCACGAGGTGATAAAAGGTACTGTCGCTTTAAGTACAATAATTTGATAATCCGTTGATCGATTCTAATGATTGCAGCCTCATTTTGAAGATGGAATAGACAGCTTTGAAATTCTATATTGTTCAATAAACAGCGTTTGTAGTTTTCTTTAAATTTATAGAGTTTCGTTATTTTTCCGACATACTGTGTATTACTAAAGAATATTGCAAGTAAACTTAGCTTGCGATCAGACAATTTATAATATTTAGGTATAACAATTAATACGCTTAGGAGCTTTAATTTGAAAAATATATAACCAAATTTCTAGAGCTATTGAATGCATACTTCTAAAATTATATTGACACAAACTAAATAATAAGTTGTCATCATTTATTTGAGATTCACTAGATCGATTATTTCTCAAAATATACGAGGTGTGGCAATTAAATAATTAGATTGATGTGAAAAATGTTATTTATTGCAAAATTTAACTTATATATCCCCTTCAATATACTCGTATCCCCTATTTATACACCGCTATATACATGTCTTCCATTGTTTAAAACAATGCTGTAGTTCATCAGTTGTCAGCCTCTCCAGCAACTCTGCCTTTTTTACTTTTACGTATTCAACAGACGAATACGGAGGATGATCAAGCATAACAATGTGCTTGTCCATTAAAAACTGCTTCACAGATAGGGCGTTGTGAGCTGGTGCGTTGTCCTGGTACAGAATCCGCGAGTCATTCATGTAAAAATCCGGTCTTTTCTTCCTTACTCTTTCCCTCAGCTTGATTAGGACTTCCTTGTAGTATTTCTGATTAATGGCTTCAACCATTATCACGGCACTACTAAAAAACAGTGTTCTGTACAATTAAAACTCGAAAGTAAACTAAAGCAGGCAGATAGACGAAACTACGGATTATTGCTTGGGAAGTATTCAAATTCGATGGCATCACAATTATAGCCTCGCTCGATTCGGCTGCGCGATAGAAGGAGCGTAGTCTCGTTATTTAATTGCCATACCTCGTATCGTATTTTTCTTAATTTGCAATTTTAAATGCAAAATATCGCAATTCGTATAAGAATTTTCTTTTGTTTTATTCAAACTTATGAATTGTTATATGGATTAATACCCTATAAATATTGTGTCGTTTTCGATATCGTTTCATTTTAACCCTCCGTTACTATCGTCTGGGTGGATTCCACCCAAAAGGCTGAACTTTTAAGTAAACTATATAATTTTCTATGAAAATCGTCCCTTTATTATAATGTTATCCACCTTTGAATGGTTTTTTATGTTTAAAAGTACATTCTACTACATTAATCCGAGATTATATTTATATAAAATTTATTTTAAAATGAGCTTGGGTGGTTTACACCCGCGATAGTAATAGCGTTTCATTTTTTGGGTGTTTTATACCCATTGATAGTACCCTTGTACATAGTTTTAGCGATTACTTTGAGTAATCGCTAATATAAATAAAAGCACTTGTGTGTTTTATTGCTCTCTACCATATATAGAGATGGTAAGCTGCTAGATGTTCCAAAGTGTTTGCCCGAAATAATTGAGTTTTATAACAAAACCAAAGGAGGAGTCGATACGACTGACCAGTTATGTTCTACATATAACGTAGCCAGAAATTGTAATCGCTGGCCTCTGGTAATATTCTACTCTTTGCTGAATGTGGCTGCCATAAATGCACGTATTGTTTTGTTGTGCACTCAAAATCCACCACTAAAATACAAAAAGCGTTCACCTTTCATCAAGAATTTGGCGTTTAGGCTTATTACGCCACATATGGAAAAACGTAGCACAATTAAGACATTGCCAACTAATATCAAAATAAGCTGCCAAAGATTGACCAAACAACTTTCTGGAAAGCAGAATGAACCCGAAGACATATCACCACCAGCCAAAAAACTTAAACAGAGTCGTTGTCAGGTATGCGGTAATAAAAAGGACGGTAAAACAAAAACAACATACTGCAAGTGCGACATTTTTATTTGTAAAAGTCACAGTTACCCACTGTGTACTAATTGGTATCAATCAACACATTCATTCAGAATTGACAAACAACTGCGAAAACCATGATGATATGTTTGATGGATTTGATGAGGGACTACAATTTTGTTGGTACTTAGTTCAATTTTTACGCAAAATTTTACTTTGTTTACAAAAATATTATTAAATAACTTTATTTTCTTTATCTTTTTAGCTTTCGAATTCAGTAATCCGCAGAGGATTTGCTTAAAAAGTTTTTTAATTATCACTAGAATTACATAATCCATTTAATATAATTTTTTTTGTTTCCTTTTTTTAATGAAATATTCATAAACAACATATAAGTTGAAATAAAATAATAGATTTATGACTAAAACTAAATCTGTTCGGTATTTTAGTGCTCCTTACTTCAAAAAATTACATTATATGTATATTTGAATTTGACAGTTAAGAAACGCAGACATTTTAAACGCATGGGTGGGTTACACCCAATTATAGTAACGCAGTAAGTGAAATATACTATAGTGATGGAGGGTTAAAGTTAGCTTTCAGATTAATGCCCTAGCAATAAGTATTCTGTAAGAGTTGTCGCATCTGCGTAAAATATTTGATGAACATAATGAACAAAGTTAATAATTTTATTCACCAATCTATTTATGCAACATCATGAACCAATTTATGTTATAGAAATAAAAAGTTGAACTATTGCGACAAATGTTATATGTCTAATTTTTAATCTTCAAACTTTCCGTGTATAGTTACATCATGAAGCCCAATTTTCCTTCATTAATGAACATTTGGAAATACAAAAATTAAATAAAACTTAAATACTTAAATACTACTAATTTAATTATTAAATTCTGCAGTTTCACTTCGAGTCAATACACAGGTATTAGGCTTACAACAAATTAGTTCAACACGTTTGCAAATCGAAACGATTAACTAGACCCACCGCGCCGTCGTCGTTAACTTTTTAAAACGAAATTGCAGACGCATTATGTCACTTTCTACGTGATTACGTAACTCCGCAGTGTACGTATCGATCGGGGGGAGTACGTAAGCGAACTAGGGCGCCCCGAACATGTCCTTTTTTCAACGTTTCCTTTTTCCCTGATTCAATTCAATCGGGATTTTCGGAAGACGTTATTGGTTCTGAAATACCTCGCATTTTGAGAAGTGTACGTCAGAACCGAACGCGTCCGGTTAAATATGACAATTATGTGATCTTGACCGCATAACGGCATAGACTTTGTCTGCTATTGCATTTTCACTTTCGTTACATTGCCGGAGGCGTCGTATGCTGGCGAGAGAATTCCAAATAGTTCCGACAGGAAAATATTCATTTATTATTACACGTTCATATACATAAATTTTAACCAGGTCTGCATCTATTTTTTGAGGTTTATTTTGATTTAAAATTGGCGAGTTGACTGAGTTTAAATAAATTTCATATCTGCTCTGAAAGATGTCTAAACATCATTCAGACAATAGGATGTTATAAACTTTTCAAATATGTAAATCCCACAAGTGTTTATAAAATATTTATGATGGAAAAAGCAATACGAAACTACAGAACTACACGTTTAGATGTGTACGATTCTCTATAATTCATTTAATTAATGGCAGACATGAGGAAGTTTTTCAAATGTGGGTCATCGCATCGTTGTGCGAGTGAATATTTTGCATTCCTTTCCCATGTACCTGGGATTAAAAATTGCAATAATTCCCGCCAAGTTGTAAATTCTACATCTTTCGCCTTCTATTTTTCCTAAAGGAACGTGGCATTTGCAAATGATCCTTCACGCTCTACGATGAGAATTCGAACACTAACCTATTTTATTTTTACGCATTAGATCAGTTAGTTTTAGGTTTTATTTTCTCAAGGACTGTAGATTATGGCATTGAGTAAACATAGCGGTGAAAAGCGTTCCACATTCTTTACAATAAATAAAGTTAATGATATATGTTTTGTCATCTTTTCTTTACATTTCAACGAAATACAATGTAATTAGGGGAAATTGACTAAAATGGTAGACTATAGAAAACTAATTAACTTTTTTTCCAAATATTTACCAGATATATGCATATACACAGCCTGCCACAGAGAAAACTGAACTTTTAACTTTAAAATAGCAATTCTTAGTGGCGCCATCTATTAAAAATATAGGTCGGTAAAGTAGATCTTTCACCAATGTTATGTCAAAATATCCTGACATTTGCATCATTAGAAGCAGAGAAATTGCTCATAAAATAACAGTGTGTATTTAGCATTGGTCGGTCGAAAAATGAATTTTGAACGACGAGCAAATATCAAGTTCTGTTTCAAATTCGGTAAATCGTTAACTGAAACGTTTAATTTGATGAAACAAGTGTTTGGTGATGCGTGTTTATCACGTGTGAATGTGTATGAGTGGTATAAACGATTTAAAGACGGTCGTACGGACATAAATGACGACGAACATCTGATGCAAAAAAATCTGTGGTTACGGAAAGTAACATCGAACTTGTGCGTGAATTTATCAGAAACGAGCAGAAATCCTCATTGCGATACGTGGGAATGGAATTAAATATTTCCATTTATTTTATTCAATTCACGCATTTTGGCACAGCATTTGAGACTGAGAAATATTTGTAGAAGATTTGTACCACACAAGCTAACTTGATTAAAAACTTTAAAAAGTACGAAAACTTCAGGTATTCTATTGTAAATGGCGATTAGACGTGGTGTTTTCAATACTATCCAGAGACCAAGCTTTAAAGCTCTGAGTGGAGGCATCCAAGCGAAGAAAAACGGGAAAAAACCGTTTGGAGAAGTGAAAAGTGAAGACAATGTTGATTTGTTTTTATGATTCGAAAGGTATAGAGCACAAAGAGTTTGTACCAACTATCAATTAAACAGTCAATGCGTATTCGTCGTATGCGCTCTCAATATCGTGAAAATGGTAGCTGTCGTTTATTACATGATAATGCACCATCCCATCGCTTGATGCTTATTACTGATTTTCTAACTACAAATGGCATTTTAACCATTAACCATTCACCGTATTCACCGGATTCACCGGATTTGACCTTCTGTGATTTCTATCTATTCTCCAAACCACATTTGACGATCAAAACACAGCATTATGCCGACGTCGAAGCCATTAAAATAGCTTCGACAGCGATCTTGAAGGACATCTCTAAAGATGAACTTAAAAATTCATTCGACATGTTAATTGACCGTGCAAAACGTTGTATTGAAGCCGAAGGCGACTACTTTGAATTAAATAAATGAATTTTATCAAAATATCAGGTTGTTACAAATGTAATGTCCGTTTTTTCCTTCAGTCTGAACTGAATCGCACCTGTGTGAAGACTTGTATGTTTTTGGTGAAAATTATTGTATTTGTAGAAAAGGGTATTTATTTTGAAGTGTGTACCTGTTTCATTTCTTGGAAAGATTAATACACCTGTCCTTGTCTCGCCTATGGAAATGCTGTCGGCAAGAAATATTCGGGCAATTTACCTCTTTCAATTTAAAAAGGGATTAAATGCAGCTGCAGCAACGCGAGAAATTAATCAGACGTTCGGTGAAACCACGTGTAATGAAGGCACATTACGGCGATGGTTTAAAAAATTCAGCGAGGGAAATTTTGATTTGGAAAATGAGCCTCGCGGATATGCGCGTAGCACCGTTAATGACGACGAGCTGCGTGTAGAAGTTGAAAGTAATCCGTCGACAACAGTGCGTAGCCTTGCAGAAACATTTCAAGTGTCCATTGCCACCATTAGTCGGCACCTTCCTTCGATTGGCAAAGTGAAGAAACTCGATCAATGGGTGCCGCACCAATTAACGGAAGCCAATAAGCTCCGTCGATTAGAGGTGGCTAACTCTTTAGCTACTTGACAGAAAGTTGAACCGTTTCTTCATCGAGTGGTAACGTGTGACGAAAAGTGGATACTTTATAATAATCGGAGACGGTCAGGACAATGGTTAGATCGAGGTGAAGCACCAAGACAACATGCACGAGCACCACGTCACCTGCGAAAGATTATGGTGACCGTATGGTGGACCAGTAAGGGTATTATTCACTATTCATTTTTGCAACCTGGTGAAACCATCACGGCAGCGTCCTATTGTGCCGAACTGGAAACTATGCATGGAAAATTGAGCCGCTTGCAGCCCTCACTAGTCAATAGACATGGACCCATACTTCTTCATGATAATGCAAGACCTCATGTTACACGACAGACAATCCAAAAACTTTCGGAATTTGGTTACGAAATTCTCCCTCACCCACCTTATTCACCTGACCTTTCTCCAACTGATTTTCATTTTTTCCGAAGTTTAAACAATCACTTAAAAAATAGGGACTTCCCTGACCGGGAGTCTGTAATAGCAGTGTTTGAGCAATATGTGAGCCGTCAAAACCTAGATTTCTTTTCAAAGAGAATTTTTCAGCTTCCAGGCCGTTGGCAACAAACTATTGATGTAAATGGAGACTATTTTGCAGATTAAATATTTATATTTTCTTAAATTTTGACTTTTCATATGTAACAACCTGATAGTAAGCATTTGTTTTTATTTTAAAAAAGTTCAATTTTGTCTGAGACAAACTGTGCATACTGAAAAGTATATCGAAAAACGTCAAAAATATTGTTACAAAGAATGCTGCTCCAAGCTCAGTACTTTCGATTCTTTTCTCTCATACCCGACTGATAATTACTTTGTGAATAATCTCCCTATTTAGACTCTATTGGGTTAACTATGTATTTACCAGAAGAGATATAGTGTACTACTTCATTATGCCGCGCTCACAAAAAGAAGAAACGTACCCAAATCAATTTAACTTATTATATACCCGCGGAGAAACAGTTCGATATTATTAATACCGAAAAATAGCAGAAAACAACTCCGACAATTGCCAGATAGATCGATCAAGCGTTAAACTATGTACGCGGCCGATAATTATAAAAGAACAAAATGAGTTATTGGGTGCCCGGGTGATACTCATTATTGATTAAAGCTCTCGTGGAAAATATACCGGCCTGCACACATATAAATAAGTAACAAAACGACCTCCCAGTGTAATTAACTTATATGTATCGGAATAATAACCTGAAATGTAGAATTTGTGGTTTGCAAAACTACTTAGATTGATCTTTTTACCGTATTTATTTCTTTTAAATACTTTAAGTGTGTCATAATTAGATTGGTTACGTAAAAAGGTCAAAAAGCATTAGAAACTCAAGTTTTTGCTATGAAATTAATTTATAAAGTTTAGCACGTATATGATACAATTTGTTGCCGTATTATATTGGAGATAAAGCAATATATTAGATTGGCGAAAACAGCTTAATTACTGTACGTGTCTGTCCAAAGTTAATATCGAAAGTTTCCATAAGATGGCACTAGTTCACCTTAATTTACAACGGAAATCAAATATAACTTACGAAGTAAAGGATATACGAATAAACGGCTTGTAACTAAACACTTAGTTACATCACAGATTGCTGCAAGTTATCGTGATTACATGCGAACAACAGAGAATAATATTTAACAAAACCCTTCAGATTTATGGAAATTTATGATTGTGAAACGTAGCGCGACGAGAGCACCTAGAAGACTTACTTTGTCTAAAGAGGACTTCAATACCCCACAGGATATAGGTTGGGTTTACACGACGCTTCCGCAGTACTTTTACAGTAACTGCTCTTCGACTTCTGCATGTCCAATAAAATCTGGTCTACCTTTCACTATTTCTCTTGTGAATGAGAATGATCTTCTAACGAATATGGATACACTATTGATGAAATCTACAGCTGGAGATGATCTAATTCCTAGTTTCATTGTTCGAAGATATCGGCATGCTTTTGCGAAGAAACCCTTTCGATTTGTGTCAGGATAGGAATTACAAAGTTCTGACACTGAAGTCTATATCCTCGCAAATATCTTCGGCATTCCACTCACCAAATCCAGTTTTAAGAAAACATTTGTTGATAGTGTCAGCGCTTACAGCTTTCCAAGCAATAATGGTCCATATTGGAGCACTAACATTTTTAATAAATTTTTCTATATGTTCAATAGATTTACAATGATCCATGCACGATAAAAGTCTCTTAACTAAAAGCTTTCTGTAGTTGGTTTTAAAATTATTGATAATCCGTTGATCAAGTGATTGACATTGAGAAGTAGTGTTTGGAGGCAAAAATATTAGTTTAACATTTTATAACTCAAGTTTTGGGTATGACGCGGCGTTGTCTAAAAATAAAAGAATTTTTCTATTCCGTTGTTGCATTTTTCAATCGAATTTGGTTAACCAAATTGTGATAATTTCCCTCGTCATCCACGGTTTTTGATTAGAATACCACACCACTGGCAACTTCTCAACGTTTGCTCCGCTAAAGCATCGTGGATTCTTACTTTTCCCAATTACTAAAGGTCCTTCCTTTTCTCCAACCATATTCGCACACAAGAGAATAGTTAATCTTTCCTTAGCAGATTTGTCACCCGAACATTTTTCACCTCTTCATGCAAAGATTTTGTTTCGCAAAGCCCGGAAAAAAAGTCCAGTTTCATCTGCATTTAAAACGTCTTTCGGTGAGATAGTTATCAACTGTTTCCTCCAGACAGATATTTCATCCACATTTACTGCGGCGGCTTCACCACAAATTGTTCAAAGCATTATGTTGTGTCGCTGAGAAAACTTGTCAAGCACCCACTTGAAGCTTTGAATTCATAATTTAGCTCTTGTGCAACTTCGAGAGCTTTTCCCTTATTATTTTACCGGACAATGGAATGTTTTTAGCGCGCATTTTGCAAAACCAGTCATGCATTTGGTTCAGTGCAACACCTTCTGTTTTCACAAATTTCTTCTTTTGCTGTGAATTTCAATTTTCAGCAAACCCGCTATTAATATCAACTTTGTTTTGCAAAATATCGCCCACTTGACGTTTACCGATGCAGAATCTTTCCGCAAGCAGTCTCACACACACTTTACTCTTTTCTGCATACTGAATAACATCAACTTTTTCTTCTAAACTGTACGAACACTAAAACACTAGATATCTAACTTGTTAAAGCACTAAATATCACTGGATGAATTGAATATTAATTATAATAAAAATAAACCAGACAGTAATAAATAAAAACATTCCTGCCTTAGTAGTTTGGTTCAAATTAAAAATACAATATATCTAAAAATTTTAGGTTTTTTTTTATGTTTTTAGTTAGTTGTAAATAAAACAAGAACATAAATATGCTCTTAATTTTTTTACATGCCTAAATAATCTTAGGTTAGATAACCTATATTTTGAGAAAGTTTAAAACCGACCCAAAAAAAAAATCTAAATTTAGAAATAAAAACAATTTTCGTTATTCGCTGGTGGTAAGGTTGTTGACTTCCATTCCGTCATACGTAACTAACTACGCCTTTTTTTCCTCTCCGCAAAGTACTACCAATAATTTCGCCGTTCCCTTTCCGTCATAGACGTCCCCAACTATTCGACCGGACGTGCCAAAACGCATTTTCGCCTTCGCGATATTACTATTATCGTATGGGAATTTCGAGGTTGGCTTATTATATGTGTACGTATGTACATAGCAGGAATACACGGCGTCGCGTCGTTTCTCAATCTCCTGAGTCAATGCGTCTATTTTGGGTACGACGTCGTCGAGTTTTTAGACCCCCAGCGAACGCCAGGCTCGCAACTCCCGTCCAAGACGACCAACGAGGAGAATACAGACCGAGTGCACTGACTCCTTGCATTTTTAGATCAAGGTGCCAAGAAAATCAGCTGATTTAGACGTGGCCGGCAGTTAGACTTTGACTTTAAATGAACCACATTACACTGTATACAGCATGTATAACATATGTAAATATAAAGCAAGTTGATAAAGTAGTGCCTAACGTTAAAATTTTAATCATTTATAATTTATAGACTGAAAGTTTAGAAGAATGCAAAGAAAATAAATGTCTGAAGATACGTCTAAATCACTAATAATGATTTCAAATGTATTCTTAAAGCACGTCAATTTTGGATAACACTGGTCAAAAAGCTTTTGATTTTGTCATTAAGTGACGTGTACTAACTTTTATAGAAAACATTTATTTTAGTAAAGGGTACATGGTCAATTTAGCTCCAATTTTGTTGGGATCTTAATGACAAAATTTTTCTGTTTATAACACACTTTAATGTATATTTAAAATTTACAATTAAAAATGAGACAAATTATTGCATTGTCTCTTATAAACTGGATGTTGTTTATAAAAGAATGCAATAATCCTTCATTCTTAACGTCCAATAGTAATCTGCCAACATTACAGGATTCTATTTGCCCTGGTACTGTTTTTCTCAGAATGTCTTGGTCGAAGCATTTGTCGTGCTTACCACTAACATCGCCCATATTTTTCGAACAGAAGTCCAAGTGAGTCCAACATCGTGAAGTGCTTGTATCATATCCATTCGCAAAGTTTTATAACTTTCTGTTTTTTGGTTTCCAAAGAAACTGGTAAAAACTTGCACCACAGACACCCACGTAGATTTTTTCCGGGCTGTTAATTTATGAATAATAACATATCTCCCTCTCTCGACCAATACATAAATGTATTGACCGACAAAGCAAGAACGCTTCTATCTCACAGATCGGAGACCATGCCTCCAGTGTGTAATAGACAGAAACTTACATCTAGGCTTTATGCCAATTAAAGAATGTTAAAAAGGAATCATTCTATTATTAATAACACCCTATCAACTACATATGTTTCATCATTAATAACACAAATCAACCTGAAGATTCGTGAATTCGATGAAACATATGTAGTTGATAGGGTGTTATTAATAATAGAATGATTCCTTTTTAACATTCTGTTAATTTAGTTTCAAATTTTCATCACTTAAATTTCTCGTATCCGTAATCCAAGAAAAATACATTCTTTTAGTTTTCCTTCTATTATTTTTGGGAACTTTTCTCGAAGGTATTTAAAACCGTCACCTACTTGATCCAATTCCCAAAGTTATTCATGAGACCGAGTTTAATGTGCAGAGGTGATATTATAATGATCTCGATATTATAAAATAAAACGGTAATGAATGCCCATAATACGAATACTCTAAATAATAATGATGTAGTAGTTTCTAAGTCAAATATTTCAATATATGATATGAACTTTTCAACAGAAAATTGTGAAAATACACTGTTCAAAACAATTAGAAGATACTTGAAAAAATAATAAAATAAATAAATAAATAATGTAAGACACGCAAATATTTTTATATAACGCTTTCAAACAAGAAACGGAATGCATTGACAGATTTCAACTTGTACAGCGCTTCGGTGTAGCGCCTGTGCGAACCGGCACTGCTTGAGGGTACAAAAGCTCGTATGCGAGCGATCTCGACTAGTAAGATTTTATCATTTAGCATTAGCATAGCTAATTTTTAACTGTAATTACGGGTAATAATGGAAAGGCAACGCGATTTAACTCATGCACAAGCTTGGAGAGCCATAGGTCCATTGGAAGGTGGACATAGACAGCAAGCTGTTGCTGAAGTTTTCACGGTTAACCGAAGTGTAATTTCGCGTTTGTGGAATCAGATTTTAGAAACTGGAGATGTTCAGAGAAGACGAAGTCAAGGACGCCCAGCATCTACAACACTAAGAGATGATCGATACCCGACAGTATTTGCACGTAGAAACCGCACTCATAACGCAACTTAGAAATAAGTTTGCTGCTGCTTCAGGAAGAGTAGTATCAACTCCAACAATAAGAAATCGTCCTTATAACGTTGGCACGTATGTTCGAAGACCCCCTCGTCTGCGTTCCACTAACTGCTCTTCATAAAAGGTCGCGAAGAATATGAGCTGAGCAGCATAGAAATTGAAATCACGATGACCGGGCACAAGTATTGTTTAGTGACGAATCCAGATCCGCCTTAAATCCAGATAATGGGCGTATTTTAATTTGGCGTGAATCTGGAACACATAATTAGCCACAATTTGTTTGAGAAAGGCCGCAATATGAAGGTGGAAGTGTTATGGTATAGTCTGGAATAAGTGCAGGAGATCATACAGACCTTTATGTCATACAGAATGGCAACCTGCTCAGAAGTATCTGGATGAAATTTTGAAACCCATTGTTCTTCCATACGCTAGCGCTATGGGTGAAAGATTCATTTTAATGAATGACAATGCTCATCCACATCGAGCAAATATCGTGAACAACTGGATTGAACAATTGAGAATCAATAGAATGGACTGGCCAGCAAACTCTCCTGATAGTAATCTTATCGAACATGCTTGGGATGCCTTAGGAAGACGTGTTGCAGCAAGAAATTTGCCACCGCGTACAATTCAGGAACTTCACATTACTCTGATAGAGGAACAGAGTAATATTCCACAAGAATTTTTTGATGTCCTGATACAATCAATGCCGATGAAATGTCAAACCTTTATTGCCGTTCTTAGAGATCATTCACATTATTAGCAATAGAATTTTCGTCATTTTATCAATAAAACTTCTTATAAAGTCTCATAATTGTGTATTCATTTAATGATATTTATTCACTCTAATGCCTTAGTAGCTTTATAATGCACATAAACAAGTTCAAACGTGTCAATACATTCGGTTTCTTATTTGGAAACGTTATAGTTAAATATAAAGATATTTGCGAGGTGTTACATTCTTAATTTATTTACTCCATGACCATTTTTCCAAATATCCCCTAATTGTTTTGAGCAGTGTAGTTTAGGCATTGAAGAAATTTAAGTTTATTTGAAAAGACAAGAACAAAATAAAGAAAAACAACCAAATGAATTTCATACATTACTGAAGAATATTGCCACTCAAAATAAATTTCTAGAGGCTAATAGCATTCGAGTTTTAGATTTCATTGTCAATAATATGTATACATATAAAGAGTATTAATTGTTGAGCAATTGAAAAAAAAAGAAAATAAAAAAGAAGAGCAAAACTTACTAGGAAAGAAGACACTGAAAGGTGGAAAAATCAAATAATTTCAGATCCTAAAAGCGCCACCTTGCAAAATCAGAGGAACGTTCGGCCGAATTCTTTCTTTTTTCGTTTTCCTCAGTTGTTGTTTTAACGATTTTATTAATTAGTTCGCCGAATGAAGGTCGTGGCGATGATCATTTTCGAATTCTTTTTATCGTAATGTCCGATTTACGAGCCTGTGATGTCCCAGCGACCGGCGAGATCTAGATAATTTTAATGTTTCAAACGTGCCGAGCCACTGATTTAAGGCGACCGGTGCTAATTGATTTGGAAGAAGAGCATGATATATATACGAAATGATATCAGGCTAAGTAATTGGCGAAATTTACCGTCACTGTATAATATGGCAGAATATTAAGGTATTGAACTAAATCAATCAGATTATAATTATCCAAATACTATACTTTATTAATAAAATTGTTTCATATGGATTTGTTTTTGTAAGTTAATGGGAGTGCAACTTAATTCGGTTACTTTTTTGTAAAAAAATGCCTTTATTTTATAATCAAAATGAATGAACATATTATTCAAAGTATTGTCCATCGGAAGCTACAACTTTTCCTTATCTTTCGGGCAATTGATGGATTCCTTCCCAAAAGAAAATTTTCTGAGGGAACTGAATGAAGAACGAAATCTAGAGAAGAAAGACACTGAGATGGACAAATTACTGTAATAGAACTTATCGAAATATCGACCCTAAGATAGTCGAAAATAGATCAGAGACATGGAGAGGAAAATGTTCACGAAAATTCTTGAAAGAGTTGAAATGGGACACAAAACCTAGAGGAGAAAAACTAAGGATAAACTAAGAGAATTATGTGACAAAATAGTATAAGACAACATGTCAAAACACCGACCTTAAGATGAGATCATGACCTTAAGATAAGATCATGTTAACAGGGTGAAAAAGCAGACGCTGCAAAAAAGAAGAGTTACAGAAGGAGTAAAATAGAAAAGAAGGAAGTTTTGGAGAAACTCGATGGAGATGATTTAAAAGAACTTATGAAAATAGAATGAATTGAAGAAAATTGACAAAAGAAACAGGAAAATAATTGCCGGGAGCATAAATCAGGATTTCACGACCTATAACATTACCACTGTACGTTGTTCGAATATGACCCTCAGAAAAATAAATTCTAGAACGAATTGAATTTAAAGCCTTATTTAAACCACTTTGTGTTAATTAAAAAACTTTCAGAAAAACATGATGCATACTAAAAATTATAAATGAAGCATGTAGTTAACCAAATTTCACCTGTCATCATAGAAAAGTAAGAAGAATTAGTTTTCCCGAACGATGGTTAGTAATCGCATCTCACTTCCTCGCAAATCATCTTCATATAATTGTACTGAAAGTACATTTTATTTAATAAAACTTAAT
Organism: Dermolepida albohirtum; assembly: GCA_031893035.1. NCBI lineage: Eukaryota > Metazoa > Arthropoda > Insecta > Coleoptera > Scarabaeidae > Dermolepida > Dermolepida albohirtum. The sequence goes on from JAVIWB010006595.1 coordinate 341,779, forward strand.
TCGACAATACTTGTCCTAAAAATTCGGTGCTCCCCCTGTGGCATTACACCGGCTATCCTAATCTTATTATTTTATCCTAATCTAAATCTAAACTAAACCTTAATTAACTCGGTGCAGACCTAACCCGCGTCCTTCTTAAGTGTTTACAATATGTTTTCTAAGCTGCGGAAATATTCCGCTCCCTAAATACTTCAGTTACTTCATTTTATATACAAATATCAACATGTTAGCTTCCGCAAGTGCGTCTTCCAGTGAAAGTACACTACATAGCTTCTGCTGCTGAATTTAAATGTAATACAACTATACTTGCAAATGAACTGTAAATGCTCTTGGCGAATATTGATGAATCTTCAGTCCACCTATTAGGAGTTAAGTTATCTTATAACTAAAGTTGAGCAATCTATAGGTAACCAGTGATAGGAACCAATAGGAGTACAAACTCATACAGGTATTGCCGATAGCTTGTATGTCAATGATGCGAAGATGCCTCGCAAATGTGGATTGTTAATTGCGACGGGTGTAAATAAATATCTAAATCATTTTTCTGCGTATATAAATTCTTTATTTTATTTATAATCGCATGTGCCCAGCCTTCCCGACGAGGCTGTATGCTACTGCGAACTCAGAGGTGTATTCAACATTATTTATCACTGGATCATTCGTTAGTCAAAAGATGGTGTTAATTTCGTATGTAAAATAGACACAAATTTTTGCGCACAAAGCAATCATATACATTCCCACACTGTATTCACATCTACAAAATGGAATACAAGATTTATTCTAAAACAATATCAGGTTGATGGATGAAATAAGAGTGCTTTGAAAAAAATTGTTAAGCTTATGTCAAAGTTATTCTAATTTTGTATTATTGTTTAAATGCACAGTTTTGAAACGTGTGCAATGATTTTGTTATTTATTAACAAAGGAGAATGGAATGTTAAGTAGAAAAAGAACGTTTTCTTTTGTTCGAGTTTAACAGAGAAATTAATACATCGGAAGCTACTAGAACCATTTGTGCGTTTACGGAGAAAACAAAAATCCGGAGAATAAAGCACAGATATGTTTTTGCCGATAAAACAATTTTGAAGTAAATGATTCTCAACATTCAGGAAGACCATCGAACTTTTATGAAGATTGAACGCTACAGTTAATGATGGTCATAAATATTGATAGAGAGTATATTCTTGCATAGTTCATGTACTCTGTAACAAAATTAATAAATTTTAAATACAAGAAACGCGCTACGAACATATGCAGTAACCTAATACTTCCGACATTATTACAAATGATACGTCGATGTGTGATATGTATGTAACTTATCAGAATCATAATTCATCAGTCAAAAGTATTACATTTAATGTACCTATTTAGTTCTCGAATGAGTTCGATCCAAAACATTTCCTCCTAAACGCCCGATTTACCTCCAGATCGCATCTTATAACATGGTACGCCCCACACGTACATATGTATAACTTAAGAGGAACTAGATGATTCTTCTTTCTCTCTCCTTCGCGTTCGATCCAGATTCTTATTTATAGTACTCGCGGTCACTATAAAACTTCCCAATAGCCAATATAAGTAAATTCTTATGCAAATAAGAAGAGATAGGGGTTTATATATGTATATTCATGACTATTTTGCATGCAAACTATGCATATATGTATATATATATAAAGACGACGTACATATGTACATACACAGTGCAGATATAAATGTTTAACTTTAGTACAAGCATTTTTTTTTTATGAAGGGTAAAATCATTACAATCAAAAGTGTTCAAAACTAGTTGAGAAGAAGCAACAAGAAAAGTGCAGGAAATTAGACTTTTTCTCTTTTGCCATCATAGACTCAACTACATGACTTGTTTTAAAATCTATGCGTTCTTTTAAAAAAAAATTTTTCCATTTGATTATGGACTTTCTCAAGAAGCAGAGGACCAGACCTCGTCCTAAACCAAACTTTGAATTTTCAATTAATATGTCTCCTAAGTAGCCAAACTTTCTTTTCGTCCTTTTGATTTGGTTCATATTCCAATCAAAACTCAAAACAAAACAAGCTGCATAGGCCCGAAACTCTAGAATTGACTTTTTTATTATGTAAATCTTGATCTTTGTATGAAGAATATTTCTCTTTTCTCTTCTTTTATATAGCTTTTTACAATTTCTTTTTCTCCAATCCAGTCATTTTCCTTTGTCCATACTTTATATCGGTATAATAGTTCTAGGATTATGAATGCTTAGCAAAGACTTATGTTGTTACGTCAAAATGTACGTTGCAAACCGTATCAATGGGCTAGAATTGTTTTTATAGTAAGTTAATGTTAATTATGCATTCACGCCCCATCATTATTTTTGTTCCAGTTCTTCACTATCCAAACAAATTTCTAGTTCTTGAATATTTTGAAGCTATGTTCTTGTCACAATTGTAATTCAAGCAGGTAAAAAGAGCTTTTACAAGTATCATATCCGTCCTCTTGTTTAAATTTTCTGTTATAACATTAGCTCCTACAGCAAATGATTGCAACTTTATCATATAGGGTATACAAAGGGTACTAGCAAAGTTTTGCAATACAGCTTTGTTTATTTAATTTTTTCAAAGTAATTTCATATACACTCAATACACCTCTCCATCCCCCGAAACCAATTTTTAAACCAGTTCCGCCAAGTTTCACTAGGGAGTAAACCACACTCGTTGTCCCAAGCCTGCAGAAGGTCTTCATCACTGGAAAACCGCCTCCCTTTTAGCTTTATTTTCCCAAGCGGAAATAGTGCAAAGTTGCAGGGAGCAAGATCTGGACTGTAGGTAGGGTGCTCGAGAAGTTTCGATCCTGTCCTGGTCAAATATTCGGTGCAGGCTTTGGCTCGGTGAGCTGGAGCATTATCGTGATGGCGAAAATAGGTGTCCATTCTTAACTTTGACCACAGGTTCTTCATAAATGCAATGAATTTAAACAGGCATTGTTCAGTATACCACTTAGCCGTGACTGTCTTCTGTGTGTCCAAAACGACGCGTTCCACAATTCCACTCGATTTAAAAAATACAGCTATCATTTTCTTATTTACAGATCGGGATTTTCTGACAAATACGAGTGTGTCCTCATCATCAAAGACCCAAATTTCGTTTTGAGCTTTGATCGGCACATCGTAATAGTACATCCAAGTCACCTGTCACGATGTTGTTCACATACCGAGATTCTCCCTTATTAAACTTTTTTAGCATCTCCCGGCACCAAGTCACACGTCGTGTCATCTGGTTTTCAGTTAGTCGATGCGGCACCCAGAGAGAACAAAGTTTCTTCACGTGCAAATGATCATACAGAATCGAATGAATTGCTGGTGTGTTTAGATCCGAAGTACCCTCTATCTGTTGATAGGTCACTCGCCTGTCCTCGCCAAACATTTTCCTCACAGTAATAACGTTTTTCTCCGTAACTGACGTTCATGACTTTCTCGGCCTCTCAGCATCCTCCACAGTTGAATTTTCCCTTTGGAATTCTCTATACCACCTGCATATCGCTGCGCGATGTGGACAAACATATCCTAGTAAAAGAGTCATTTCTTCGAAGCACTGGTCTATGTCTAAACCACGCACAAAATTATAACGTAAAACTGCCCTTATCTCATTTCGTGACCACGATGCCATCGCAAGCACTTTACACTCTCCCTGCTAATGAATAACTGAGCCCATCGACATGGCGCAGCAGCTACTATGCACGTATGAACATGTCTCAACATGCAGCAACAAACAGCTTCCTACGATTATTCATTGTTGCGTCATACTGCAAAACTTTCCTAGTACCCTTTGTATGTTGCCTCAGACCTTTGCAATTCAGTTGAGTTGTGTTGTGGTTGATCTCACGAAAATATCGTCAAACAGTCTTAAGTCCTGAGGGCCCCGTATCCACAGAAATTAATTATTAAACCGGTTGCGGATGCTAATGTTACGAAAGTAGCTGTAAGTTTGGCGTAATAAATTTGGTAAAGGCAAAAATGTTGAAAACTTCAAGATGTTCAAGATGTACAAAAGCCAAAAATGTTCACCGCAGGTGATTATGCGTGCCGTCAGAATGTGGCCTCGGGCACTGAACAAAGATTACTTCTACACTGAATTCAACAAATCATATCCACTTATTTGAATTATCCTGTATAAGCAGTTTCTTACAATTAGAAAAGCCTTAGGTTGGACCTTCCAAATTTGGTAAACATTTACTTAAATTTATACAATTTTTCTCGAAGCTAATGTGTTTTAAAATGTCTTAAATTTTCTAAATATGACTAAATAGATACACACATTCATAACCAATACCTTCAGGATTTTTGAGATCATTTCCGTGGTTTTTCTTCTTACATTTTCAGCTGTTACGCAAATGTGCAAAACAGTGACTTAATCGTATCGTTCCTTGAAAAGTATTAATCATTCACTAAAGAAATGTTAAGTGAAAGTATCCTTGCAAAGAATGCAAATGTATTTTCAATCTTAAGAATGCAGTTAATTTGTGATCAATCATCCTACAACCTTTCGTCACCGTCTAACAATTCTATAATTGAAAAATGACAGTAACGATAACGCAATAGGGCAAGGCAAGCAAACGTTTTGTATCTCAAGGTGGTACTTTAAAATCTTTCTTTAAATTATTACTATTACAAGATATGCATATGTATGTCATTATTGCTTCAATTTTTAGAGGTACAATACAATACTTAACTGTGTGTATGCCAAACAGAAACTACGAATACTTGCATGTTTATTTCGCATGGATGACCAGTACATGGGTCCCCTGTTTCAAGGAAAAATCAATAATTCGCAGTGAGTCAAAGTTTATAGCGTGCAGTCCGTTCTGATATTATATTACATTCCCCTTGTAATATTGAACGAAAGTTGGTATTTATTTTACGATGTAAATGTTTGAACTTGGAGGTCGAATTAAAAAGTTTTGCTCTCTAATAGAAAGGTATCAGGAAAATAGATTGTTACGAATTCCTTTTAATTCAATTAACGCAGGACAGAAAATTAAAAGTTAAAAATACGTATATCATGTTTATATATCGCTTTTGGTTAATAAGTAATTTCAATAAATTTAATTCTGAAATAAAAACTTACCTGAACTGATTGTATTCCACCTTGAATCAAACCTTATTAACACATGGATCAATAAGTCCCGAGACTAACAATGAAAACAACATTTTTTTTGCAAAATTTTTTTTTATTCATCAACATAATCACCTTTTAGGGTGATACAATGGTTCCAACGCTTTTCCAATTTTTCAATACCATGTTTATAAAAAAATTTATCTTTCGCTTCAAAATAAGCTTCAGTTTCAGCGATGACCTCCTCATTTGAGCCAAATCTTTTTCCCTGGAGCATTTTCTTAAGATCAGCAAAGAGCCAGTAGTCACTGGGGGCTAAATCTGGCGAATATGGGGGGTGGGGAAGCAGATCAAAACCCAATTCGTTCAATTTTGCCATTGTTTTCATCGACTTGTGGCAGGGTGCATTGTCTTGGTGAAAAAGGATTTTTTTTCTCTGCATGTGCGGTCGTTTTTTTGCGATTTCCTCCTTCAAAAGCACCAGTAAGTCAATATAATAATCACTGTTGATCGATTTACCTTTTTCGAGGTAGTCAATGAAAATCACGCCATGTGTATCCCAAAAAACTGACGCCAGGACTTTGCCAGCTGACTGCTGCGTTTTCGGACGTTTCGGACGGCTTTCGCCAGCTGTGCGCCACTCAGATGACTGCCGCTTCGACTCTGGAGTGTAGTGATGTATCCATGTTTCGTCCATGGTCACGTAACGACGCAAGAAATCTTTTTTGTTGCGAGTAAATAGCGATAAACAGCTTTCTGAATCATCGACTCGTTGCTGTTTTTGTTCCATCGAGAGCAATCGCGGCACCCACTTGGAAAAAACCTTTTTCATGCTCAATTTTTCATGAAGGATAGTAAATACACTTCCATATGATATCTGTGTCATCTCAGCAATCTCACGGAGCTTCACTTTACGATCTTTCATTATAATTTTTGTCACTTCACTCACATTTTCCGGTGTAACGGCTTCCACAGGTCTACCCGAGCGTTCCGCGTCATTTGTGTCGGTACGACCACGTTTAAACTCGGCAAACCACCGACAAATCGTTGCTTTTGATGGACAAGAGTCCGGGTAACATTTTTCAATCCATTGTTTTGCTTGCGTGGTGTTTTTACCCATTAAAAAACAATGTTTTATCAGAACACGAAACTCTGTTTTTTCCATTGTTTAAACAAACTACAAAACGACTTTACTCCAACCTCGATAACTCAGCTGTTTCTGGTCCGATCGACTTAAAATTTTGACACGTTTCAAGCAAAGGTTAGTACTCTAGAAAGACGTTACCTAACGTATTTCTCCAATAATATTCAATATTTTGATAAATGTTTTTAAGAAGATTACTGTTAATAACGCTGATCAACAAAGTGTTTGCTCTAAGTCAGTAACTGACAAAATTAATTGGCATGTACAAAGTACAAATTGTTCGAGAAGTGCGCACTAGTTTTGACTTAGCTCTGATTATAAAAAAATGCGGATAAAGACTCGCTAAGACGTGATGTGACTCGTTCGTTCAAGGACTGACAAGTTTTTGCTACGCTTTACGCAGGGGATAAGCAAACATGTGCTATATTACTTTAACTGCAATAGCACAGGGCGGTGAGAGAGCTCAATGCATTTTTAATAATAATAATAATATTTTTTATTGCCTAACAGGCGAGCCATTTACAGGAAAAAATGCAATACAGTAAGTACAGTAAAGCAAAGAAACAACAAAATAACAAAAAAAATCTTAGTTAAGATACACGATGGTAGCCGTTTATATTTCAGAAACTGGCAACATTGTTAGTGTTGCCTCCGATCTGATGATTGCATCGTGAAGTTTTTTATTTTTGACAATATATTTACCTTGACAGTTTTATCATCCGGTCGCTATTTCTATTGTTGAAAGTAACTTGAAAATTTTATGTCAGCGAAAAAATGGAATTAACTCGCGAACGTTTTCGTGCAATTATTTTTCATAACCTTCGACGTGGATTATCTCAACAAGAATGCATCACCGAGCTGAATTCTTTATATGGTGATGAAGCACCATCGAAAACTACAGTATATCGTTGGTATAGTGAATTCAAACTTGGACGACGTTCTTTGGACGATGAATTTCGTGAAGGTCGTCCCACAAATGTTACTGTGTCGGAAAACATTAATGCAGTGTCTGAATTGATAATGCAAGACCGTCATGTGACATACCGTGAGATCGAGGCATCTCTAGGTATTAGTAACACCAGCGTGCATAAGATCCTGCATGAACATTTGACCGTTAAGAAACTATGTACACGTTGGGTACCACATAATTTGACAACTGCTCAAAAAAGGACTCGCGTCGATGGTACACAAAAAATACAATGGCGGTGCTTCAAAAAATATTTATAAAGTCGTCACAGGATCTATTGGTATGAGCCCAATACTAAACAGCAGTCGACTGTGTGGATATTCCAATCTGAGCCAAAACCAACAAAAATTGTTCTCGCTCGAAGCACATCAAAACATGGTCGCCTGTTTTGTTGGAAAAACCGATCACATTGCAATCGTGCTCTAGAGAGTTGTAAAACGGTCAGGTAGAGGTGATGTGAGCTGGTCACCGAGATTGTGCGATTTGACCCCATTAGACTTTTTCTTTTGGGGTTTTCTTAAGTCGCAGGTCTATGCGAATAAGCCACAAACTATAGCAGCCCTCAAAACCAACATGACCCATACCGTCGGTTAAATTCAGCCTGATTTATCTTGTCTTGGAAAAATGGACATTTCGGATGCGCGCCACCCAACGAAGTCGCGGCGGACATTTGCACGATGTTGTATTCCATACATAATGGCATCGATAGGCCTTTCAAATACATAAAAAATTTCGATACTATCTCACACACACTTTGTTTTATTTAAATTTAAAGATAGGAACATTTTTTTCATTCTAACCACATAGAATACCCTTTTAAAGGCGACTACTTTAAAAAACAGTAAAAGCATTTATACTCGTACTGACTTTTTTTTAAAATATTTCGCAATAACTATCGTATTCAACAAATTAAATATTAATTTTATACAAAAAAACTTTCTGTGTAGTGTATTTCATCTTTAGCTATTTATCGTTTTATTTCGTCTATTTACAGATGACCGGCAAGCGATCCAGAAGTTTTAAATGTGCCGTCCACCACAGAGACAGAGAAGTCTCTTCAGAAAACGATTTTCATCTGCTGCTGATTGAGCCGTCTCTATTCCGCAGGTGAGTCTACCCCGACCGGTGTTTTTTTTACTCCACTTTTGTTTTACTTACTGCCCATCGCATGTGGGGCCATCTCCTCAGTCTCGGTCTTTTTATTAGTTCCCTTCGCCTTTTTTACTCGACGCTCCTCATCGCCCGTCCGTTCGTTTGCCACGTGTGTGGTGTGAATTCCGCGGATCTCTTGGCAGGAAATGCTCGATCGCTTAGAGGAAATCATTCGAACAATTCGAAAAAAGACAACGAGTACAAGTGACGAGCACGCTCTTAAAACGGTTGACACCGAGCTAGAAATAGATTTCTTCTTCAACAGTAGTGTCTGGAAGCGTTTTGTCGTGTATTATTTCTTTCTTTTCCGTTTACTTCTTTCAGATTTTCCTAGTTGTAATTTAATATGATTTAATACGTCTATTTATCGGAGAAAATTAATATGTAGATATCTTAATTACATTTAAAGCACGACGAAATATTATACTCAAATTTAACTTATCTTATATGCGTTTATTAACACTATTTATATATTAACGAGTCAAATGAATATAAACGAATATGTTTTTATAATAAGTACTGAGACTTTATTTAATATACAAGACGTGTTCTTTATGTAGATATCGTTTTTAAATATGACCTCTGCAGCACGGCGATCAACCTTTCGCGCATGCTTCCTGAGTACACACATCTATTGGTTCGTCACAGACGACAGTATGAAAGCATTCTTTTTTGTGTTTTCGTTTATTTGTGCATATTTAAAATGCCTTAGATAATTGAAAATCCCGCCGATTATGAAGTATGTTCAGGTTGACGCGGTGTAAAAACTTACCTGAACTGATTGTATTCCACCTTGAATCAAACCTTATCGCCTATCATATTTCTCTAATAATATTCAATATTTTGATCAATATTCTTAAGAAGGTTACTGTCAATAACGCTGGTCAAAGTGTTTGCTCTAAGTCAGTAACTGGCAAAATGAATTGGCATGTACAAAGTACAGGTTGTTTGAAAAGTGTGCACTAGTATTGGCTTGGCTCTGGTTATAAAAAAATGCGGGTAAAGACTTGTTAAGACGTGATGTGACTAGTTCACTCAAGGGACGACAAGTTTTTGCTACGTTTTAGACAGGGGATAAGCAAACACATGCTATATAAAGGACAGATATTAAGGATATACGTTGTGCATATTTAAAATGCCTTAGATAATTGAAAATCCCGCCCATTATGAAGTATGTTCAGGTTGACGCACTGTACACCGACCTTAGCAAGGCCTTCGATAGAGTTTATCATCATTTACTGCATCTTCAGCTTGCTAAGGGCGGAGTCCATGGCGACTTGCTTCGTCGCCTTACTTCAGATATATAAAACAGATCACAAATGATTAAGATAAACGGTTTTTATTCATCTAACATTGACATACAATCTGGAGTTCTCCAAGTTCTCATCTGGGACCTCTATTGTTCAATATTTACATTTCCGATATTGCTAGTGTTTTAAGTATCGTAAATTTTTAATATATACTGACAACGTGAAGTTATTTTACGAAATACGTTCTTTAAAGATTGCCATCGTTTTCAAGATGACTTGGATAGTTTCTACCAATATTGTGATAGCAAAAAACTCCAAGCATATCATTTACATTTACACGAACTATGTTTACCATATCGTTCGATTATAACTTCTCAGGTACTAAGCTAAAACATCATCGGTTAAGGACCCTGAATAAATAGTGGAATCTTATATTTGACGATCATGTAAAGTATATAGCCAACATGACAAATAAGACGTTAAGATTTATAATAAGGACATGTAAATACTTTAGGTACTGATCCAATCTGCCATGCGTATCATGCCTGTGTATGTTCTATATTAAACTATGTATCGACGGTCTGGAATTCACAATACGGTTGTTATAAACAACGTACAGAGATCATTCAGAAACGTTATTTGCGGTTCGGCGGAACATGACGTAGTATTGAGTACACATACTATGAAGATATCTGCAATGGGAGTACAAACTTTAATTAATAAAAGGGTCAACCACATATTAACATTCTATAAAATCGTTAATGGACACATAAAGGTATTCCAACAAGATATTTCATTTTTAATAGTTCGCCATTTTAACAGTTGTCATGACTCAACCTGTAACTACTTGACAGACGACAAGTAAAAGCTATGTCATTAATAAAAATGGACGCATTGAAATTATTAAAGTTCACTACAAAAATGGTGAAAATTTCGCGATCACAGCTCGCAAAACTTAAGAATTTTTGGGTAGTCGTAAAGCACCTTTTCGGCCAGCACTGCCAGAAACTGGTGGCAAAATTTGATGTTGCTGATGTGAAGAATCGAACTCGTGCACGTCGCTCAAGAACAACTGAGAATATTGTTGTTGTAGCCCATAGTGTTGAGGAAAGCCCAGGTTTGTCCATTTCTCTTCAATCTTTGGAATTGGACATTCCACAAACGACATTACACCGTATTTTGGATAAAGACTTAGGTCTTAAGGCTTTTAAAGTTCAGTTAACACAAGAACTCACGTCTACCGACCATCAACAACGTCGTGTCTTTGCTGATTGGGTCCTTGAAATGCATCAAACTGATCCGAAATTTCATCGAAAAATCATCTTGAGTAATGAGGCCCATTTTCACCTCGAAGGCTACGTTAACAAGCAGAATTGTGGCATTTGGGATTCGGAAAACTCAAGAATTATTGTTGAAAAGCTTCTCCATCCTCAACGTGTGACTGTTTGGTGCGGTTTTTGGTCTGACGAGGTCATTGGACCTTACTTTTTCGAAAATGAGCATGCTGGAGCAACTGTTAGGGTGAATGGATTGCGCTATCGAACCATGATTAATGATTTTGTATGACCAGAATTGGAAGATATTGATGTAGACGACGTTTATTTTCAACAAGACGGCGCTACGTGCCACACAAGTAACGATAACATCGCTCTTTTTTCTTATTAATGGCATGCCCTCCTCTATACAATTAAATAAACATCCCATAATTTCGCTTAAAAATACTCGTTTTTTACATATCAAAATGAAGCCTCTTATTGGAAGACCCGTTATTATGCCCCAATATCTTGAACAGAACATAACACGTATGTAATTTGGAGGCTAGCTTATTGAAAAATCCTTAATTGAAGCATTTTAAAAGTGCACAGAAACGTGTGTCATATGTCGTTCTTATGAAAAACAACAACCCAATATTTCATAGGCTTCTAGGTGGGTGTGTGTCTTTTATTTTTACGCATACCATCTTTGTCTTAGTTTATCGACTAATTTACAGTTAACTTCTTGAAATAATCATCTACGCTGTATTGAGAAATTAGCGCCGTTGACGTCTTGGAAATTTACTGAAAACAATGAAATGATGTAAATCTAAAAATATCTCATTACCAAACACTAAAACAATTGACGAAACATAATTTAACGGTTCGCGCGTACTATTAGAAATGAACAAAAAAGTGGAAGCAATGCATTAAAAATACATCTGAATACAGCTTATGTACATATATTATTTGACTCTATGCATACTTATATACACGGAACTAATAACTTTCCGTATGTAACAAACTCAACTACCGCGACATGTTTTTTTTTTCGCTTGTGTCTATGAAAGTCTCAGAAAAAAAATTAACAATAGCAGAAGACAATGGACGATTGTTACGCTAATATGTTTCCTACAGTGTGGAAAATAGAAAACGAAAATTCTCACTCATGCATACAAATTACATTGTGTTGGCTTCTACTGCCTTTTTTTCCTGGTTTCTCGATGTACATATTTCTAATAATTATCTTCAGAGCATTTTCCCTTGTATAAATTATAATCAAATCGGAGAGAATATAACTGTGTTTGTTAATTATTGTACAGTTGTTATTTGCATAGCAATTGTGTTTGCTCGTTTCATCCGAAATGATTTCATCATTATTTTCACATTAGCGTATTTTTACGACCTCTTTTTTCTCATTTAAATATAATAGTGTACGTACCATGAGAAATATTATTAAGAAAAATTCTATTTGAGCAACTTTGAGTAATCAAATGTAAAGTCGTTTCTTGCTACCTCCAAATCAGTAGCTTTAAATGTGGCCATTCGTAAAGCTTGTTTGTCAGCTCAATCGACCATTACCTTATTTACAGCCATTTTTGAATCAAGCTTAAAAATTTAGTTCATCATACAAAGTGGTAACCAGAAACTCATAGCTCAAAATAGTATATCACTGCTATATAGGATCTATATCAGGAAACTTATATTATATTAAAAAATTATTGCAGAAACCTATCCTACGCTTTAGGAACATTTTATTATTGAGTGTATAACTTAATTCGGTTACTTTTCAATGGAGGTCGTTAGTTGTTATATATAGTTGAGTATGACAGCTGATTTTGTTTTTGTTGGAAAGGTTTAATATCTGTTAACCATATTTAGTTACACTGTTTTAAATTTTATACAACATTATTTTTGAGCTCATTGAAAATGTCTGAATTTGTGTTAAATGAACAACATTTGCTGGAAGTTTTAATTTTCTGCTTTAATTGGAAGAAAAGTGCAGCCGAAGCTCAACGAATGCTTGCAGAAGTGTATGGTGAATCTGCTCCAACAAAAAAATCATGTGAATGGTTTCGACGCTTTAAAAGCGGTGATTTCAGCGTTGAAGACAGACCGCATCCAGGTCAACCAAAAAAGTTTGAAGACGAGGAGCTGGAGACATTACTTCATGTCAAACGCAAGGAGAACTTGCAGAAACGTTGAGAGTAACTCACCAAGTCATTTCAATACGTTTAAAAGCATTGGGATTCATCCAAAAGCAAGGAAATTGGGTACCACACGAATTGAAGCCAAGCTACGTTGAAAGATGATTTTGCATGTCGCAAATCTCCTTGAAGGCCATAAAAAGAAGTCGTTTTTGCATCGATTCATTACTAGTGATGAAAAATGGATTCATTACGATAATCCAAAACGAAAAAATCTTATGTAAAGCCTGGCCAGCCATCATCATCAACGGCGAGGCCAAATATTCACGGCGCCTAGGTAATGCTGTTTATTTGGTGGGATTCGACGGGTGTTATCCATTATGAGCTATTAAAACCTGGTGATTCTATTACGAGCGAGCTGTACAGACAACAATTAATTCGTTTGAAGAGAGCAATCGCCGAAAAACGACCAGAATATGCGGACCAGACGTGAGTCTATAGTATTCCATCATGACAACGCTCGGCCTCATGTTGTAAGACCAGTTAGAAACTATTTGGAAAACAGCGGCTGGGAAGTTTTACCTCACCGGCCTTTTAGCCCAGACACTGCCCCTTCTGATTACTATTTATTTCGATCGATGCAGAATGCCCTTATTGGAATACGCGTCACTTCAGTTGAAGGAATAAAAAATTGGCTTAGTTCGTTCCTAGCCTCAGAGGATGAATGGTTCTTCTAAAAACTGTCCCAACATGAACCTGGCAACTTTTTTTGCAATTATTGCCAAACTTACAAGCTTTATATTCGACATACATTATGAAGAAATCTTCGAATTTCATGACACAATATTTCACGTTTGAAAAACACAAAAATTGTCGGAATTTATTACAAAAACTTTCCATTACAAACATAATTTATAGACTCCATGCTGTTTTTGTTCAAAATAATGTTCCTGGTCGTAGTGCAATTAGGATTCCAGATCAAAAAATTGAGCGGACTAATCAGTCTTAGTTCTGGATGTTAAAAGACCACTATGAGAACGTAATGTTTGTTCAGCTGAAAATATCGTTGGGGTGAATGAAAATCTGGCCAAAAGTTCAAAGACGTCGTCATCGATCACAACAATTGGGGATTTTCAAAATTATTTCTGCATAGAATTTTGATAAAAGGCGTTCTACATGCGTACGAAATTCAGTTAACACTGCAATTGAAGCTCACGGACTATTAAAGTGTGATAGAAAATCAATTTATCATCGATCGCAGCAATTGGAAGTTTCAGAGTCATCCATGCCAAAAATTTTAACAAAAGGTCTTTATCTATGTGCGTACAAAATTTAATTAGAACCAGACCTGAGTATTACAAATCACAAAAATGTGGAAAAAAATCCAAAAGATCTCAATTCCTCATCTACCACACCAATTGGGGATTTCAAAGTCATCTATACAGAGAATTTTGACAAAAAGTCTTGGTCTACATGCGTACAAAGTTCAACTAATACAAGAATTGAGTCCCATGGATCACAAAAACGTGACAAAAGTTGACCTTAATTCGCCGTCGCCCACAACAAAAGGATTTCAGAATCATCCATGCAAAGAATTTTATACGGAATTCAATTAATACAAGTATTGAAGCGCACGGGTTACAAAAACTGCCTCCAGTTTGTCAATTAGATCTTGGAGCACATTGCAATTGATGAATTTTGTAACAAAACCGCATTAACTGCCCAGTTTTACCTCGATTGTTATGTTAATAAGCAAAACTCGCACATTAGAAGACATGAGAACCCTAGAAAGATTATGAAGGAACCTATTCATCCTCTTTCTGTGACTGTTTAGTGTGGTATGAATTGGACCTTATTTCGCTGTAAATGAGAATTGAGAAATGGTAATCTATAAATCGTTAATGGTGAATGCTGTCGTCAGAATATTAGTCAACTTTATACGACTTTTATTGGAAGATATGAACCTGAACAACATGTTCTTCTAACAAGATGTCGCTATTTGGTACATTATGGAAGAAACGGTAAATTTATTACATGAAAAATTTCCAGTCCATGTATTTTCCCGACATGGGGACGTTGGTTGGCGCGTAACATCGCGCTTTTTCAAGAATAAAGTGTTCTCTTATGTATTAATGAGCATTATTTATATAACGCTCAACACTGTTTAATAATAATTTATGATAATATCATTGTATTGAAATTACTTGATTTGTTTTAATCTACTTTATCTCCTAGAAAGAAGTTCGTAGTGTTAGGATTAATATTATTTCTATTTTCATCTTCTATAATTAACAGTGCTATTAAAGACGAACGTTTTACGTATCATACAATCAATTCCCATGACTTAATTAAAAAATCTCTTTCCTTCTTTCTGAAGATACAGCTGCTATTGAAATATATACATACGAGGGTGGTCCCAGAAGTACCCGACCCAACAAAGAAAACACAAACATTTTGGAAAGAAATATATTTATTCTTCAATACAATCTCCTTTCAGCTGTATACACTTTTCCCAGCGATTTTCTATAAGTTCGATACCCTTTTTATGGTAAGAACTATCTTGCTTTTCAAAATAGCCATTAACTGCCGACATCACTTCTTCATTGTTGGAAAATCTTTGACCACTGAGCCGTTTTTTCAAGTTTGGGAACAGAAAATAATGCGAGGGGGCTAAATCTGGCGAATAGGGTACATGAGGTAGCAATTCAAACTTCAATTCATTAATTTGGCCATTGCAATAACGGATTTGTGAGCTGGTGCATTGTCTTGATGAAACAACACTTTGTTCTTAGTCAAATGCGGCTGTTTCTGCTTCTTCGCTCAAACGTTGCAATAAGTTCACATAACACTCACCGTTTATAGGTTTTCCGTTTTCGAGATAATCAATGAAAATTATTCCACGCGCACCCCAAGAAACCGATGCCATAACCCTGCCTGCAGATGGAAGGATCTTCGCCTTCTTTGGAGCCGGTTGTCCCTTTTGAGTCCATTGTTTTGATTGTTCTTTTGTCTCGGGTGTGAAGTGATGGACCTATGTTTCATCCATGGTTATGAAACGGCGCCAAAAGTCTGCTTGGTTGCTGTGAAACTTCGCTAAACACTCAATCAAAACATCTTCATGACAATATTTTTGCTCGAGTGTGAGCAAACGCGCCACCCATCTTGCACACAGCTTTGTCATGTCTAAATTTTCAAATAGTATGCGATGTACCGCACTTTTTGAAATGCCTACTATACTTGCAACATTGCGATGCTCGTCTTGGCAGCTCGTCCGGCCTCGTTTAAACTCTGCTATCCGATATTTCACTGTTGCAAACGACGGAGCAGACTCACCCAAAGTAGAATCCAGTTCAGCTTTTATATCGGTTGCGCTGGGGCCTTTCAAGTAAAAGCATTGTATCACGTGACGATGACCAATTTTCACCATTTTTACAAATTCACTGGAAACGTTCACTATTGATGGCTACCAAACAAATACTAAACAACTTAGCGTCTTCAAACTTGAAACATATACTTTATAGATTGTGTACTTTCTAATACAGTAATATTTGTCAAAAACCTACTGCCATCTCTAAGTCAGGCCGGATATTATGGGGCCACCATCGTATAAGCGTATAAGCACGAGTATAATTTTTAAAATTTCACAGTTTTGAGTAGTTAATAATCTTGTGTTAAAGCAAAAGGATTAACTAATCTTTTACCCTTAATGACAATAAACTTATTTGAACGAAATAAGTTTTCAATTACTTGCTTTTCAATTAGTTTCCAAGACTGATTTCAAAGTGTAATGAAAATAAAATTCTCAGAATCTTCTTGATATTATCAGGTTTTCGTAATAAAATTAATTAACTTAAAATATTACAAAGGTAATTTCGCAAACTCTAACTATACAGACTATTTAATTAATTACATTTTCAAACAAATACAATAAATATTTAAAGGTACATGTGAAAATTGCAAAATGATTTTCGGTTTTTCTTTTTTTATAAAATAAAACTTAACAAGAAAGAGAGAAGATTAATTTATATTTTCATTTGAACGTAGGAAGTGTTTATTACCGGTCACGATAGCTAATAGTTTATTTTAATTTTACGCCAGTCCTCTTTAAGAATTTAACAAAATAAACAGTGTCTTATAGTATGTAAATATATTTGCCCGTAACTACTAGTATAGTCGAAATCGTTACTTAAGTTGAAGTGTGTTTATTAAATTAATTATTTGTAACTTATCACGTACGTATTCTTTATTTTTTTATTAAAGAAGAGCTTGTCTCATTTGTTACAAGTAAGGTCTTTTCTCGGAGTGTGTGAAAATTTATGAATGAATTTGATTCTATTGGGTTGGCAACTAAGTACTTTCGGTTTTGTAGTATAAAATAAAACAATTTTTTTTTAAACAAAGAATAGTTTTTAATCAATTATATATTTTCCATTTTGCTCAATGACCTTTTGCCATCTTTCTTTCAGCTGCATGATTCCGCGCTCATAAAATTTCTGGTCCTTATCAGCAAAAAAACTGAATCAGGTGCGAGTGAAGGTCATCGTCATTTGTGAAAGTTTTACCATTCAAAGAATTCTGCAAACTTCGAAATAAATGGTAATCAGATGGTGCTAGATCAGGGCTGTATGGGGGATGTGGCATCACTTCCCAGCCAAGCTCCAATAGTTTCCCACGAGTTGCCAAAGATGTGTGAGGCCTTGCATTATCTTGGTGGAAAACTACACCTTTCCGATTTGACAATTCTGGCCGTTTTTCTTTGATTGCTTCATCCAGTTTTATTAATTGTTGTCGGTACACATCAGAATTGATCGTTTGGTTCCTTGGAAGCAGCTCAAAAAACATAACACCTTTGTAATCCCACCAAACTGACAGCATGATCTTTTTTGGATGCAATTCAGCTTTCGATGTGGTTTGAGCTGGTTTATCGTGTTTGCTCCATGATCGTTTTCGAACTATGTTACTGTACAGGACCCATTTTTCATCACCAGTGATGATTCTTTTTAAGAAAGGGTCGGTTTCATTTCGTCTAAGGTGCATATCGCAAAAGTTGATTCTTTGTGTTAAATGAATTTCTTTCAATTCGTGAGGTACCCAAATATCAAGCTTCTTAACTAGCCCAAGACATTTTAAATGTTTTTCAATTGTTGTGTGCGATAAAGTAGCCTCTCCGCAACCTCTCGAACAGTTATATGACGATCCTCTTCAATTATGACTTTGATTTGGTCATCATCAACTTCAGTAGGCCCACCAGAACGTTGCTCATCTTTGAGGGAAAAATCTCGAGAACGGAATTTTTTATACTAATTCTGACACGTGCGCTCTATTAAGCAATTAGCACCATAAACTGCACATATCTTTTTGTGAGCCGCAGCAGCCTTCTTTCCTTTACGGAAATAAAATAGTAAAATATGTCGAAAATGTTCGTTTCTGCACTCCATTTAAAATTAACCCACAATTAATAGCTTTAATAAAAATCACGCACTACTTGCTTCTGAAGTTACGCCAATGTGACTAGTATCACGTGACAAACGGTAAAGGACAGCACTAACATACGTAATACAAAAAATAAAGCAACGCTCTCTATCAGTAAAAACCGAAAGTACTTAGTTGCCAACCCAATAGATTTAAAATTAAAACTTACTCCTATTGGGTTGTCAGAAACGTCATATTTTTGCAACAGATGGTCCTAGTCTAGTTTTGCAAGTGCTAAAGTCATTCGCATCTATCTTGATGCTATGCCACATGACAATTGGCAGTTCTAACTTGATTTTGGAAGAAAAAACGAAGAATTTGTCTAACTTTCTATAAAAAGTTGGAAATGGGGATACCAAAGTGTGCATTTTCATCATATTTTACTTTTTTACTTGCGTAAAACGAAGCATGCGCATGAAACTTGTTAAAATTTGCGTCAATTTTACGATCATAAGAATGTAAATACTAACGACGGTTCATGAAATTCGCGTTGGTAATTTTAAACTCAAAAAAATGACACTCTTCGCTCAGGGATGCTTGCTGATGTTGACCACAAAGGAACGGCGTTGACCGACGCCAGCCCTACACGCAACATGACTGGTTACAGAAACGTTTCGTGTTGTTAATTTTAATCTTAACCATGCTCCTCCGTCAGACAAGCCTATTGAGGTTGATGATAAAATAAGGGCTTTTATCGAGTCAGGCCCTCAAAGCTATTTTAAATCTTTTTTCGTCTGAAAGGTGGTCGGTATCTTTCCTAATACCCTTCAGTGTTTAGAAGGAATCATCAACACTATTTTCTTCTCTTATGTCAAGAACATAGCAAAGTCATGAAATACTTTACACACACTTTACACACAGAATCCAAATATAGAGTCGCATTCTAGCTTGTTCGTGTTGTAGTGAACACTTGAATGATGGATGTTAACCGTTTCTGGAATCTCTCGCGTCGTGCGCCTTGGGTTTTGCCTTTGTGACGACTGTCTTTCCAAGTCTTATCGGCTTCTCACAATAGTGTGTGTAAAGTACTTCATGACTTTGCTATGTTTTCGACATAAGGGGAGAAAATAGTGTTGATGATTCCTTCTAAACACTGAGGGGTATTGGGAAAGATCAATACCCTTCAGTGTCTAGAAGGAATCATCAACATTATTTCCACTCTTATGTCGAGAACATAGCAAAGTCATGAAATACTTTACACACACTCGTCACAAAGGAAAATCCAAGGCACACGACGCGAGAGATTCCAGAAACGTTAAACAGCCATAACTCGAGCGTTCACAACAACACGAAAAAGCTAAGATGCGTCGACTCTATATTTAGGTTCTTCATGTATTAGAAAATCATGACTCATATAAACACCGGTATGATCCTTAACATGAGGCAAAAAATTCTTTTTTGAAGCCACTAATCGCTGGCGTTGGAAAATGAATTGTTTACAACAATTTGCTTTGAAAACAATCTTGACCTCGACTGAAGATTCACGTCAAATTTCATCGAATGCAGACGATCATCAGAGGAAGGATGATTCTGCTCTCAGTGGGCTGTGATTTTGAAGGTGTCATGTTTTTTGAGCCCTTGCTAAAGAACAAAGCAATTTATGTATGTACTGTTGGAAATTAGACATTTTGGACGAATTTGTCATCCAAAATCCTCCAGAAACAGTTAATCCTAAAGTGGTATTTTACCCCGACGACCCAGGATCAAACACACGTTTTATCACTCATTAAAAATTATTGAATCTTGGATGGAATATCCACCATATTTGCCAAATCTTTCGGCTTGATACTTTTTTGTTGTCTTCAAAACTCCCTGCGTGTTATAACGTTCGGTTCAGATGAGGCTGTAAATTAACATATTTATTAACAAGTTTTTTGTCGATAAATATATATCCTTTTATGAATGATCAATATATAATCGAATGATCAACACAAAAAAAGACATCAAGATGTGCCTGACAAGACAATATGTTCAGAATAACATAAGATACTGAAACTGTTAAATATGAAGACAAAATCTACATATTCTTCATCATTTTATTGATTAAAAGTAATATTCTTTTGTTTCTTATATATTTTTGTCATATTGTGGCATATAAGCAAAGTGGCATACGTATTTTACGTAAGTATCTTGGTTTAAAAGCATACAAAATTCAACAATTGAAAACGGCCGACCTTTCGAATCGTCACCGTGTCAATCTTTGGGCTCTTGAAAAGCTTGAAAAAGATCCACTGTTTTCGACCAAAATTTTGTTCAGCGACGAGGCCCATTTCTGATTCAATGGCTATGTCAATAAGCTCAGCTGCTATATTTAAAACGAACCGAAGAGGTACAAGGGCTGCCATTACATTTAGACAAAACCACGGTTTGGTGTTGTTTATGGCGTTATTGCAAAGACATTTGATGAACATTTAATTTCACATAATGGACTTGCGCAATGGCTACCTAGATCATGTGATATCACACCTTTAGACATTTTCCTTTCAGGCTATGTATAGTCCAAAGTTTACATGGATACACCAGCCACGATTCAGCAATTGGAAGTCAACATTACTCGCGTTATTCGCCAAATACCACTTGAAATACTCGAACGCATCATAGAAAATTGGAACTTCAGAATGAATCATGTTGGGCGCAGTTACAGCCAATATTCGAAGGAAATTTTTAAAAAATAAATATCAAGAATGGTTCTTTTGTATGATAATAAAGAATACGCGATAATATTGAAGTTTTTCCTTTCTTATTTTTGAAAAAAGTATCTCTAAATAAATCGCCCCTTGTAAAGAGGATTTACCGCTTTTTTTTCTAAATTTGTGGCTTGCAATAAAGAAATATCTAAATATTCGATCTTAGAATATTTAGGAAATTGTTTTCCAGTTGTAAATAGTAGTTTTCATATTATTAGAGGTTTTTATAGCTTTTTAACGTTGTTAAATGGAAGTAAATATGCTTTGTCACAGACTGATGTTTACATTTGATGATCAACATTCACGGAATGTACGAACACTTTTGCGAATGGCTACAATTTGTGACAATTGTCGTTTTATAAAATAAAAGACATCTATTTAGATAACACATATTTTCTGATTTTTAGCGCAAATCATTGCACAAGAACTAATATTTGCTGAAAAGTTCTCAAACTCTAAAACTACTTTTATTTTCGTATATTTTGCGGACATCCAAATTGTTGAAATTTAAATAAACTTATTTGATCATTGGGAACTTTACAATAAGCTCTAAATTCCTAAATTCCATTGGCTTTCAAAATATTTTACACAACACCAACCGCTTTTCTCCAGAGTTCGCGTTATTTCTGATTTATTACAATAACATCATTACCACTAGATTATCAAACTTCCTTCGTAACGGCCTTCGAGCTCGATATTGTTTTTGTAATATAAATCAAAGCCATTGAAAGAGTAATAAAGTTTAATACACCAAACACATTCAATTTCAATCCGAGCATTTCCTCGGCGCGATTTAGCAAACTAAAGAACGAATTAATGCTTAATAATAAAAGTCATTCCATTATAGATCTAACGACCTTCTTCATCTTATTTCGTTTCTATTTTTTTCATTCCAGGATGGTGAGAATAATTGCGGACGAATTCCTAACGGATGAGAGAGACCGGAAGTACTATGCCGATCATTACACCTGCTGTCCCCCACCCCTCTTTATCATCATTATCACACTGGTCGAGGTAAGTTCTTGTTGTCGTGTTAATTTTATACGCGATTTACGCGAATACCTTCTCTTGAAACGTCTCGTAAGCATTGGACCGTTTACATTTTACATACCGTTAGACGAGTCAACCAAGATTTAAATTGAATCGCCCAGCATCATATTCAGGACTTTTACTGAAAAAGTTCGAGGATCCTTTATCTATTTAGTCATTTCTGTTGCAGTTAGACGTACTAATAACAATAGAGTTGATATTGCAAAACGGCGTCTGTCTTTTATGGAGTTTGTCGCGATTGAAGTACAATTGTAAAATGAATTCAATTCAGTCTGTTAATCAAAATGATGCGCATTGTTGTACTTGAAGTTCTCGGAGAGGTTTCATTTTTAACGTGAAACCTAAGTGGTGTACTTGATTTAAATTTATGTAAAATATATCGCCGTTTGAAACGGTTGCTTTGAATAAATCGAATAAGAAATAGGAGTTGAAGCTTCCATTTCCTTAACCTTCAAAATACATTTGCACATTAAATCTTGCCCAAGCCGTTGCAGTATACTTTGTATTACACTAAAGGACAACGAGGAATATATTGGCATCATTGTCATACTTATGGTTTTTCGCATTGTATGTATTAGATGTGGTTATTAAAATAATACACAAACAAGATTTTATTCGCAAGTTTCCAAGTTGAAATTATTTATAATAGCCTGCAACTGAATTAGAGTCACCGTATAAAAATCACTTTTTAAAATAAATTAGACAATATAATAACTTCTCGGGCGAACAACATTTATATATATAGATATATATACAACATATATACACCAGGTGTACCGAAAAGACGTTACCGTCTTTTTCGTAAAAAAAACTACATAATTTAAAATTTATTTATTGAAAGTATTTACCATTTGATTCTACACACCTTGCCCATCTTTCAGGCAATTTATGGATGCCATCCCCAAAAAACTTAATTCTTTGAGCAAAACCATTCATCAAGACATTTTCTAACTTCTTCGAAATTGGCAAAGTGCTGCTCTGCAAGCGCGTGTGCCATTGATGCGAAAATATGATAGTTGGACGGATCAAGGTCTGCTGCGATATTGTGTCCCATCAAAGGGCTTTTAACGCCTCCTTGACCGGTTTTGCTGTATAAGACGGTGCATTGTCATGCTGTAAAATCATTTTACCATGTCTTCGGGCCCATTCTGGATGTTTTTCTATGAATGCATGGTTCAAATTGATAATTTGTTGTCGGTAGTGATCAGTATTAACTGTTACACCAGGTTTCAATAATTCGTAATACACCACGCCACTCTGGTCCCATCAAAACGATTTGGCCTTGGAGACGATGGGTCGGCTTCGCCAGGCGATAACCGTGATTTTCTGCGCTTAGGGTTTTCGAAATAAATCCATTTTTGATCGCCCGTCACTATTCGATGCAGAAATGATTTCCGATCATACCTTTGAAGCAGCATTTCGATTTTTCGATTTCCCATTTGCCTCATTCAAGTTGTCATCATCAGCAGATAATTAAAAATTGTCTCACCTGGCAAACTACGGCGAAAAATACCCGTACGAAATAAACTCCATACGCGATCCGTACCGTTGAAAACTAAAATGTACACGGTACGGATCGCGTACAGAGTTTGTTTTCGTACAGGTATTTTTCGCCGTAGTTTCCCAGATGCGACACTTTTTAATTATCTGCTGATGATGACAACATAGTTGTCGAAATACGTATACAGAATACGAAAATTAATGTGGCAAGGGGTTATATATCAACCTTCAGTGATCAAGTGAATCAACCACAGGCTACATCAAAATTACCATTTTCAAAGAGGTATACTATAAATCTATGACAGTGTTACTTTCGCAAAATATAACATACATGGCTTTGAAGCTTGGTATCAGTAGAATAAAATATCATATGTGTCAAGTCGTAACATTGCATACTTAAGCCTAGCGACATCTGTTAGAAAAACCGGTAATGACTATCTGGTACACCTGGTGTATATTATGGCGTATTATAGGTGTGGATAGGTGTGTTAATTAAGTATTCGATGTATCAGATATAAAATTCACCTTAGGTTACCAATTATTATGAAAATCGAGTGTTATTTTAACTTAAAAGTAAATTGTTTGACTATGTAAGTGTTTTTTATAATCACTTAAGATTGATATATAACCCCTTTCCAAATTAATTTTCATATTCTGTATACGTATTTCGACAATCAATCATCATCATCAGCAGATAATTAAATAGTGTCGCTCCTGGAAAACTACAGCAAAAACCTGCACGAAACAAATTTCGTACTCGATCTGTACCGTCGAAAGCCAAAACGCACACTGTGCACCAGTGTGCGTAAGTTTTCTTGAATTAATTTCGCTATCCTGTCCACAATATGATCAGAAACAGATTGCCTCCTTGCTATTTACCGTTGAGAAAAATTTCCAGTTTGCTATGTCCTTACGACCGTATTTAAATCGTTTATACCACTCATACACACTCGTACGTGATAAACACGCATCACCATAAACTTCCTTCATTAAATTAAACGTTTCAGTAAACGATTTATCGAGTTTAAAACAGAACTTGATATTTGCTCTTTGTTCAAAATTCATTCATTCATTTCTCTGCTTCTAATGATGCAAATGTCATGATATTTTGACATAACGTTTGTGAAAGATCTATCTTGCCGGCGCATGTTTTTTTTTAATAGATGGCGTCACTAAGAATTACTATTTTAAAAAAGTTCCGTTTTCTCTGCGACAGACTGTGTATAGACTACCTTTGACTCAAATTCGGTTGCACGGTACTGTACATTGAAAGTACTTTTTCTGTTCGTTAACTGGTAACACATGTCAACAGAAATCTAAGGCTTGACTTTGTATAACTTATGCACAGACACATATCCACCTGAAGATGTACACTCCACACGTCTTCAGAAATTGCAATAAAACTAAATAAGACATAATAGACAAATGACTATAGTAATCTCCAACCATACTCAGTGCGACTCTGACAAATAGCAAAATGGCGTGGTGCGCATGGGCGAAATTACTTGAAAACTTTACAAACCAAAGAGATGAAGTAAAATCATACCGTAAAATGGTAGAAGTTATTGATGTGAGGTTCGCGAAAAGCAATTTTTTGTGGTCGTGATTTGATCTCTCTGTAGGTTGTCTAAAAAATATTTACTATTTGAGTGAACCGCATATATTCGAACACATACATACAAAATTAATGATTTCTTTTATATTTTCGAAAACACGATGTATTGCGTTTTAATAAAAAAAATAAATGAAAGTCTATTAACCTAAATATGAAAATAAGAGTAAACAAATAGCTTTAGGATGAAAATCGAAACCTTTCCAATCTATTTTTGGACAATAATTTCGTAGTATAGAAACCGTTAGAAAGAAAAGAAACGCATTCTGTTCCACGCGAAATTTAACTTGAGTCATAACAACCTTAATTATAAAACCCCAAAAATAGGTTTTTCGAAAGTAAATACATACAATATTAAGGGATACACGTTGAAAATAACCATTCCGAAACTGCATCTGCACACCACGAGATTTACAATTCGAGAGGGTGATATATTATATGGGGGACGTTGTGAGTAAGCGTGCTCTCTTCAAACGGGAAGTTATTAGAAGACGCCCGGTGTTTCCAGGATTCTGGAAACATATGTCTAGTGTATTAGGGCAATACCCGAGGGCACGTGCTTTATCAGAGGAGTTTCTACGTGTCGTCTACTTCTACACAGGATTGTAATGGAAAAATTTGTATTTTAAAAATACTATTTACATACCAATTGCATAGTTTTGACTCCTCGACTTGGCAAATATAGAAAATATAATTTAATTCAAGTCAATAAAAGTAGCAACAGCTGTTTTTAGCTTTGGAAATCGAAACGTGCCATTTAAGCAAAATTACCCACGTTGAAATTAATTGTACTGCTTCTCTACGATCTAAAGAACGTTACTTGTTATCAAATAACGAATTGATTTCCTTCCTTCATTAATCTTGTTACTTACTGAAATGTAGTTGAATTTGATGGAGCCTGTGGTTGATTGACTTGATCAATAAGGTTGATATATAACCCCTTTCCACATTAACTTTTGTAAATTCTGTATACGCATTTCGACAACCAAGTTGTCATCATCAGCAGATAAAAGTGTCGCACCTGGTAAAACACGGCGAAAAACAACCGTACGAAAATCAAACTCCGTACGCGATCCACACCGTTCAAACTTACTTACTGAAATATCTAACAAAATTATTAAAATTTGGAACATACGGAATTCATTTTTTTCTTTTCCTTCAAGAGTCGTTGTTTTTATTATCAATGGCGTAAATTATATGCCTATTACAATTGTTCTTCCTCAATAAGATTGAGCCAAGTAATTCATCAAGGATAGTATTGATAGCTACTTCTATATATATATACATATATATATATATATATAAATGAATGTTTGTCTGTATGTCCTTTATAGAATCGTAAAGTATGCATTTGATCATGTGATGATCTTTAGCAAAGTTGTTGTGCATGAGCCCACGAAGGTTCCTTAGTTGGTACGACCAATTTTCGACAGATGAAGCCACTGCCATTCCAATTGGAAATTTTGCAAAACAATTAATGGATATTGGAAATTGGCGAATACAAATTGATGAACCTACGCAATATATCACCTTGCCAACAAACTTCTGTAAGATCACAGAAAGCATAGACGTATTGGTGCAAAAAGTTTTCCCAAACATTGCACAGAACTACAAAAATCATCAGTGGCTCAGTACGCGTGCTATATTAGCGGCCAAAAACATCGTTGTCAATACCAACTTCACCATTCAGAATGGAATACCCAGCGAAACGACAACGGTTTGAATATTCCGAATTTTTATAATACATACACATCACCACTGAGCAACCTATATTCTTCACAACCTGTATCTATGTTGTAGATATATGCGCAGAAGCGATCTTTTTCGTGCATGCGTAGTTCTATTGGCCCAATATATTTATGCTTTAAAATTCTTGAATCTTTTCATTCTACCTCTATTATCGTGGCAACATTTTTCCCGAATCATAGGAAGCCAGACATCTTTAATCTCAAGGCTTTGTGTTCTTATTGCTACTGTTGCGGCCATTTCTGCTGTTTTTATCAACTTTCTTTTAATGTAATGTTGTTATTTTGCCAGGATTGTAGCTTCGTTCCATGCAATCATATTTCCTTTCTTTCCAAGCATGTTAAACCAGCTGCAATTTATCTGTTTCCTTTTGACGAAGCATTTTTTTGGTGTTCATTAATTCTAACCTCGAAAAGTCTGCTTGCCTCTACTATTATGGTTATCCACATCTACATAGTATTTTATAAATACAATTTCTCCTTCTTGATTCTCATTATCAAGCTTGTTTTCATTAGAATCTATCTGCTTGTGTTCATCGTTTTTATAACTGTTCTAATCTTATAGTTGTTGCTTGTCCTAATCTTCCGACATGCCCTTGACGTATGTACATTTTCTTCTGATTGTTTATGATCTTCAACCCATGTTATCCAATTCCTTACTAGTGACAACGCTTCTTCTGTGTAGCTATTTAATTTTAGGGAGTTAGTTTCGAAGCTCTTCCATGTTATCTTATTCATCCGTGCATGTGCTTCGTACTCTGTTGTATAAACATCACACTACTCCAATTTGGACATTGTGAGAATGATTAAAGTCGAAGTTCAAATATTGTCCTGCCTACGTCGGTTTTCTATACACTCTGGTCTTCAATATTTACCCGAACATCCAGGAAAGAAATGTTGTTGTTTATGTCCATTTCCATTTGTAAACTTGATGGAACATTCTGTTGTAGGTACTTGACAATGTGGCTCAAATATGTTGGCGATATTTTCGTGCCTGTTAAAGCTACCAATCTACAGAACTATAGATACAGATTCGAGTCCTGATCCGATGCAAAAAATTTTTAATTAATTTTCCGCAACTAATAATGATCAAATAACAGAAAATGTAAATTCTTATTCTACTTGACAGCTTTTTATTTACGTTCTTATTAAACTAAAGTTTTCCTATCACTACATATACAGTAGTTACAACTTTTGCAAACTGTATTTTGTATGTATACTTTTTGACATTCAAAAATATCAATTCCATAATAAATTATTATTCTAAAACAAACTGTAATATTAACCTAACAATACAGAGTAAAGAACTCAATCTAACTTTGTAAACACCACAAGGTATACAGTAATTACACCAGATGAAATTACCAGAAACAAGATCAAAAGGTTCTCTCATTGTACAATTTTATCGATTCGCGAAGTTATTTTGACATTTTACAAAAGCTATTCCGAGCATTTAAATTTACAAAGGTTCGTCACGCATAACTGCCAGTCAAGCTGTGAAATTTGTTTACTTTGTACTTAAAAGTCATCAACTCGATAACTAACAAGCAGTAAACAAATCTCGTATATTTGTTTTGGTCATAATTAGTTTGGTTTATTAAGTTCCTCTCTGATGTTCATGTTCTTCCGGAATTTATGTATATTTATACAATGCTTTTCATTTCGTATTAGGTGGTGTAAAAATAGAATGCTCGTTAGCAAAAATAGTACATTTTCCTTATGTGGTATTTACAAATTATAAGTACTAATAATAATAATAATATTGTAAGTATTTCTGTTGTAAAGGTAATTCAACTTAAAAAATGAACAAATTTGATCGTCTTAATATTTTACTTTATAGACTTTGCTAGTTAATTATTCAACAAGCCAGGCGATAAGTGATTGGTCGTTCATTCTGTACAAAGGGTACTAGGAAAGTTTTGCAATACAGCTTTGTTTATTTAATTTTTTCAAAGTAATTTCCTCTACACTCAATACACCTCTCCATCCTCCGATACCAATCTTTAAACCAGTTCTGCCAAGTTTCACTAGGGAGTAAAGCACACTCGTTGTCCCAAGCCCGCAGAAGGTCCGCATCACTGGAAAACTACCTCTCTTTTAGCTTCATTTTTACATGCGGGAACAGTGCAAAATCTCAGGGAGCAAGATCTGGATTGTAGGGAGGGTGATCGAGAAGTTTCAATCTTGTGGTCAAATATTCGGCGCAGGCTTTGACGCGTTGAGCTGGAGCATTATCGTGATGGAGGAACCAGATGTCCATTCTCGACTTTGGCCGGAGGTTCTTCATAGATCCAATGACTATAAGCAGGCATTGTTCAGTACACCACTTAGCCGTGACTGCGTGTCTGTGTGTCCAAAACGACGCGTTCCACAGTTCCACTCGATTTGAAAAATACAGCTATCATTTTCTTCTTTACATATCGGGATTTTCTGACAACTACGGGTGTGTCCTCATCATCAAAGACCCAAACTTTGTTTTGAGCTTTGATTGGCACATCGTAATAGTACAGCCAAATCTCGTCACCTGTCACGATGTTGTTCAGATACCGACATTGCCCCTTATTAAACTTTTTTAGCATCTCCCGGCACCAAGTCACACGGCGTGTTATCTGCTCTTCAGTCAGTCGATGCGGCACCCAGAGAAAACAAAGTTTCTTCACATGCAAATGATAATGCAGAATCGAACGAATTACTGGTGCATTTAGGCCTGAAGTACCCTCTATCTGTTGGTAGGTCACTCGCCTGTCCTCGCCAAGCATTTTCTTCACAGTAGTAACGTTTTCCTCCCTTAATTGACCCATGCAAAATATTGTATTGAAGCCGAAGGCGACCACTTTGAATAAAATAAATTTTACCAAAATAGTAAGCTTTTATTTTTATATTAAACAAGTTCCGTTTTCTCTGAGACAGACTGCGTATTTATATTTCATCAGAAAGGAAAGCTATATATAAAAGTCCATACCACATTATACCCTTTATTATAAATAAAGAATTAGGAAGACACGTACATTCGTCATTTAAGTTCATGAAATAAATGAGTTTGGCAAGAAATAATCCTTCTGATAGCTACCCTAATGGCTGTAATGAAACTGTCGAAACATCGGATTTCACAAACTCTCAACCCCGAATTACTTAAATCCTGCACATATATAATACAAAAATTATTAGAGTATTTCTTAACTAATCTACATAAAATAACACATTTTCATGTTCACCTATTAATGTTATAAACTCATTTATACTGAAAACCCTCTGTATATTTAGTTGCAATAACTCTAATTTATTGATCATATCGAATGTTACCTGCATATAATGCAATCTTGAAATGAGACTGTAACATACGAATGACTTCTTAGTTTTTAAACATGTAGTACTTGGTTAAACTGTAGTTAACCCGTTAAATTGTAATTACTGTCTGTCACTCAGCCAAAGCCAATAAACTAGCCTGAACTGTGTTTTCGTTATCTGTAATTATACGCTTATAGAATTTTCAACTTATACAAGTATCTAAGGAATTTATTAAAGATCACAAGCATTTCATTCGAACTTTGTGTAATTATTGGACTAGTTGGAATGAAAATAGTACGTGCATAGAAGGAAGAATTAAAAATTAAAGTCTTGAAACACGCGACAGTACTACAAGAAACAAGAAAACTACATATAAATACCAATTTCGAGTACACTTTCATTTGAAATATAGATGGAAATCTACAGTATGAAATATTTTTAATATAAATTATTATTTCGGTCAGTTTCACTATATATTTGCACGAAGTTGATTTGACAAGTATAGTAAAGAATCAAGTAAAACGAAATTTTTGGAAGTAAAAATTGCATTTGTCAACGTAGTCCTTATTAATCCAGCAAATTTCGTCCCGTCAGAGAAGTAATTTTCATCAAAGTCTGAAGAATATGGATTTACGACAATCCAAGCGAAGTTAACGAATAGGTTGGATGGAGAACAAAATCGAATCCTAATTCTTGCAAATTTACAATTACAACTGTCGATTTGTAAAGGAATCGAATCACTATCTGATATTGTTTTTTTTTCATGATTCCACAAGCACATGAAATTACTCACTCTCCAAAATTGTGACAGTTGTCAACTAAAGAATAGCACTCACAAACGGTAATTCAGATTTGGTACAAAGTGCCATCTTTCTTCAATTACAGGTACTTCCCATACTACCCTCGGTTTGTAAAGGAACCGAATCACTAACCAGTATTCCTCTTTTTCCATGATTCAACAAATACATACACTTACTTACTTTTAATAGCTCTCAAAACATTATTCGATGAATCTCCAATATTTTGACAGTTGTAAAGAATAATACTCACAGTCGCTAATATAGATTGTGTCACAAAGTGCCATATATCTTCAAACACGAACACTTCTCACACCACCCTCAATTTGTAAAGGAATCAAATCATTAACCAGTATTGTTCTTTTGCCATGATTCCACAAATATGTAAACCTACTTACTTTTAATAGCTCTTAAAACAACACTACTTGATGAATCTCTCCAAAATTTTGACAGTTGTCGGCTCACAGTCGCTAATGCAGATTTTGACAGAAAATGCCATCTGTCTACAAACGCGGATACTTCTCATAACACCCTCGATTTGTAAAGGAATCAAATCACTAACCAGTATTGCTCTTTTCCCATGATTACACAAGAAGATAAACGTACTTACTTTTAATAGCTCTTAAAACAACATTACTCGTTGAAACTTTCCAAAATTTTGACAGACGTTAACTAAAGTATAGTACTCATAGTCGATAATACAGATTTTGACACGAAATGCATGTGTCTCCAAACACGGGTACTTCTCATAACACCCTCGATTTGTAAAGCAGTCAAATTACTAACCAGTATTGCTCTTTTTCCATGATTCCACAAACAGATAAACGTACTTACTTTAATAGCTCTTACAACAACATTACTCGTTGAATCTTTCCAAAATTTTGACAGACGTCAACTAAAGTATAGTAGTTACAGTCGGTAATGTAGATTGTGTCATAATGCCATATGTCTCCAAACACGGGCACTTCTAATACCACTCTCGTAATTGTGAAAGCTTACTATCGAATAGACACTGCTGATAAACTGAAAACACGACAAAACATGTTTCTAAGCCTACATTCCATCCACAGAAAATTCTAATAACAATTTACTGGTGTACACACAATATAACTGATTAGTCCTTCATATTTAATTGTGAAACTTCAATCTTCAATAGACACTGCTAAAACTGAAAACACAAAATCTGACTCTTACGAACAGATGAATGACTATTATGGTATACAACCATGCAAGATCTAGTCCATTACGCGAATAATCATCCACCATATCATCAGATTTATCATTAAAATATTAAGATTTGTGTAAATATCTGAACACCGCCTCAAGCAGGAAAAAATCTTAATTTAGAAAAGGTTAAAGACACCATCGAAGTCTTCATCATCTACAGGTTTTTTAATGATATTTATACCCTTCTAACTCGTTGACAGAAATTCGTTTCAACGGATTAATTAATTATTAAAAATTTATTTTGTAAAAGCCGAATTCCGTACACATATTTCGTATGCACCAAGTCTAATAAAATGCCCGACTTATAATACAACTAGAATTTTCGAATGTCGAAATTTTTGATGCAGTAAAAATATTATTAGATACTTAAGTCATTCGTTTGCTTCACAAACGTTTTCAGTATGTCGTTAATCAAAATTGTTTATCCTTTGGAAAATTAAGTTCTCGTTAATTTTACTCCAGTAGATTTATAAATAAAGTTAAACTCAAATACTGTAATTCTATGCCTGAATCACAGTTCACAAATGCAGCGTTTGTAACACTCACATCGATATATCTGCACATTTGTATACTCTCCGATACAACTGATTTTTGAAATAATTTACTTTTGAAGTAAAAGTTTGTTGGCGAAGAACATATTAATTTATTATTTAATATTTTTAAAGCCCACAGAAGAAAGGTATATTTTCCAACAATGTCAATATGTTCATTAAAAAAATAATGAAAATATTAAACACAAAAGCGCAGTCGTGTGATTTCCACAAAATATCTTTATTGAAACAGTGTAACAATTATTTTGGCAGCACTGTGACCTATTCAGACTCAAATGTAAATAGATTTACCTTTGAGTCTAAAGAAATCACATGTAAATAGACTTACATTCGAGTCTAAAAAAGTCACATTGCTGACGAAACAATTGACACTCTTTCAATAAAGATTTTCATCAAGTGAAGGGCACATCAGTTCATTTAAATAATAATGACTGGAATAGAAAATAAAAAGATTACATCCAAGAAAAATACCATAATAAAAGCCTCAAAGTAAGAAATATAATCTAACTAGCAAAATTATAAAACAGTATCTAACTATAGGTGCTCCAAAAGAGAAAGATTTTGTATTCTTTTTCAAGCTACGCTTCTGCTTAATTGTAGAATTAACAAAAACGAATAATTTAAAATACATGGTGCGATCCAAACGTTCCCTGGCTGACACTATAAAGTTTCTAAACTTAAGTTTTATTCCTAGCGGTTGCTGAAACCTTCGAAGTAGTCTCCTTGTGCATCTATGCACCGGTCTCAGCGTTTTTTTTCCAGTCTAGAAGATAATCAGGAAGTCGTTTTTTGTGAACGAGCAGAGTACTGATTGATTCCTTTTGAATTTTTACAACCCTATCAAAACGTCAAGCCTTTAGCTGCAGTTTCATTGTCAGGAAGAGACCAAAGTTGCGAGGAACCAGATCTGGTAAATAGGGATAGGAAGGTGGAGGACGGTAATCTATTATTTTCGTCAAAAAGGCTTGTGTAAACGAACAGTAAAATGGCGCATTGTCGTGAGGCAGCAACCAATTTTCTGCATTATGCCTTTCATGTCAAAAAAACAACGAACATGCTCTTTACAATACTTTTAACTCGTTGGCACTTCTTGGGTCTCGGCGAGTTCGAACTCTTCTTCTGACTTGATTGTTGTTTAGTTTCTAGACTTATGGACTAATCATTCTTGAGAAAAAGCTTTAATCATCCGCAACAAGTTTAAGCTCAGCGCAAATGGGAATATGTTCCCGCTTTTGATCGTAAGTTAGAAGTTTCGGAACAAATTTCGCGACAATGCGGTGCACGTCCAATTCTGCAGTCATAATTCGCTAACCATGTACCATATCGGATTTCAATTTTATCGCAAATGTTAAGAATAGTTCGACAAGTCTTCATGAATGAGCCGTTTAACTGTTGCGATGTTTTCGGACATGCTAGAAGGTTTCCCTGTTCCTTCGTTACTATTAATGGAAGTTTTAGCGGTCTCAAAACGAGCAAAATACTTAAAAGTTTGGGCTAAGCTTATTGGTTCTTCACCGAAAACTTGCTGAGTCATTACATATGTTTCCGTAGCTGATTTTCCGAACTCAAAACAAAATTTAATGTATGCGCATTGCTCATGTTTTTCATCCATTTGTAATTATCGTGGGACACAATTTCCACATTACGCAATTGCACGTAGCCCAGCAAAAGCTGCGTCGATTATGTTGAAACTTGTCACACATACTCCTGAGACATGCACTTCCCACTATTTATCGGCCCGTGCCAGCGTTATTTTGGCTTCTCGTACAACAACGTCGGTCCGAGAACACCTGGATCAACTGGAATATAATCTAATGAAGGAAGAATTCGTCCAAGCAAATCTTGGAAATGATAAAAGACAAAATAATACCAGACAAATTTGAAAAAAACATAAAAGCTTGAGAAGCAACTTGCAGAACAATACATCAGAAACTGAATAGAAAAAATAACTTAATCTTTGACTCTGGTATACAATTTGATATAAAATTATCAATTAATTAGATTGTATGTTGTCATTTTCCACATTTTTCTCTACAATTTTTTGTTTTGTTTTAATACAACCTATTTCGCATAATTTATTAGTCTATTTGTTGCAATTTTTGTTTCTTTTGGCATGTTGCAATTTTTGTTTGTTTTTGGCATGTCCTTTGCAATCGTCCTCTTTTTCTTTTTCCAATTTTTTTCATTTCAAAAACCTCTTTTACCAATCTTCCTTCTCTCATGCTCAATATGTGCTCAAACCATCTTAGTCGTACTTCCTCAATTGTTGTTTCCACTCGGATAATCTTTGTTTCTTTTCTAAACCACTCATTTCTTGATCTTATTTCTTTAACTTTTCTTTAGAAGCGCATTTCCATAATTGTTAGTCACAATTGTCGAGAGTCATCACGCACTTTCGCAACAGATGGCGCCAATTCATTGGCATCTATTTAACTTAATTTTCATTGTTATTTTACTGTATTTCTTCCTGAAAAATTTGCGATGGCAGTGATTTACAAGACCGTCAATGCCAACGATGGCTCAAGAAATTCTGTGCTGGTGATTTTAACCTAAACGACACTCCTCAATCAGAGAGGCTCAGTAAGGTTGACGACGATAAAAAGAAGACGTTGATCAAGTTAAACATACGGCACGAGAGATCGCTGAAACTTAAAGCATCCGCAATTCAAGTGTTCACAGCAACAGGAAAAAAACTAGGATTTATTATCCATTTAAAGGACAAATCAAATAATATGTACAGTGTGCAAGTATTAAATAAAACTAACTTAAATATATATAAAAATTAAAATATACAATAATAATAATAAATGAAAACTAAAAACTTAAGAATATATTTATAGGCAAAAAAAAATAACTTATATGAAACCAAAGTTGTAGCACACTCTTAAACCACCGAAATTATTACCTAAGAAAAGGATCTAGGAATAACCTATTCGCATTCCTACACATATGAGTAAGCGGAGCTTTCAATAGAACATTAGTCCTGACCCTCGGAAGAGCGAAGGAATCAAAAGACCAAGTGGAATGAGAAGGAACCAATAGACAAACCTAAGACAGTTACAGAAGGGGCATCCACACCATTATTAATCAAATTAACAAGAAACTTCGCACTGGTAGCATCCCTACGACAAGACAAAGATTGAAAGCTGTGTCTAACCAATTACGCCTCATAATCAACTCCCCTCGGTGGGTATGTACCATCAAGACGGTAAGATAAGTATTTTAAAAATCTTTTCTGGATTCTCTCCAGAAACAAACTCTGATAAATATAGCACGGATACCATACCACCGAGGTATACTCAAGCTTAGTGCGGGCAAAAGCATAATATAATACCTTGACAGCCGCAGTGTTATTAAAATGTCTGCAAGAACACACAAGGAAACCCAAAGCACGTGATGCCGAAGCACATATAGTAGTGATGTGATCTGTAAATTCCAATCTGGAGTCAAACAGTACCCCAAGATCCATAATTCCCGACTTCCTCAGAATGACAGTGTGATCAATGGTGTACTGACTAATAAGGGGATTATTGTTTTTAGAAAAAGTGACAACAGCACACTTATCGACATTAATAGTAATATAATTCTGCACACACCAATCACTAATTGTATTAAGATTATGCTGCAGTATCTGGCAATCGTCATAGGATGTTATCCTAGAAAAAATTTTTAAATCGTCAGCATATGCCAAGGAATTACATGTAAGTAATTTGAACAGATCGTTAATGAAAATATTAGACAATAACATAATACACTAAACAATAGTGTATTATGAACGATAATACAAAATAATGAGAGAGAATTATTCGTTCATCTCTCAGATGGAAATGAATAACAGTATTATCTCAAAAGAATATCGAAAAAATATCATTGAAATTAACTACAATCAATGTTAAAACAATCACTATCCACAGCAAAATAGCTTGGTCGATTGTCAATTTTCGTACCAAGATGAATATGTTATTTTCGAAAAATTGCCACGAATATGTTATATAAAACTTCATTGACTAATAAAACAAATAATCCTGAATAAAATCCCGAAATATGTATTGCGACGGAAGTCATCAATAAGGTACATCAGTTGATATGGAGTGCATATGCATTTGTACACGTTATATTCTGAAATTCTGATGTTTAAACTTTTACTGCCCGTTTTCCCAATGAACAAACAATTCCCGCGATGCAGACGCGCTTGTTACTCGCCTACAAGTTCGAAATCGAATTTCTAACGTCTATTTTTAAACGAAAGCGATTCGGGATTACCTACAGGCAATTTAGACACAGAAACGGAAAAATGAGGAGACTGACACAGACGTTGTGGCGTTTGTTTTGACTGTTTCCCCATCTCCATACGGGTACGCGCACGTCTCGAACGTACATATAATTGAATGTTTCAGTAGAACAGAGAGGTATTGCCCAGAAGTTCCTATTTCATTTAAGTAAATTGTTTATAATTAACCGTACAATTCTAAAATATTTATATCAGATGTAGCCCGTCAGAATAATTTAACTAACATACTTTAACAAGTTTCTCAACGTGTGCTTTTTTATTAAACACTGTTCATTTGGGAAATCGTTAAAATCCACAGCTAAAAGTGAAAATTTTCTCATTGTTTTTTAGAAGATCTTACAGCGATGATAGAAGAAGTGTTTAAATTTAACCGAGATTTTATCTACAAAAATATATATATTGCAACAAAAAAGTTGTGTTATGTTTCAATATAGTCTACCAGTACAACAATACACTTGTATAATCGATCCGGAATATATGATATCTCATTAGAAGAAATCTATCATTTGCATGGAGGCTTTTACAACTTAAAAGCTCTTTTAATAACCCAAACAATTAATAATTAATTCAAAACCGTACGCTAAATGAGATCCCACTGAAAGGGAAAGATGTTTTAAGTATACACTGTTAGCCTATATTATTCATATACGAGGGTGGTCCCAGAAGTAACTGAACCAACAAAGAAAACAAAAGTTTTGGAAAGAAACACATTTATTTTTCAACACAATCTCCTTTCAGCTCTATACACTTTTCCCAGCGATGTTCAATAAGTTCGATACCCTTTTTATAATAAGAACTGTCTTGCTCCTCAAAATGGCCATTAACTGCCGACATCACTTCTTCATCGTTGGAAAATCTTTGACCACTGAGCCATTTTTTCAAGTTTGAGAACAGAAAATAATCCAAGGGGGCTAAATCTACATGAGCTAGAAATTCAAACTTCAATTCGTTAATTTTGGCCATCGCAGCAACGGATTTGTGAGCTGGTGCATTGTCTTGATGAATCAACACTTTCTTCTTAGCCAAATGCAGCCGTTTTGCTTAATTTCTTCGCTCAAACGTTGCGAAAGTTCGCATAATACTCGCTGTTCATAGTTTTTCCTTTTTAAAGATAGGCGATGAAAGTTACTCCACGCCCAGCCCAAAAAACCGATACCATGACCTTGCCTGCATATGAATCGGTCTTCGCCCTCTTTGGAGCCCGTTCTCCTTTTTGAGTCCATTGTTTTGATTGTTCTTTTGTCTCGGGTGTGAAGTGATGGACCCATGTTTCATCCATGGTTATGAAACGACGCAAAAATTCTGCTTTGTTGCTGTGAAACTTCGCTAAACACTCAACTGAAACATCTTCACGACACTATTTTTACTCGAGTGTGAGCAAACGCGGCACCTATCTTGTACACAGCTTTATCATGTTCAAATTTTCAGATAATTTGCGATGTACCGCATTTTTGAAATGCCTACTATGTCTGCTAGTTCGCGCACTTTCAGTCACCATTTCTGGAGTCGTCACCTTATTTGGTTGACCACTGCGATGCTCGTCTTGACAACTCGTACGGCCTCGTTTAAACTCTGCTAAACAATATTTCACTGTTGTAAACGAAGAAACAGACTCACCCATAGTAGAATCCAGTTCAGCTTTTATATCGGTTGTGCTGAAGCGTTTCAAATAGAAGTACTGTATCCCGTAACGATAACCAATTTTCTCCATTTTCACAAATTCACTGAAAACGTTCACTATTGATGGCTGCCAAACAAATACTAAACAACGTAGCGTCTTAAAACATGAAACATATGCTTTATAGATTGTGTACTTTCTAATGCAGTGGTATATTTCAAATAACTACCGCCATCTCTAGGACAGGCCGGGTACATATGGGACCACCCTGGTATTTACTTATTTCATTCATAATATTAAGTTTCGGAGTCGTTAATCTTTTACCGAATTCGTAATCATTACCTGCGTCCTCTAAATTCGAGGAAAGTGAAGAGCTGGTGTAATACGTTTGTACAAGTAAAATTTATTCAGAATTGTTAGAACTCTTGCGTCATAAGCAAGGTGAAAGATACTACGAACAGTGAAAAAATTAGTACAGAAACTGTATTAGCGACTGATTTGTATTCTCAAAGTGAAAGTTTCACAACATTTGTCAAAGAGTTTCCAAACTAATTTGTACAGTGTCAGATTTTTGGCGTGCTGTCTTCTTAAATAAGAGTATTAACATTGCATTTATTTCCGTGATTGACAAACAAGTAATCGTACATTTGTCTCTAAAAGATTTGGAGCACTTAAACAGCGAACATCAAAAAAGCATTGATTTCTGAATAAAAATTATAGTCAAATTCACGAGAAATACTCGAAGATTCATCCCAATTGCAACTATCAAAACAATAAAATGGCAAACGAGTTGTCGTCCATATTTTATGTTTATAGTCCCAGTAAAACTCCAATCCTCGTATCGAAAAAGTACTATGTTTCAATTTACCGAATAAAAATGAAAGAAAGTAACATACATGTAGCTGATGCACTTAACCCACTAAATGAAAATGTACAAGTATTTAAAGCAACATATGCCTGATCGTGGAATAAAGAACGACTCGATTGTTGATGGGATAATGTTAAAACTTATTAGAAACTCATCGGTTAACCTGAATCTCATCAACGAATCGTTCTTGCAAAGTAATATAAACGTGTCGACCTGATACAAGGTAGTGACGAAGAACTATATTTCCATCTATCGTACAGAACTGTTTTGATTACTGTTTATATATCTCATAAGCGCTTCTTTAATAAATTCTTTTTGATTTTAACATTACCTAGATGCAATCGTTAAAATGTTATGCTTATTTCAAAATGTTGTATTTTTTAATTATGTTAAATATGTATCTTTTTATTTTCAGCTAGGTTTCTTCATATATTACACTGTAACAACAGGTGAAGTAAACCCCGCAGGACCCGTGCCAATAGATTCGATCTTCATATACAGACCAGACAAAAGGCTAGAAATATGGAGGTTCGTGTTATATATGATGCTACATGCCGGGTAAGATCTATATTTTTATTTAAATAATTTTTTTATGATTTTCCAATAGTATTTATAACTCGTAACTAATTGTTAAACTAACTAATAGTGTAAATCAAATATAAAATGGCGTTATAGGATAACATTTTAATACGCTGTTCCTCATTTCATCAAAACTGCTAGCTGTGTCACACACAAGGGACAGCTAAACTAAAACTGACTATACGTATGAGACGAAAGTTTCTTCACTCTCCCATGAACTTTCCCTTCATGGCATATTGACCTGCATTTCTTATTATACACTGTAATTAAGGAAATTTTAACATATAATTTTATATGTTCATGCATTATGAACTACTATTGAACTATTACTTAAATACATTCAAGTAAAAAGAATGGAAATTATAAGGATCAAGACAAGATTATTTTCCTTTCAAAATCGTTAATTATAACAAACAAAATTTTTAACCCATCCTCGTACATAATATTTTTCATTTACTTTTTGTTTGTAAGAAAAAGCAAGTCGAAGAGGTTTTGTCGTTGATAGGTATGTAATGCAGTGTGCATCTTCGTTCAGAGGTGTTTACTTGTATTACAGAGTTTTGTGCGTTATACATTGTTACGTAGGTGAAAAAAATGGCCATTATCTCACACACTAAGTTTGTTCGTAAATTTCCGGATTTAATATACGGTGGCACAAAAGTAAAATGTTTAGTTTGAGATACACCGCTCACGTGTTGAATGAAATATGACTGGATAGTGTCCAGCACAAAAAAGAGCGACGTACCATTGAATCTATTCGATTTGCAAAGGGTACTAGGAAAGTTTTGCAATATGACGCAATAATGAATCGTAGGAAACTGCTTGTTGCTGCATGTTGAGACATGATCATACGTGTATAGTAGCCGCCACGCCATGTCGATGGGCTCAGTTATTCATTAGCAGTGATATTGTAAAGTGCTTGCGATGGCATCGTGGTCACGAAATGAGGTAAGGGCAGTTTTGCGTTATAATTTCGTGCGTGGTTTAAACATAGACCAGTGCTCCGAAGAAATGACTCTTGCTCTAAGTGCTGTTTGTCCACATCGCCCAACGATATTCAGGTGGTATAGAGAATTCCATAGGGAAAATTTTCCTGTGGAGGATGCTGAGAGACCGGGAAGGCCACAAACGTCAGTTACGAAGGAAAGCGTTACTACTGTGAGGAAAAGCTTGGCGAGGACAGGCGAGTGACCTACCAACAGATAGAGGGTACTTCCGGCCTAAATGTACCAGCAATTCGTTTGATTCTGCATGATCATTTGCACGTGAAGAAACTTTCTTCTCTCTGGGTGCCACATTGACTGACTGAAGAGCAAATGACACGACGCGTGACTTGGTGCCGGGAGATGCTAAAAAAGTTTAATTAATTTTAATTTAAAGGGACAATTTCGGTATGTGAACAACATCGTGACAGGTGACGAGACTTGGCTGTACTATTACGATGTGCCGACTACAGCTCAAAACAAAGTTTGGGTCTTTGATAATGAGGGCACACCCGTAGTTGTCAGAAAATTCCGATCTGTAAAGAAGAAAATGAGCTATATTTTTCAAAGCGAATGGAATTGTGGAACGCGTCATTTTGGACACACAGAAGACAGTCACAGCTAGTCGTATACTGAACAATGCCTGCCTAAAGTTGCTCCAGCTCACCGCGCCAAAGCCTGCACCGAATATTTAACCACGACAGGATTGAAACTTCTCGAGCACCCTCCCTACAGTCAAGATCTTGCTCCCTGCGACTTTGCACTGTTCCCGCATATGAAAATGAAGCTGAAAGGGAGGCGGTTTTCCAGTGAAGAGGACCTTCTGCGAGCTTGGAACGATGAGTGTGCTTTACTCCTTAGTTAAACTTGGCAGGACTGGTTTAAAGATTAGTTTCTGAGGATGGAGAGGTGTATTGAGTGTAGAGGAAATTGCTTTCCTAGTACCCTTTGTATATTCAACACCGATCGTATGCAGTCTACCGTACATTTCGGAATAAATACGCGAACTGTAAATTATCTAATACGAAAGCGTTACGAAATTTTGCACCTTCTGCACGCCAACGTATTGAAAACAGAATTAAATCGGAATTGAAATATAACAAATTGGTTATGTGTGTGTGAAACGACAGATTGTAAAAAAATCTATTGTTATTGTCACACTTCGAGCAATGGAACCATTTATAGCTTATCTTCAATCATGCTAGTTTCCAGAAGAGTGCAAGAATGCACTGCCGAAGTCATTTTAAAAGTGATACGAAATACAATATATTGGAGAAATTTTCGAAAAACTACTTACAAAGCACATTTTAGGTCGTTCTTTTAAAGATGACTGTGGTAACTTCTCACAAAATCCATATTTTACATCTTGTGACAGAAACGAATCGGCGCCGTTATCCAGAAGTAAATAGTTTAATAGCCCACACAAAAGCAGTGTTCCTCAAACGTCTTAAACGTATTCGAGAATTGTACAGACAATGTCCCGGCATCCCCGAACTTTCACAGCCGTTTATTACAAGCCGAGAAACATGATTAAAGGCAGCATTTTATTATTTTCTTCATTTCCAGAAAATTAAATCCGCAGTTTTACAGTTCAGCATCTTGAGATGCGGAAGTTGATCAATAACTTACAAAATCTTTCGTTGCCATTAGCGAATTCAGTGCAGATACTAGACACTATGCAAATATAGCCACATGCTATCGGCAACGACAGAAATATTAGTGTTGCAGCTAAAGTAGATAATGGGTTGATAAAATACTGATTTTACCGCACGGTAACAAATTTGTAGTGATAGTGGGTGTACAGATCCGTTAAGTATATAATAAACTTTATTTTAATTATGAGAATATTAACATCACTAGATGTCAAAGGATATTTTTTCTCGCTACTAATTAGATTTGCCGAAACAACAGTGGAAACATATCTGTTGTTTCAAATATTTAACCGAACTCATCCTGTTTGTTATTAAATTAAAGATGTTGCTTAAAAGTATATTCCAAGTTTCGTAAATTATATATAACTATTTATATTATTTTATTTACATACTAACAAGCGCACGCCTGTGGTGTGCCGACCAAATTCCACACTCTACTGATAACTTCTGTAAATAATAATAATTTATAAACTTAAAGTCTTTAATATCATACTAGTCTCGACACTATTGGTATTACTCTAGATTCTCTTTTTTTATTATATGTGTACAGGTGCGTTTCGGGTTTCTTTCCATCTGTAGATTTTAATGTTTTATGATCACCCATAACGGAGTCATTAAGAGGATTCAGATTTTATTACACGTGGTTCCGTTTAATTGACGCAAGCCGATTCCTCCTCCTTTCATTTTCTTACTTCTTCCTCGTTCTCCTTGATTCTTTCTACGTATTATTGTTCTTGATTTTTTAATACGTCTCATCCTGATTATCTTTTCCTGCAATTTATTACGGCTGTCATCACGATTATCTAATCAGATACATACGATACTCATTGTATAATGACTTATTAAGTGTTTTACGAGGTCCGCAGCACTAATTTCATTTCATTTATGTTTTCCGCCCAATAACAATTAAAGAAACGGACCAGATACAGATCTTCTTTCATTTCGGTTAAGATTCATGTTTTAGTGCTATTATAATGCATTTTTTATTGGATAGTATTTGTTGTTTAATGTTTTAATTTGCAAAATAACTGCTTTTCGGCATTGGACTTTGTTTTGATTATATTGTAACTGAGATTAAATTTAAGGGAAATTATTGTTTGATTAATTAATCACCAACGCTTAATCTGACAAACAATCAGACGTCATCACTCTTCCATAAACATCAGTTGTGCGAAAGCAATATGAAAAATGCTCTTGTTAGTGAAACAACGCATTAAAGTATTTATTTCTGATCACTTTTACCTCGGTACACTTAGTCCTGAGATTTTCCAAATTTTCAAAACCTCTCAAAAAGTATAATTCAATTCTTCAAAATAACCTTCAATGTCAATGATGAGTGTAAACTAGTGAAATGAAC
Source organism: Dermolepida albohirtum (assembly GCA_031893035.1). Taxonomy (NCBI): domain Eukaryota; kingdom Metazoa; phylum Arthropoda; class Insecta; order Coleoptera; family Scarabaeidae; genus Dermolepida; species Dermolepida albohirtum. The sequence continues at coordinate 386,057 of JAVIWB010006595.1, forward strand.
TTTATACTACACTGCTCAAAACAACTAGAGGATATTTGAAAAAATAATAATAAAACGAATAAATAAACAATATAAGACACGCAAATATTTGTATACTGCAACTATAACGTTTTTAAACAAGAAACAGGATGCACTAACAGGTTTCAACTTGTACAGCGCTTCGATGCAGCCGCTACTGCTTGAAGGTATAAAAGCGCGTATGCGAGCGATCTCGACTACAGTTAAACTTTACCATTTTCTGTATCGTAGCTAATTTTTTAACTATAATAACGGGTAATAGCAACACTATTTGGCTCATGCACAGGCTTGGAGAGTCATAGGTCAATCGGAAGATACACGGAGATACGAGGGAGCGTTTTTATATTCGCGGAATGAGCGGGTTGTAGAGGGGTGAGTAGGCGCATTGGGGGCGTGGCCTGTGCAGCGACTCATGATTAGTATAAATACGAAGTTTCATTGTTATTAGACAGTTAGTCTTTGAGCTATCGTCAACCAAGTAACATAATCAGGAGTGAAAAGTGAAATATGGAAAAAATCGAATATCGTGCCGTTATAAAGTTCCTTACCAGGCAAGGAAAATCAGTCGCGACCATAATGAATGAGATGTCATTGGTTTACGGCGACTCTTGTCCAGGAAAAACCATGGTGTACAAGTGGCATAGTTTATTTAAACAAGGAAGGGAATCCCTTGAAGACGACCCGAGGCCGGGCTGGAGCATTGAGGTGACCACGCCAGCACTTATCCAAAAATTGAACAAATTGTACTCGAAGATGCTTGACTAAAGAAGAAACAACTCGCAGAAATGGTTGGAGTATCCGATACAACAATTTTTAAAATCCTACACGATCATCTCGGCATGTCTAAGGTCAGCGCAAGATGGGTGCCGAGAATGCTCACGCCGCCGCAAAAACAACAGCGCGTAGAGTGTTCGCGTGCATTTTTGGACCTCTGTAATGAAGACAAGGATGGTGTATTGAGTGGAATTGTTACTGGAGACGAAACTTGGGTTCATCACTATGAACCTGAGTCCAAACAAGACTCCATGCAGTGGCATAAAAAGGGCACAGCACCTCCCAAGAAATTTACGTGTCACAATCAGCTGGGAAACTCATGGCAACGGTATTTTGGGACTCGGAAGGAATATTGTTGATTGATTATAAAGATAAAGGTGTTTCTATAACCGGAGAATATTACGCTTCAATATTAGAGCGACTAAAAGAAGCCATTAAAGACAAAAGACGGGGAAAATTGACAAAAGGTGTTCTGCTTTTGCACGACAACGCGCCCGTCCACAAGAGCCGCGTTGCGTTAGCTGCCCTGCATAAGGTGAGCTTCGAAATTGTGAATCACCCACCCTACAGCCCAGACCTGGCCCCGAGTGATTATTACCTGTTTGCGAAAATGAAAAAAGAGCTGCGGGGTAAAAAATTTACTGCCGATGATGAAGTCAAGGAGGCAGTTTCGGCGTATTTTGCAGATAAAGAGAAATCATTTTTTTATGAGGGTATAAATAAATTAATTGAAAGATGTGAAAAATGTATCCGTCTTGCAGGTGAATATATTGAAAAAGAAAAATAATTTGGTTTTTTTATTTCCACCCCTTGTCCCCCATTCCGCGAATATAAAAACGCTCCCTCGTATCTGCAAAAAATGAACTGAATAAAATTGACAATTTTAATATAGAGAAAGAGGTCGGATATTTTTTGTACAAAAACTTAAAATTAATATAAAATGCTTAACAATTTTATACTTTTGACACATTTTTTTATTTATTTACTTTTACAAAAGCAGAAATACCTAATACCTCATATTAATTTAGCTCTAGATTTTGAAATAACTAAAAATCTCTTTCCAATTGTTACAGATGGTTGCATCTTGGCTTCAATCTGGTCGTACAACTTCTAGTCGGTTTACCCTTAGAGATGGTCCACGGTTCCGGAAGGGTTTTCCTCATATACATGGCCGGTGTCTTAGCGGGCTCCCTGGGTACGTCCGTTTTCGACACCGACGTCTACTTAGTGGGCGCTTCCGGCGGTGTATATGCCCTATTGGCGGCCCATTTAGCCAACGTATTGTTGAATTACAATAATATGCAGTGTGGTATTTTAAGACTCGTCGGTATATTCGCCATAGGTAAGTCGAATGTTTGATTAAAATAAATTTGGCACGTGTTATTTGCTATAAATAATACAGGTTGTTTCAAAACGAATCGCGTTTTTATTTTCAAAAATTTCAAGAATTTAAATTAGAAATTGAGTTACAAATATGAAAAGAATTTGAAAGAAATTGACAAATAGTTTTAAATAATCAAGTTTAATGTAAATTTAATAAAAAATTTATCAATTTATAGGCTTTGAAAATAATTCTTTTGTTATCGATGGCCTTAACAACATAATATTCTTTCCCTAACGCAATTGCAAGCCATACTGAAAAACTGTGACCTAATTTTAGAAATTTTTAAAATTGAACATGCAAAATTTCTCCAATTTGATATTTTGATAGGGAATTATTAAAAATATTTTTATTTTTATTCGTTTGTATTTGATTTTTCGGTAATTAGGGATAATGAAACACTTAGTTCATATTAACGACATTTCGGGGAAGTTTTTTCCTCTCTTCTTCAAGTTATTTATTTAATTCTTTATCTTTTTCTTCTTTAACCTACAATATACTGATTTTATACACTCCGCGCAACATGAAGAGGACCACCCGACTTGTTGCAAGCTTTCGGTGGTTTGAAAAACAATTCATTTACTAAAAATACAATGCAAGTTTGTAATGGTATGATATGGCAAATAATACGCATTATTGCGCAATAGTGCCTAACGTTATGCATTGGGTGACGTAAGTACCACATACATATAAAATGCACCGCGCCGGTTGGATACGACCAGTATTTAATAGTAAGCTACCGGATGAGTGTCGAGTTACAACGTGTATCCGGATAAACAAACATCTGTAATTAAGGGTATTGTGCAACGATGGGACGACAGAAGTGCTTAAGTATGGAAGAAATTGGAAAAATTAAAGCGCTCCATCAAGAAGGGTATTCCTCAAGGGCTACTGCAAAGAAAATAAGTCGATCACACCAGGTTGTGAACAATTTTATTAGGGATCCCGAGAATTATGGAAAACGTTTTAAAGGGCGAACAACATCCGTTACAATTAAGAGAGAACGTCGAGCCATATTACGCGAAGCATCGAATTCGGCATTAACGGCAAGACAAATCGCGAATAACGTTGGAACGAATGCATCGGTAAGAACTGTACAGAAGTTACTGAAGACCTGTACGCATTTAAAACGTTTGAAAATTAAACGACGGCCTCCTTTAAGGGAATTTCAGCGCACTGCACGTCTTCAGTTTGCTCAAGCAAAAATGGGGTGGACAAGAGAATGGCAAACTGTTATTTTCAGTGACGAGAAGAAGTTTAATTTAGATGGCCCGGATGGGTTTTCTTATTATTTCCACGATTTACGTGAAGATGAAGTGATTCAGTCACGAAGGCGAGCCGATGTTGATTCAATCATGGTATGGGGAGCTGTTTCCTATAACGGACCTGTTGATTTAGTAATAGTGAAGGGCAGACAGAATTCGTAAAAGTACGTCCAGCTGCTGCAACAGTTGAAAGACAAATTTTCCAACGTTATGGCAGGTGGGCCATTTATTTTCCAACAGGATAATGCCAGTATTCACACCGCGCGCATTGTTCGACGCTGGTTTCAAGAACAAGGCATGGAGGTTCTCGATTGGCCATCGCTCTCCCCCGACCTGAACATCATAGAAAATGTTTGGGGATGGTTGTCACGTAAATTGTACTCCAATGCTACCCAATTCAGTTGCGCTGACGAACTAGAGCAGGCGCTGAAACGAAGTTGGGCGGAACTTCCCGTTGACTACTAGAGAACCCTGTATAATTCCATTCCATCCCGACTATTTGAGGTTATAAGAAATAATGGCAAAAGTACTCATTATTGAACAATAAAGTATTTTGTTATTGCAAACGAATCTTTTATTTTGTAGATTGGTCGTATTCAAGTGGCGTTTAATTACTCTACTTATTGTCATTAGTAACGTACAATTACACTGACTTTTACAAAAATTATATTTGGTACCTACATACATCTTTTTATCAACCCTCTTATTTTCGAAAATAACAATTCCAGCGCGCTACCATGTTTATACCAACTACAAATATCATATATGCAGTTGGTCCTATTCATGTTGCGCGGAGTGTATATGTATATTTAATTGATGGATTTCTTTAATATTTTTTGAAATATATTAACATTTACAAGTAGTTGAATTTGATGGAGCCTGTGGTTTTTTGACTTAATCACTAAGGTTGATATATAACCTCTTTCCACATTCACTTTTGTAATTCTGTATACGCATTTCGACAACTAAGTTGTCATCATCAGCAGATAATTGCAAAGTGTCGCACCTCTGTCGCGATCTATACCGTTGAGAACCAAGATGTACACTGGGGTACGTACATTTTTTTTCTTATTGAAAATCGTCAATTTACAAAAACACAAATATTTTAAACTAACAAAATTATGCAGTGTTTCTGTGCGTTTATACTTATGTATGGAATTAACGGAACTGTTATGTATATACATACTTACATTTGGTAAAGATTCCCGTATCTATGTTTGAGTATCAAGTGTATGCACGTATGCTTATATAAATATATATATGTAAATTCACGTTGATATACGTGTGTGTGAATTTATCTCCTAAGAATTAAGTTATTGTAAACGCCACTAAGATTGATAATGTCTCTTCTATCGTTTATTGATGGAATATATATATATATATATATATATATATATACCTAGTCCTGCCATAAATACTGATATAAAGGTTTTTAAGTACGAAAAGAAAACTGCAAGTTGGATTTATATTATTTTTTGATAGTTTATTTTGGCAATAGTAAGCTACAAATTACTCGAAATGGCCGCCATTTGCCTTAATACAACGCCGAAGTCTGCAGGGCCACTCATTAATCGCTGTACGGACGATATCCATGGGAAAATTGTCGACTGCTTCTATTAACGCTTGCTTCAATGATTCCAGATTGCGATGGGGTCTTCTACAGACAATGCCCTCTAATATTGACTACAGTTTGTAATCGAGCGGATTTAGGTCTGGGCTTGCTGACGGCCAATAGTCAGTACTAATAAACTCAGGTACATGATTTTCAAGCCATTGCTGAGTTGTTTTGGCCTTGTGAGCGGGCGCAGAGTCTTGTTGGAATATCCATGGTTGGTTTTGGAACATGGTGTAGTTCAGGGGCTTCACTACATTGCTTAAAATGTCTCGTTGATAGTTTTTGGCCGCTGTTTTAACACCTTTTTCACAAAAATCCAAAGAAGTGACACCGTCATAGGATACTCCCCACCAAACCATCACTGAAGCAGGAAAATGACCTCGCTGAATCCTTGGCACCACTTCACTGTCTTCCTTGGAGGACCGCATGCATACACCCTATCATTCTGCTTGTTAAAAGTTTATTCCACGATAAAAATTTTTTCATCAGAAAACAGAATTTTTTTGTAACGCTCCTTGCCGTACAACGATATCACGTGTCTGCATTTTTTCTTCCTATTCTTTTTTTAATTCAACGTTAAGGCGCTGTCCTGTTTGTCGTTTGAAAGCTCCAAGTCCTAGGTCTTGTTTAATGATACGGCTCATTGTTCTCGGAGCAATACCCATTTCACGAGCCATAATTTTCTGTTTGCGGACAGGATGTCGATTGATGCGAGACCTCACAGCATTGATGGCCTGTGGTATACGAACTATGCGAGGCCTGCCAGATCTTTTACGGTCGATTACATTTCCAGTATCAATGAATAACTTAACAGTACGATACACAAACACACGCGTAATATTTAACGGTTTCAATAAATCAAAAATACGGGCTCTTTCTATTCCACACTTATGAAGTGCAATAACCGCAATACGGCTCTCTTTATCCGACCATTCCATAATAACGACTCACGCTATAGTGAAATTGTTCGGCACTTTTGTAAAGCATATATCAAATGTCAGAACTGCCAACATAAAATTTTTGTGCTTTCAAGTTATCATCTGCAAAAAGGTGCGTTTACACTTGTATCAATACTTATGGCAAGACTAGGTATATATATATATATATATATATATATATATATATATATATATACATATTCGAACGAATGTTCTCGTGGTCGTACATATGAGTAGTATTAGATTCTTGGGCTCTCCGCGATGTTGTACAGAAGTTCTCGAAAGAATCGGCGTCTCGACGTTTCGAAAACGTCTCAATCATCTTCTTCAGTAAGAACAACTGCTGAAGAAGATGATTGAGAATCATCTTCTTCACTAAGAACAACTCCTGAAGAGGATGATTGAGAATCACCTTCTCCACTAAGAACAACTCCTGAAGAAAATGGGGCTCATCGCTTTAGATTATTTTTTGATGAAAATTAGGGTCAGTTTCCAACTGCTCCAAGGCCCAGTCTGCGAACACACGTCATTTCCTATAGTTGTTTACCTTTAGCTCCTGGGTCAGTTGAATTTTGCACGGGTGCAAGCCCAGTCATGACGCAAAATTCGCCAAATTGTGATCGACGAAAGGCCGAGTTCTTGTGAGCGACGCGAAATCGACTGCCTCGAATTCTCCTGCACACTTTCACGGGCAGCGTCAAATTTATCCACCACACTGCGAATAGTTCTCTCGGTAGGACGATTATGTCGACCGTAAAGTGGGCGAAGTTGCCCTAACACAACACCCATTTTGATAAAGCAATTTTATCATTTGCACGTATTGTTGAACGCTATATCCGTCCATGGTGATTTGGCAAAACAGATTGAATAAATGACAGCCAATTTGATAGATGTAGCTTCAACAATATGGTCGCTATCAACTGTCTAAGTTCGGAAGCCCTTATTGGAAGACCCGTTACTTACTATATCTCAACGTAATATATAAAAAAGTACAGTAGCACCAAGATCTTAATATGAATAATAACATTTAGCGAACCGTACATTTTTATTTCATGAACACGTTATTTTATAAAGTCTTCATTAAAATACCCCAATCTTTTTATACTTTGCAGTAAGTTTTGAAATAATATAATAACTTTTGTTTTTGTTACAGCTTCGTGTGATGTGGGCTACGCGATATACTCGAGGTATAACGTGGAAACACTAGGCCCACCAGTTTCGTACGTTGCACATCTCACGGGAGCACTGGCAGGCTTAACAATCGGTCTCCTTGTTTTGAAGAACTTCGAACAGAAACTCCACGAACAATTACTTTGGTGGGTAGCTTTGGGGGTGTACGCCGCCTGCACAATATTCGCCATCATCTTCAACATAATGAATCCTACGATTGTCGTGGAGGCGGTCGAGAATCTAGGCGACGGTGTCCGCAGTCAGTACGTCTACAGTAGGTTCGGTGTATAGCCTAAATCCAACCTTAGGCTCAGCACTAATTTTTTTTTAGTAATAAATAGTATCGAACTGACTTAGTCAAACAAAAAAAATCACATAGTTATATAAAAGAATAGGTTTATAATATCCAATTTTATTTTTTCCTCTACATGAGAATGTATCTTTTTTTCTGACTATTCAGTTATGTCGAATGTTTTGTATACTGTCAGAAGTGTTGTCTTATTTATTATTAATAAGATTATTATTAGCGTGCCCCTTTTTTAATTTTTATTTATTTAATATTATCCTTCCGTATTCGTTTATTTAATAAAATATATATATACAACTTAGACGAAATCAAAAAAAAATAACAAATCAATACAATATGCAAAACGTTCGTGTAAGAGAGGTTATGTTTCTTTTTATGTATATACAATGTAAATATTATTATTATTTATATTTATTCAGCGAAACCAAAGACTGATAAGGAGAAAATGTCGCGTAGTTTATTACTATTATTATTATTATTACTATTATTATTTATACCTTATTTAAATACATAACAAAATAATTTTAAAAAAAACCTATGATTGTGTTGATTACATGTATTGAAAAAAAGGAAGATTCTAACTTCAAATTTAGTCCTTGACCTTCATTCTTAAAGTACTACTTAATACCATTTTTTATGTATCTTATTAACAATAATGAATTAAAAGAGATATATACGTTTGGGACTAAATTATATTTTATGTAATGTTAGAATTATTATGAATGTAATTGTTTATATTTAAAGAAATTTCTGTCAAACTTTGCATTTGATGTGAAGTTCCTATATAGATATACATACATATATATGAGGGAAGTACAGATTTGACCTAGACCTTCAGAAGACTGATACGCCTGCCTAAAATACACTTATTCGAATGCATGAATACAAGTAGAAAGAAACTCTGGTTTGGTTGAACGCACAACCAAACTTACACTGCCTTCAGCACTTCATTCAATTTGGATTTCTGGCCTCTAAAGCTCTCAAAAAGATATTAGTCGCGAGATGATAACGATAAGTCTGGAGTACATGACCGGTCAGAGTATTTCTTCACGTCGCAATCGTTCTCAATGTTAATGAGGCAACTTATATACGTAAGAATTATGCCTTTTGCTCAAGAGACCGCGTTTTATTCTTCAGCCTCCGACTATAAAAGAATTTGACTGAAATATTCTGCAATAAAAATTTTCCGGTAGTTAGGAAATCTATCAGAATTAGAAATATCCCAAAATATTGAAGCCAACACCTTGCCTATTGACAGAGTGATTTTGATTTTTTTTTTACGTGCTCTTTGAAAAATTTTAATCTCTTCTGTTTATTCACTGGTCGCAAAAGTGTTGTCTAGATGGCAATACGCTAATTATACATTTTTTCATGGCCGACGCTTGAGTGTCGTGAGTGTATCATCGGATTCAACCCGAATATTTGGAACAGATTTGAATCGATTTGCACGGCCAGATATAATTCCATCAATATTTCAATCTATATTACGATATCTCACCATATCACGATATAACTTCTTTCAAAATAACTATTTAAGTCTGCTTTTTAAGCCTCTACATTCTTTATTTTGCGCATTTTGCATGTCTGAAATCAACTTCATTCTGTCTAAGGCAGCCCCAGACCATCACTGAACCACTGTGCTTCACCATCGATGAAATGCACTTAGGATTAAGATTTCCATTGAACTTTTTGCGACAATATTGGTGTCGATGACTTTCGAAAAGCTCGAAAGAGAATTAAAACTTGGATATCCCAGAATACTGTAGGCAACAACTTATTTGCTGACAGAGTGGTTTTTGGTGATAGTATGCCATTTCATCCTGGTGTGTTTACTTTGTAATGGCTCTTCCACGTAATTATCCAACCTGAACAATCATAAACTTCATTTTGAAAACATTGAGAAATTTCTTGCAAAATATGAATTCGTTTCCGTTTTTGTTGGTCAAACACATGTTACAACGCCCACTGCGCACTAACTTTATTAATATTGAGCTTCTTGTGAGTAACCTGAATAATTGGACAAATATATCCAGCCAATTCTCGAATATTTATCCGCTTGTTTTTCCAAGTATGTTCATCATCTTATCGAATCTTCAAATCATTGATTGCAGAAGCGAATCTTGCAACACGAGGTAAATTTAACACACATATGCTATCTCACTCCCGTTTCCCTCCCACAAACGGATTACATTAATCAATTACGAAGCTCCTTGAAGGACATTCTTCGCCAAATTGCGTTGGTAGCCGATGATTAATTCATGGCCAGCTTTATCATCTTCACCACATAAAAATTTAATAATGTGTTGCGCAATGGCAACAGGTACATCGTCTGATAATATGTGCGATACAACTGAACAAAATACAATCTATGCTATTTATAGGAATGTCCATTTCAAATTTATACTCCTTTAGTATATGTAGGAAATTTATAAAATGCGCGTTCGAAAAAATTGAAATGCTTCTCGTGATCTTTTAAATAAATTTGTAAAAAATTTATTATAAAAGGCTCACAATTTTAACCATAAAATTATTATTTTGACAAAATTACATAACTACGATGGCTTAAATTTTATTTAAACTTTAAATAACTAAAATACTTGTGTATTAAACTGTTTAGAAACTAATTTTAGCTTAAAAGACTACGTACAAAATTCGAAACGAATTTGTAATAAACCATATTTATTACAGAGTTTGATATTCATTTGATGAATTAGTTTTACAATCGCAACGTAGCCTCCTATATCCATTCCCAAAGTCGATTAAGCGTATCGTTATGTAATTTATAAAATCTTTTATTTTTAAGCAATATTGATCGGAGATTTACAATCCATGCCATTTCTCTTATATGAATGATAACCTGAATTCAACTATACTACAACTTTATTTTATGTTTCAATTTTTTGACGTGCATTGTATACAACATTATAAACAAGGACTGATTTTTATTATATTTACAAAAACCATTTTTTTATAAACTTTTTTGTATCTTCATTCACGCAGACATTTCCATATATTTCTTATAGTAGTTTGACGGAAATTTTCGAACACCACTGTAAATTATTTCGATATTTTAATAGTTCATGTCGCACAAAAAATTACCTACACTTTAATATTTAGTTTCTTCCATTTTTTTTTGTTAATATTTCTTTAAACACAACGAACTGTGATTTTGGCGACTTGGACTGTGAAATTCAAAATGATATATTATTAAAAGAGATAAGAACGATAAAAACTAACATTTTATATACATGTATACTTTCTTTTTTATATATACATTTTTTCGAGTGATATCCTTAAGCTAGTCATAAAAAAAAGAAAAAGAAAGCAAAATAAAATGAAGCTGATCATTAAATAAACTCGATAAGCCTACCAAAGAGAAGTGCTAGTTAAAAATTGATAAGATTAAAAAATAATATATAATGATATGATTATATACAATACCTTTTACTTGTAATTCACTCACAAAAGCCTTAAAGTGGTAGAAATGAAAAGATATTAGTTATATATTATATAAAAAGAATAATACTAATTTATAATTAAACATGATGTAAAAAAAGAAATTACCCCTTGCATACATTTACAAGAAAAATGTATTTTTTTACAACACTCAGGTAGAATTTTCTCACAGTAACTATATAATTAGAACCATTTAAATTTTGCAAGCAATTAAAACAGTAAGTAAATCATGTAGAACCACAGAACTGAATCTTTGTTAGAACCATTTTTTTGCAATTTTTATATATAAATATTTTATTATTCCATTATAATAATTATTATTGTTTCTTTTTTGTACTACTGTTTTTTAATTATTCTATTGTCAAACTGCCCGAAAATATCTGTTTAAAAAAATAACTCGATTAAAGAATAATTAGGAAGTTTATTACTTTGTTTCATTGCATTTTATTCCTCTATAATTAATTCAAGATATTCACTAGAATTATATCGTATCGTCCCGATACGTACACATACATACATACATACATGTGTGTGTGTATATATATATATATATATATATTATTTATTTGTTTCTTGTATGTGGCGCCATCTAAAAATTATTGTACAAACTTTCACTGGTTTGAATTCTAGTTTCAAACCGAAACTTATTAATAGCGAAAGGCACTAAATGAAGTTCTGCAACTCTTTCAGAGATAGCGCCATATACAGATATCTTTTTTTTTTTTAAATATGACATTTTGTAATGTATTTGTGTTTAAGGATAAGAATATATTTATAAAAATGATAAAAATTAAAATAATTATATACTAAAATATGTATGTATACGAAATAAATATCTTAATTGAATTAATTAAATACAATTAATAATAACTTTTATACATATGTATATAATAATTTTATATATATATGTAAAATAATTATTTTAATTTTTATCATTTTTATAAATATATTCTTTCTTACATATGTTTTGTAAAATATCGTATTTAAAAATATAAATAAAGAATAATATGTGGCGCTACCTCTGATAGAATTGCTGAACTTCTTTTAGTGCCTTTCACTATTAACAATTATGGGTGTGGAACTAGAATTCAAACCTCTGAAAATTTGTACAATAATTATTAGATGGCGCAACCGACAAAATGAAAATTAAATGTCAAAAAAATTAAAATTTATACTTTTAATCAAATACTAAGGCGTAGGTAATGGAATAATTGTTTTTTAGAATTTATTCTGAATATTTATAAATTGTAATTTAAGGGAAAACTTTTAGGTAAATAATGTATGCATGTGGTATAATCTTTGATACATTACCAAACTGTTATCAAAGTCGTTGAATATGAACAACCCGTGGATACGAAATTAGAATTAATATCGTTAAAAGTTTGTAAAATGGCTACCGTTACAATGAATACTATATGTCAAAAATTAATGTTTATTCTATTGTATGGAAAAGAAAAAGAAATAAATACATAATTTTAAAGTATGTAGGATAATGCCTGATAGTGTGTTCTGAAGAATTTCTGGATCTATAAAAAAATTTATAAACAATTAAGATCTTCAATAGAGAACTTCAACAGTAGTAGGTAAATATGTCATGATTTTCTCAAAATGTCAATTAAAATTAATTATATTCTATATAAATATATTGTTTGTTACAGTATTAAACAATCTGCTTTTTAAATACTTGAAAACTACAACAGAATGTAAAAAAGGAAAGCGAGAATTGTATATTTCTAGTTGAAGTGTCTCCAGTGGTAACTTTTGAAACTATATGTGTATGCAAACACATAGATTTTATAGAATCAAGTCTTAATAAGTTAATTTTAGAAAATATAGTGTTCAAAAACAATTCGCACATGAGATATTAGAAAACATGCAATTGTATACGATATAATCAAGGTACCAATGTTGATACAATTAATATATTAACATAAAAAACATGAGATAAGAGATTAAGGCAGGCAGATTATTGGTTGGATATAGTGATGTTAACATTAATGGGAATACATATGTTTAATAATGAGCATATTAGGAAAAACAAAAGGATTTGTTGTAAAACTATGCAATTATAGACTTCCCCTGAAACTAAAAAAAATGAAAGTGAACTATCATAGACAAATATTTAGTTGACATATTTTGTATATGGTTTTAGAAGATTTGGGTAAGTATTCATTTTTAACAAATACATATATAATCTATAGCATTTGAATTAGATTCACCATATATTTTGTCCATGTACGTATCATCCTATTGGTTTAAGAATTTCAATTCATTTGTGTAAACTTTCATTGTTATTGAAGCCTACACTTGCTGCTTTTATTATGGGTATAAATAAGATGAAATATTATACACTCAACAGTAATTTAATTGTCTCATAAATCTATAAGCTTCGTACTTGTAGTGTCGTCATGTGTTTTTAGCCACAATGTATTTCAACAGAAATGGATCACTTAATCTGTGACAGATGAAATACTGATGTGCTTTCTTACATATACCATTCTCTATTTTTCCATTGTTAAATATTTTTACATCTTGTAATGAATAATACTCAAAACTCGATAATATTCTATATTGTCATTTAGCAAGTATAATCAAAGTTCTATGTAAAACAATGAATGGAATTGCACAATTAGTAAAAGAAGACATACCATAAACGTCAATTGCCGCCAATATTGTGGAGGTTCCAGAAAGACTACTGAAAGACAAGACCAATTACTAATTAAAATCACATTAGCAATTAGACAAGTATTGCACATATATTATACCAAAAAAAAGTTGATAGCAAATGTGAAAAGTATGGCTACAATGAATGAAATTGTGTAGCTCTACGGTCCTTTAGGTCCATTGCTAATATGACAAATATATTATCAGTAAAAAATATACTTAACATTTTGATTTTATTTCTTTATATTTTTGATATTTAACACAATCTCATTTTAAGTCTAAATCAATTGCCAGAAAGCGTACTTTAAATAGTCTAATTGATATAAAAAATGTTTATATTTCAGTTTTTACTTTTTATTTTTTTTTTAGGTGGCATTTCCTAACATGTCATTGAAACTAGTAAAGCAATTTTAGCTTTTGGATAATCGATTTGATTCACTCAATAGTAGAAGTGACTTAGACTGCAGAGGAAAGTGACGAATGTATTACCTAACGAAAATGGGCATTTGGAAGGAAGCTGTTACAACTCTCATAAATTAAATTGATTATTTTGAAAAATTAAGTTGCACCTTATCTTTTGAACTAGACAAATATTTAGGAAATTAAATTACCTGTGAGTGAATATGCTGCAGAACTTTTTCTTCTCTATCAGGCCATGATAGTTTTAAGTAGTGCAAAAATAATGTCGGTATCTTTTGAAGCTTTATTAAGTCTGTTGCCATGTGTATTTAAAAAGTGGTAAAAAATACCAATATATAGTGTGAAACTAAAATTGATTTAGAAACTGCATATCTAGATGAGAGAAAAGAGTATTGCAAAGATCTTTGTTTGCCATGTAGTAAGGCGGCACCACTCGCTTTGTCACGTTAAAGTAGAACAAGTTTGTGCAGTTACTGTTTATTATTCTATAACTTGTTAGAAAGAAAATATAATTTAATTGGGTTTATTAGTTGCAAATAAAGCATAAACTTAATAACTATCAAGAGAGAATAATTTTGCAAAATATAATAAGAATGTATATACCATTTTTTTATATTCCAATTGGTCAATAAAGCCTAATACATGAACATAACCTAATGTCGACGATTGCCAAGAAACAGCAGTCAATGAAAAATGGTATCTAGTGTAACAGATACAGTGATTTACACTGTTTTTGTGTTGAATAAAAAATAACTCATTATCGACGAGATAAACGCCTTCCTTCGTTCAAATAGTTTCATTTCTATTTGAAAGATAGAAAAATTATTTTACCACCATGCAATTCTTCACATCATCTCGATGTGAAGAATTGCGAGAAAATAGCAATTCGTCGACGATGCCCAAAGTTAACTGAACAGTTTTAGATGAGCGAAACGGGTACTAGTCAAGATTTCATCGATAATAGAGTTGTTCTTTATTCAACTATTAGGCATTTGCAGTGTCCAGTACTTATCTTTCAACATGCAGCGAAAGCTCGGTTATTCATTTTATGAGATGAGTGCATCCACTGTACTTTCCTTTGTTCAGATGGATTCACGTCTATTTGAAAGATGAAAGTATAGTTTCTTTTCAATTGTGTTTCTGTTAAATTAATATCTCGTCTATAAGAATTTTAGTCTTAGACTTAAAAGAACACTGAATACTTTGACAATTTTTCAGAAGGTGACCTGAATAAGTAAAACATTTTGAACGCCTCCAGACTTTATTTTTATTATTAAAAGATTTTAAAATATGTGTAATTATATATGCGCTATTTTTATTGAAGTAAGCTTTGGTCGGCACATCGTAATAGTACAGCCAAGTCTCGTCTCCTGTCACAATGTTGTTCACATACCGAGATTGTCCCTTATTAAACTTTTTTAGCATCTCCCGGAACCAAGTCACACGTCGTGTCATCTGCTCTTCAATCAGTCGATGCGGCACCCAGAGAGAACAAAGTTTCATCACGTGCAAATAATCATGCAGAATCGAACGAATTGCTGGTGCATTTAGGGCTGAAGTACCCTCTATCTGTTGGTTGATCACTCGCCAGGCATTTTTCTCGCAATAGTAACGTTTCCTCCGTAACTGACGTTCGTGGCCTTCCCGCCCTCTCAGTATCCTCCACAGTTAAATTTCCCCTTTGAAATTCTCTATACCACCTGAATATCGTTGTGCGATGTGGACAAACATCACCTAGTGCAAGAGTCATTTCTTCGAAGCACTGGTCTATGTTTAAACAACGCACGTAATTATAACGCAAAACTGCCCTTATGTCATTTCGTGACCACGATACCATCGCAAGCACTTTACACTCTCCCTGCTAATGAATAACTGAGCCCATCGACATGGCGCGGTGGCTACTATGCACATATGAACATGTCTCAACTAGCAGCAATAAGGAGCTTCCTACGATTCATTGTTTCGTCATATTGCAAAACTTTCCTAGTACCCTTTGTTTTAATTATTGTTATTAGAGCATATAAAAACTATTGTGATTATTTTTATCTGCGATAGTTAACATTAAAGGTTTCACACATGCAAGAATAGTGTGTTACAATTTTTCAAGATACTTTAAATGATTTAAACCATTAAAGATAAAAATATTTTATACTAACAAAATGCAAAGTGTTTAAATAACTATTGAAATGTTAACTATATAAATACGTTACCTTAAGCAGTATTTTTTTAACAAAAAATTAAGTGCCTTCTAGAAGTACCCGACTTCATACTTCACAACAATAACGCGTTATCTCAACAATTGACCTTTTGAATGTAAGATATTAAAATGTTGCTAAGTCACTGAATTTGGCTATATGTTACTTCTGGTTAATTTTAATTGTTAATAATCAAAATACAGAATAGATTTTCCACTGGAAAAAATACTAAAAAAACAGGTTTTGAGAGTTTAACTTCGGAGGTCTAGTTAAATGCATCTAAAAAGTAGAAATAGCAACTTTAACGACAAATTGTTTGGAACATATTTAGTACAAATTTTAGGATATGTTTATTAATATTTATACCTAGAAATGTATTTAGTTATCCTCGTATAATTGTAAATTTATTGTTCTTTTTTCACTCGATGTAATTTGTTTTCATAATTATTAAGTTATATATAATTAGATTGTGTTGTATATGTAAATATACTGTTCAATATATTTTTCATCAAACTTAATCCATTTGTTTTATTTAGTACCTTTTACCTCAGATGTTCGAAGTTAAAAAATTTAATGTGCGTCAGTAATATATACTTAGTTGCATAACTTTTAATACTTATCCCTAATACTCTTTAAATTTATGAATAGCCGATACAAAATTTATATACTGAGGATGTAGGCAACTTAATTCACATCGCTGGTGTATGTTTGGTTGCCTAACTTTGAACACCGCTTGCTCCGAATACCACTTCGCACTTCTGTTATCCTAATACAAAATGGAAAATTTCAATAAAAGTAATCATATATGCAACTTAATTCACATCAGTGGTGTATATTTGGTTGCCTAACTTTGAACACCTACTCCGGATACCTCTTTGCACTTCTGCTATCCTAATACAAAATACAATTTTATGCAAAAATTATAATTTTGTATCAGGATAACAGAAGTGCGAAGAGGTATTCGGAGCAAGAGGTGTTCAAAGTTAGGCAACCAAATATACACTCCTGGTGTAAATTAAGTTGCCTATACAATTAATTTTGAGATTTTCCGATATTTTCAAATTTTTATTAGGAGCGCAGAAGTTCGAGAAGGTATTAGGAATAAGAGGTATTTGCTATTAGGCAACCAAATATACACTATCGATGAAAATTAAGTTGCCTACAGAATAATTTTCACCATTTCTAAATTCATGATTTTGCTTTAACCAGGAAAGTATAAAATTTAGAATATTGTGTTTATTAAGCGGTCAGTTAAAATATCTTTAAAAAACACTAGATAGACTTAATATTATTTATTAAAAAAATTGTCTTCATACATGTTTTTTTTAAATATAACACTTGATAATGTAGTGTAATATCAACCCTCCTACAGACGTTCACATAATATTAAATGAGCTGCTACTAGCTTTTATTACTTGTCCATGGTAATATTTTCTCCCAGTTGCTCGAAAATCGATTGTATTCTGTCCTCAGGAATCTAAAAGTCCAAATACATTAATAAATAAAAGAAAAACTTGAAGTAAAATAAAACAAAAAGACAAATTTTGAATAAAAAACATTACTATATTTAAAGATCTCCAGATTTTATGTCACAGTAACTAGAATTACCGATGAATTTTTATACTAAAATGAACAATTATTTTGCATTATTCAAATTTTGCAAAAAAAAACATTGATAGAGTTAGCTAAGCTTAACCATTCTACATTTTAGATTCTGGAGAGAAGTAAATTAGACAAACCTTGGTATGCTACAAAGACAGATTGTAAAATCTCCAGTATTCAATGAGAAATTCCTTCTAGCAACAATTCATTAAGGTTCGGGAAGAGCAAGAAATCCAAAGAATCAAGTCAGGTGATAATAGGCATGTTCAATTAAATGGAAATGTAATTTGCGCAGTTTTGCCATCACAATTGCAGACTTGTGGAATGGGGCATCGTTCCAGTGGTACAAAACAAATGAGGCCTTTGAACTTTGATTTTCTCCTTCAATCTGTCTAATAAGGACGCATAATACTTGCCTGTTATTGTTTTCCCGTGTTGCAAGATATCAATAAGAATTATTCCTCGGAAATTCCAAAAGACGGCTTGGTCTATTTTGGAGTTGGCTAATAGTGTTTTGTCGACTGCTTTGACTACTCTTTTGTCTCTGGTGTGTAGTGATGTAGCCACGCTTCATCGACAATTTTAAAATGTTGCAAAAAATCGTTTTCATTACGTTAAAACATTATACACTGCTGCAAAATGGATTTTCTACGATCATCACTGAACTTTTTCTTCTCCAAACGTTAATGTAAGATGAAATGTACATAGTCGTATGAAATGCTTACTTTTTCTGCTATTTTTTTACTTTTTCAATTGTTTCTTCATTGGTAGCTGTTCCTGGTATGCCAAAATGTGGTATATTTTTTGCCATGTTTAAATTCAGTATCCCTTTGCAACAACAAACATTAAGCATGGGCAAATAAATACAATTTCTTCAAATTGCAAGAATAAAGTTAACAACTTCATGAACAAATTATAGCTATATGTAGCTATAAAAGGTTAACTCATACATTTTTTTTATAGGGCAAGAAGTTTTAACATACACATAAGACATTCTTACTGAACTATATCAATAGTTTCCAAATACAAATATGATTTTATAAAATAAAATTTAATACCAGAAGTCTTAAATTGTATTTTATATTAATATATTTTCTTCATTATTCCAACCAAAAATTCACATTTAAGCTTGTGAGTATTAAAATAAAGAAAACATGGAAACTAAAAGATAACATCAAAATACAGTAAAGGGGTTGAAAATAGAACTTATTTTTATTATTAGATCTTGTATATAATTATCAGTCTCTTTTAGTTAAAATAGAAGCTATGCTTAATAACTTACTTAACCCTGAGTCCTTTTACTACTAGATCGTGCTAATCTTACATTTCTTCTCTCTATGACTCTCCTTCCAGATCCTCTTGCCTTGTGCAAGTTTCCTTATTTGCCTACACATTACATCTCTTTTGTGCTTATGTCCTCACTGCTTCCAACTAGGATTTTCTTGGTTTTCCGCTTTTGTTTCTTCTTTTTACTCTTGTCATTATAATTTTTGTTCCTTAATAATGCCTGAAATTTCTATTTCTAACTACTTCTGTGTGCCTCATTTCTAATCTTGTCCTGCCTTTTTTTTCCATGTATCTTTATCAGGAATCTCTGCTGTGTTCAATTCACTTCTAACTCTTTCTGTTGTAGTCTATTCTTCATAGGAATATATTAATTTTGATATTATCATTCTTTTAACCAGTACCACTTTTCCACTTCTTAGAACATCTCTTTTTCCAAAAAAGGTTTTTTTTTGTCATATTTAAAAGCACACTTTCACCACTCTTCTGTTTATTACCTTCTCCGGTTTTCCGTTTTGTTTTATTATTATAGCTATGTATTAAAATATTTTACTTGTTCCAAGTTCTTTCAATCTATTTTATTTTTACTTACTTGTTCTTTATTCACTACTACCATTGCTTTTATATTTCATATATTTACATGCATGTATATTTAAATTCTCTGTTAATTATATCTCTGTAATTCTTTTTGGTTTCTTTCCACTATCACGATGTCATCTACGAATAATATCTCTTCTATGCTTTTCTGACTCATTCTCCAATTTCCTATTTTAATTCCCGTTTTTATTTTGCTTTTTGTATAGCCTCATTTAGCAGCAGTGAACCAAATTCTCTTGATATACTATGTGATATCGCTACATTTAAATTTTTGTACATTCTTCTTATTGTGTCTATGTAAGGTTTTACTATGTCTTTTTTCCTAGACATTTGGAAATATATTCTCCTTTAATCCTATTAAAAGTAGTTTCCAATTCTATTAAACACATATGTGTTGTTACCTGCCTTTACTGTTTCTTCCAATGGTTTATCTCATTATGAAAATTGAGGCAAAATTGTGCTTCTTCCTCTTCTAAATCCGTATTGTGTGCCCCCATTATACTGTCTACTCCTTTTCTTGCTATGTAAGATTGAAAAATGGTCAATCTTAGAATATACATATTCAGTACTTCAAAATTTAATTATTTAAAAAAAATGTGTCAACCAAATACATTGCGTCTCACGTTGACAATTATTCCTTAATGAAATACCAGATAAAGTTTATGTAAATACGGTATAAAAATTTAATACAAAATCATATTGCAATTAAAAAATGTAAATTAAAATGTTGCATTATTACTTGGCGCCATCTCTGACACAGTATCTAAATTTCATTAATATTTTTCAGTATTAGAATGTAGTGCGTTTGAAACTAATATTCAGTGATATAAATATCAAACTAGTTGTTAGTTGGAGTAACATGCAGTACGAAATTAATTTAAAATATTAATATTTATTTATTTAATATATATTGTATTTACATTCTTTTAAATAGAAGAAACTGAATATTATTGTTTTTAGCAGGAGTTCCTTTTTTAACAAATCTAATATACTAATTTAACTAAATGGCAGATAATTGTAGATACTTATAATTTCATATAGCTTTTATTAAAAAAATACATTTGCATTACCCCTTTTTTGCAACCCAATATACACGTCTACAGTGTTGGTTACAATAGGAAAACAACCTAACCTAGCTTTTTGTTGATTGCGACGATTATGAAATGCCATGAAATATTTAAATGACCATTACGAAAATGAACAAAAATTGGCTAACGAGTACTTACAGATTATTATGCCAAAAACACACGTCTGCGATGACTAAAGTATGAGCTAATTTAGTGCTCGTTTTTAATGTACCTGAACTGATATAACTAAATGAGGTAAAAAATTAAATCTAACTATAACGATTTGTTGAAATTCTTGTTTTATTGAATAGGATGTTTCGAAGAATGCTAAACACTTTAATAGAGACAACTATAAATGCGCAACATGAACCTATAATATATCCAAGTCCATTTAGTCAAAATGATATAACACATTTAAATTGGTTGTGTTCTATGACCCCATGCTTTCCAGTAAAATCAAAAAACGTTTCAATCTTACATGAACCACAAGAATTTTACAAAGTATTATATGAGAAGTGCATGACAGCCAAAAAAAGAATAACTTTAGTTAGTTTATATTTGGGTAATGGTCCGTTAGAAGACAACCTTGTTAATGCTATGTTAAGCAATAAAAACTTCATTGATGGATCTCTAAAAATCAATGTATTATTAGATTACACAAGAGGAAGTAGATTTTCAAACAATTCTAGAACATTATTGATACCTTTATTAAAGCAAAATGATTTAAATTGTAGTGTTTCCTTATATCACACGCCTGTATTGAGGGGATTAAGAAAAAAATTTGCACCAAGTAGATGGAATGAATTATTTGGATTACAACATATGAAATTATATATTTTTGATGATACTTTGGTGATAAGTGGAGCAAATTTATCAAATGATTATTTCACAAATAGACAGGATCGGTATTTTGTGATAACTGACAAACATTTATGTGATTTTTATTGTGGTTTAGTGAAATGTGTCCAAAATTTTAGCTTCAAATTAAATAAGAATGACGAAGTTGAATTAAGTAATGGTTGGACTCAATTACCTTATGAAGGCCCAAAAAATAAATTTATTAAGAAAGCTGGAGATATGGTTGAAAGTTACTTGTTGAATGAAAGAAATGATCAAAATTCCCATATAAAAGATGGCTACGGTAGGAAATTAAAGAATAAATTAAAATATATTTTTTATTGCTTCCTATAGATACATGGATCTTTCCATTAGTTCAAATGGGGCAGCTTGGTATTGAACAAGATGCTGTAGTTACAGATCGAATTTTAAGTGAAGCACCTAATGGTACTCAACTTTACATCGCAACAGGATATTTTAATCTTACTCATCAATATATGCAAACCATCATGTATAATTCACAGGCAGATTGTAAATTATTAATGGCACATCCCAATGTAAGTTTTTCAAATTATAGTTGAAATTGTACAAAATATTTTCAAATTATAATTTTAGGCAAATGGTTTTAAGGGGGCAAAAGGAGCTGCTGGTGGTATACCAGATGCATACAGTCTTATAGCACAAAGATTTAGATCAAAATTAGAAAAAATAGGCCAAACACACAGAGTTAGTTTACAAGAATACTTAAAACCTGGTTGGACATATCATGCAAAAGGATTATGGTATTACCTCCCAAATGCTGATTATCCTTGTTTATCGTTAATTGGTTCACCTAATTTTGGTGAACGATCAGTTAAAAAAGATCTTGAAACACAAATTGCAATCATCACCGAGAATATTGAATTACAAAAGGCCATGCATGACGAATGTAAGAAATTATATGGCTTGGGACTTCCTGCTAATGAAACTCGAATTATTCCAAAGTGGGTATATGCCATGGTATTTTTTTTCAGGGCATATTTCTAATAGTAGTTAAAACTTAATTAAATCTTACAAATTATTTATTATATTTATTGTACCTTAAGAGTCTTCTTTGTTATATAATAAATATGTTGTTATTTATAATTTGTAAAATAGAAGTTTCTTTTGCATTTTTTTTTTGTTTTATTATTAACAGTATATAAGGACTTGAATACATTTCACATGATTTAAGTATCCGTAATGACTTTTATACATACTAAATTCTTGTTTAACATTAGATGAATTTGGATGAATATATCTTGATATTTTATCCAATGGTTTTAAAAATATTATCCAAAAATGTTTGTAGGTACATTATAATCATTACTACTGTTGAATTACAAAAGGTCGTACATGAAGAATGTAAAAATTTTAATAACTTACTGTAGATTGATAGACTTGATATTCATTTAATTAATTATATATAAAGTCGAATTTATTACCGCTCGTGTCTTTAGAATCTTTCTTGCAGTTTCAACTAAAAAAAGTCTGCTTTCTGCTCAAACTTGGAAACATTTTTTTCACAATAGGTTTTCCAATAAATATTTGCTGTGCTATTTTCTAGAAAAAAAATTAATTTGGCTTTGTAGAATTATAACAATATAGAATAACAACAATAATATAGAATTGTACATAAAACTAATCTCAATTGTGAAAGAACATTAATGGTTGATTTTAAAGTCAGAAACTTAACGACAAACAAATACTGTACATCTACATAAATTAAACAATATCAGTAGTATAAAATAAATCCATTAAATGACCCATTTTAATGTTGTATATACAATTTGAATTTGATTTTATCTTCATATATAAAATTGTACGGAAGTGTAAATTAAATATCAAACTAAATTGTAATTTAACTCTATAATTCGACAATATTGTGTAAGTATAGTATAAAAATCAAAACTATTTTATACAACATTTTTTAAAACTGCCACTAAAAAATATAAAATAACAAAATATGGCGTCATCTTTCATCTCTTTCTTGGTGCCTTTGCGAACTATGTTGATTGGGTTTTGTGCCTAAAATCGAAACCTTCGACATTTTGTACAATAGTTATTGGATAACACCAAACTATAAATTAGAAAGAAATGAAAATTATTAGTAATTAAAAACTCGATAATTATTTATAATGTAATAAATCATTCTGTGGAGTAGAAATCTCCCTAAATAATTTAAAATTGTGGCGCCCTCTCTTATACAGTGTCTGAACTTCAATTCAATACATTTTGGAATCTACATTAACTGGGTTTGGTACTTGAATTGTGAGCGTTAAAAGTGTGTACAATAGTCATTAGATGGCGCCACAATAAATGAAAATTATTTTATAAATTAAATGTTATTTTATAATAAATCGTACAGCAGTCAAAACCTAGAATAATTGTCTACAATCTATTTTTTAATATAAGAAATCGTATTATAAAAAGAATAATTTCGCCTTAGCTTTTTATCAATAGAAATATGTATCCGGTTTGAGGAATGGGCAGTTAGTGTAGTTGTTAGCTAGCACCTCTAATATATATAAAAATTGTTTGAACATTGAAATTTATTCTGATAATTAAACTACATTTTGTAGCGATTGAATAAATGTGTCAAATATTTTTAAAATTTATAAAAGTACGATATAATAAATTGTATTATAAAAAAAAGAATTGATAATATTTTTTGTAGGCATCTTATCTATTTTTGTTCTTTTATCTGTTAAGTTATAAGAGTATATAAGATCTTTCTTCTTCTTTAAAATTTTTGATTTGCCACTTTCTCTTATTTTATATTTATCAGCGGCGGCTCATATTAAAAAAAATTGGTGGTAGAAGTATACCTACGAAAGGTAAATTGTTATTGCCTTTTTCTTTTATGAAAATAGCGTCGTTTCAAAGAGGAAATTAATACATGTCCAAACTAAATAACCTGTTGAAAGTATAATTTTTTACTTAACTTAAACTTTAAGCCGGTATAGGTCCGCCAAAGTGTTAAATTTCTATTTGCCCATTCACAGAACGACTCCGAAAAAGTTCCGCTGTCTGCGGATGACGTGCACCATAAAACTCGTTAAGTATATGTTTCTATCTCAACATAAATTCTTCTGCATCTATTTATTATGTCACCTCGCTAGAAGACAGACGCATTTCTACTGGTTTAATATTTTTATATAAACTTCTACATAATGATGTCGATTGTACTTTCTTCCTTCAAGAATTGAATTTTCACATTCCTCGATTGTCGATTCGTTATCACACTACATTTTCCTGTCCACCTTCTAGAATTAATGTAATATTAAAGTCGCCTCTATATGTAATGTGCAGTAATTTTAATAAAATATTTTGTACAGGAGACATTCACAGTGACTCCATGGGAGTATTACTCAGACTAGCAATTGAAGACAAGATGAGGGAATTACTAAGTTTTCATTTTTTCTTTGCTTATTTCTGTACTTTTATATATATATATATATCTACATTTTTTTTCTTTAGTCAGGTACTGACATGAAAGGAGTTGTTATGTAGGAAATTTTGTATTTACATTTTGTTCTTCTTGAACATTTGCGTGTATGCGTAATTGATTTTGTCTTATTATTGGAAGAAATTCTGTTGGGCAAAATATAAATATTTAATAATGTTTATGTCACAGAACTGACAACATTAGAAGGTATATTCAATTCTGCCTGATTGTAGTTTCGACTGCGCTTTAATTTATATTTCTATTATATATTTGATCACTGTCTACGAGGGAGCGTTTTTATATTCGCGGAATGAGCGGGTTGTAGAGGGGTGAGTAGGCGCATTGGGGGCGCGGCCTGTGCAGCGACTCATGATTAGTATAAATACGAAGTTTCATTGTTATTAGACAGTTAGTCTTTGAGCTATCGTCAACCAAGTAACATAATCAGGAGTGAAAAGTGAAATATGGAAAAAATCGAATATCGTGCCGTTATAAAGTTCCTTACCAGGCAAGGAAAATCAGTCGCGACCATAATGAATGAGATGTCATTGGTTTACGGCGACTCTTGTCCAGGAAAAATCATGGTGTACAAGTGGCATAGTTTATTTAAACAAGGAAGGGAATCCCTTGAAGACGACCCGAGGCCGGGCAGGAGCATTGAGGTGACCACGCCAGCACTTATCCAAAAAGTTGAACAAATTGTACTCAAAAATGCTCGACTAAAGAAGAAACAACTCGCAGAAATGGTTGGAGTATCCGATACAACAATTTTTAAAATTCTACACGATCATCTCGGCATGTCTAAGGTCAGCGCAAGATGGGTGCCGAGAATGCTCACGCCGCCGCAAAAACAACAGCGCGTAGAGTGTTCGCGTGCATTTTTGGACCTCTGTAATGAAGACAAGGATGGTGTATTGAGTGGAATTGTTACTGGAGACGAAACTTGGGTTCATCATTATGAACCTGAGTCCAAACAAGACTCCATGCAGTGGCATAAAAAGGGCACAGCACATCCCAAGAAATTTAAAGTGTCTCAATCAGCTGGGAAACTCATGGCAACGGTATTTTGGGACTCGGAAGGAATATTGTTGATTGATTATAAAGATAAAGGTGTTTCTATAACCGGAGAATATTACGCTTCAATATTAGAGCGACTAAAAGAAGCCATTAAAGAGAAAAGACGGGGGAAATTGACAAAAGGTGTTCTGCTTTTTCACGACAACGCGCTCGTCCACAAGAGCCGCGTTGCGTTAGCTGCCCTGCATAAGGTGGGCTTCGAAATTGTGAATCACCCACCCTACAGCCCAGACCTAGCCCCGAGTGATTATTACCTGTTTCCGAAAATGAAAAAAGAGCTGCGGGGTAAAAAATTTACTGCTGATGATGAAGTCAAGGAGGCAGTTTCGGCGTATTTTGCAGATAAAGAGAAATCATTTTTTTATGAGGGTATAAATAAATTAATTGAAAGACGTGAAAAATGTATCCGTCTTGCAGGTGAATATATTGAAAAAGAAAAATAATTTGGTTTTTTTATTTCCACCCCTTATCCCCCATTCCGCGAATATAAAAACGCTCCCTCGTATGTAGCTTTAGCTCGAATTCTCATTCTTTTGTGGTCGCATAAATCTGCAACACTTGAAAGAAATTGACCTGGACGTCCATCTTAACTAATTATAGAATATATATGCATTCGATTAATTAAATAAATATAGCGGCCATAATTAAATTAGATGCTTTTATATACATAGTTGAGATTTAGTCAATGTTTTCTTTACAATTGCACAACATTTCAAAGATGTTCATATCATTCATATTTATGGTGGTTAGCTCAAGTCTAGTCCAGTCAAATTAAGAGAGTAGAATATTGAAATTAGAATAAATATTAATCCTAGTTTATTATATCGATATTTTTATATATCAGGCCTTTTCATTCGACATACATTTTTGGCAATGAGAAAATACTTTTAAACTTAATTATTATTATTATTGCAGTTAAATTATATAATAATAATTAAAACACACTAATTCAAATGCTCTTTTCCGTTCTAGGCATACTTACATGTTGTTCCATTTTACTTGAGTACTTGCGTATTTGGTATTTGATACCTAATATTGAATAAACCCCCGGTTTCACAGTAGCGCACAGCCTCGCCGGGAAAACTAGATAGGTGTGATTGTAAATAAAATGAGTAATGTAAGTCAGTACCTTTTCATTTTTTACGTGTTCATGTATCCTGACGTGAACATTCGGTGTAGTATTATATTATCAGCATATTTCAATTGTTGATTCGGTCAAATGCGCGTTCTACGTCTAATGAATATTCGCGAATTTAAAAAAGTCCTTCGTACCACTTTCACGCTCTTGCTTTTCATTGTCACATTTCTATAGGCATATAATTTTAAAATTGGGATTCTTATTTATACATGCACATAATTTATCGGTTGTACTGGTACTTACATTATTTGTTTGACTTCCTACAGAGAGGGGCTTGCAAGAGATGGACGACATTAAAACAATTTCGGAAATTTGCTCTATTTGTGTTTGGATTTCGAAATCTGTAAACAGTTACCATTTTAATGAAATTCTTTGAGCTTCTTGTAAATTTAACTTCAAAATTCTAGTTTTAACAATGTGAAACTGTTTTCTGTTGTATATTACTGGTCGAAACCACATTCTTCATCTTGTTAATACTGGCCGTGGTGACAACGGAATGCTAGGATGAGAATTTTAAATTCGCTAATGTGTTTCCATTTAATAAAAACTTGTTTGGTAGAAGCTAATTAATTTATCTACGTTTAAGTAGCTGTTTCTAATATACTCTGATACCAGATGAATTGCATGGGACAAACATGTTATGTGAAGCACTTTAGGAAATGAGAGTTTTAGTATTTTGCCAGCTTTAACCATGCTTGAATCGTCATCTGCTACTAATATAACAATTTGGGCTAGATATAAAGAATTCCCCAACAGCATTTTTTATAGTTTACACTGTATTACGTGTTTTTCTTAAATATTTTACTGCATAAAAGAAGAGGCAACAAAGTCTTATCGCTTTCTAAAGTGTGTATTAATATATTTAAAACACATTTTTTAAGCATCTGTAGTTTCAATAGCAGATAACCAGATTTTCTTATTTTCTAACTCTTCTTAAGGTCCGTAATTGTGTCTTTCACTCATGATAAATTATATTGTAATTGTCTTCTGGCTGCTAACTTACAATGTGGAATATATTTGCTTTAAAACTGATGAAAATTCTCATCATCCACTACATGAGAAACGTTGCGCACAAATATAATAATAAAATCAAATACGAGTTTATAATATGGTATTTCACATTTTGCTTTCAACATATGATGTATGCTCTTAATGTGACTTTAACAACCCATAATATCATATGGCAAAATACTAATCTTGTAAGTAACAAATTTAATTATAGTTCTTATATATTCTAACATAGATAAACGATTTAGAAATGTATATACCCCCGTCATAATTCACTGACATAACGCACACGTTCAACCTTCATCGGTTCCTGTCGCTAATTACCCTGAGGATTATTTAGCGTTACTGCTAATCTGTCTACTGCTAGATAAAAACATCAAATGTATATTAAATTAGTTACATCATTCACAATTTATAAAATTTTAGAGCCTCGGTGAATCTAATTCGTATTCTTCATAAAGTGTCTTACGTCTAACAATTTAGACACAATTTGCCATGAAAATACCATACGATTGCATTATTTCCATTATCTTGTCACGGGTCATTGAAAAAGGATAATGGAAAAAGAAAAGGTATTTCCTTTCTCTTTCCGTTTTGTTAAGATAACAAATTATTTTTAACTATACACTGAACTGGTAATTCAAAAAGTATTTTTACGAGTATATCGGAGCAAATCAGATAATATATTTTACAATGTATTATCTGAGCCGGATATATTTAGTTCCTATAGCACAGAAGGGATTTTTCGCATTCACCTACACATAAGTACGAGGAATCCATTCCCCAAGACAATTTCAACATCTGTTTTGTGCAATACATTATAAAACGAACTTATAATTTCTTTTTGGTATGATAAATAGCATATATACATATTCTACTGTATAGAACCTACATGCGGTCATTGCTCTAGTTAACTTTTAAGTAAATTTACCTTGTCCTCACAGCAGATACGATTTTCGCATACTTTTCGATCTATTTTTCACTGTAAATATTTCCATTGTGTCAATTTTATTTGCTACCTTGTCTTCTTAATTTGAATAATTTTTAATTTGTACCAGCTTCTAATTCGTATATTTTTTAATAGTAATGCAAGACTCCATTTTCCATCTATCAATTAACAACGCAGTAAAGTGCTGTTACAAATTAAATTCCTCGCAATACGTTTTTGAGTTATTTCTAGTCCAAAATGAGAATTATTTTCTGATCGTTTTTCTTCTTTAGATATCTTTATTCTCTTGTGTGTTTGTCTTGGTTGTTGGGCTGTAACAACTATTATTGTAAGTATATTTCGCTTTTCACTATAAAGGAAATTTGCAATAATAATTACTAGTGAGTTAAGTACTGTGTAAATATTTATGTGGTTGTATTAGCCAGTTTCAATTGAATCACTTACAAATATGTAAGTTCTGGATTTCCTTGTTTTTACTATGTATTTATATCTGTTTAGATTTTTTCATTGTATATAATTTTATATTTACCATTATTTCACTTTATTCTCCCCTATATGACTACCCATTTATCCATCATCTAATCTCCAAGTAGCCAAATTTATAAATACTAATTACAAAATTAAACAAAGCAATGGATTAGGAAGAAAACCTCAATAAGTAATATTTTCAAATGCATGTTTGATTCAATAAAAGAACAACAAACCACAAAATATATTACTATTCTAACAAAAACAATATTAAAATGGAAAAAACAATTTACTACTTTATCTTAGATAAAAAAAAAGTAATTAAAAAAGTCGGTAAACTTATTGAACCTTTATCCAGTCTATTACAATATTAGCCATAGGTATTGACTCCCGTAAGACAAATGCATGAGCAAAGCCTTTATCACAAACTTCAGCTTTAATATTTGGAATGTCTTGTTTCAAATTATAATAATAACTAGGTGGCACCCAGCCATCAGTAGCACCATAATATAATCTAACTGTATTAATATTTTCTTTTAAAACTTCATCGTCTCTCTGTTTTACCTTCATCATTTCTTCTGAAGCCATATTAAGTACATTCCCAATGACAAATGGATTAATAAAATTTCTAATCATGTCGATATTTTTGTCAGGTAATCCTAATAATTTGCAATAAACATGTACTAAAAAATTTTGTATGGGTAGTGGTAATAAATTAAAAAATTTAATAAGTAAAAATATAAAAAAGAATAGATGCCTAAAAACTCCCACGAATAATTTTCCATTGTTTGATTCTGCCATACGTTCAATAGTTGGAAATAATAAATAACTATTAGTGACTCTGGAATTAATTGAAGGTATTTTTAAAAGCTCCAAAATTATATATGATCCTATAGAATGTCCAATGAATGTAATTTTAGCATTTTTAGGGATGAATCTTTCTATAAAGCATTCCTAAAACATAATTTAAAGACAATTTTAAAGAAAAAAAAGTATGCTCGAACACAGTACCTTGTGTTTTATTTGCCCTTGTAAACTATACAGATGTTTATTTTCATCCGGAAGTGGCATACTTTCTACATCAATAACTTCATGTCCAGCATGACCAATACCCCAAACATTGTAATTAGTTTTTTTATAAATTTCCTCTAAAAATTCTAGGTAAGGTTCCAATATACCTGGATTACCGGAAATCAAAATAATATAATTTAAATTTTCAAAAGGATCATTAACAGGAGCATTTCTTAAAGTTCTTCCCCATGTAACAACTTTTGTAGGAACATCATTTACAGTAACCCATTGAACTTCTTTCGCACTCATGATCGTGCTATTTGATATTGATGTAAACGTTTCAATTACATCAATATTAATTACATGACAAATATATTAAAATGGATTTTTGTAAATTAAGTATTTACCAAAATAATTTGGTAAGATAAAGCGCTATCTTTTAGTTGAGAATATTACAACAATCTTTCATGAATAGGAATTTATCAAACATTAACTTAAATAGATCTATCTCCTTCTGGAAGATAAAATAAAAAAATATATCAGAAGATAACATAAGTAATAACTTGAGTAACCATCATGTGGCGCTGACACTTATTTTTTTCTGGGAAATCAAAATTATTGTTTATTATAAAATGCTTTTTCTCTGATTATTTATAAAAGCGTAGTTTCCGAATATTATTATTGTTGTTACTTTTATTTTCTAATAAAATATCAAATTACTAAAAGAAATAATAGTTGTTACGACGACGCACATCATTAATGGAAAAACTGGAAGTACTTTAAATCGATGGAATTAGCTAGTAATTAATGCATAACAAATATATGATGTAAAGTTCACTTTTAGTTATGGAAAATAATAACAGAAATTAACCAAAGGTGGAAATTAATACTTTAGTAAAAAAAATAAAAAAAAAAATATTTCTTTTGCCATCTATAGGAATATATCTGAACTTTTAAGTACTTACTAGGACATTTATAGTAGAAATTTGTTCACCAGATGGCCCCAAATAAAAGATCAAATTGAATAAATTCCTTTATTTCGTGTCTAGTATTTTTTAAAATTTTATTAGTTTATTTATTTTAGTACTATATAGGAAATTTATATCTTGGATTTGTGTGTACAAATGTAAAATATTCTTTACATTATTGGTATTTTTTAAATTGTCTATTTTTCTTTTCCCCTTTTCGCAAATATTGTAGGTTTTTCTTATATTTATTTGCTTTGATAATGGAGTTTGGGCAGTGGAACTGGGTAACAATAACAAGTTAATATCTTGTTTACGACACGTTTCGAGTTATCAACTCTCATCAGATAAACTATGGTCTTATTAACGAACTTATTCTCTGTGGATTTTCGTATCGTATGCGATACAGCAAAGAATGAAAAAAACATTACCTTCCTCTCTCGTCTAAATGAACGAAAGAATAAAGTACGTATTCATCTCGCTTAATGGATAACTACGTTAGACGAACACTTTTAACTTAGTGAACCAAAATAAATTTTGTTATCAGTGTACGAGAATAAATTCTCATGTTAATCATACCTTGTTTTCGACGTGTTTCGAGTTATCGACTCTCTTCAGGTAAACTATGGCATTATTAACGAATTTATTCTCAGTACGAATTATCATATCATTATTTCCTTTTTTTCAGTCACAAAAGTGTTCGTACACCCCGTGAATGTTAAATTTCATTAAATGTGAATATTCGGCTATGATAAAGCATATTTACTTTCATTTAACAACGATAAAGATCTCTAAAAACAACATGAAAACCGTTTTCATTTGCAACTACAAACGTATTTGCTAAATAATCTAACATCGAGTGTCACAAGTTTTCATACACTTCATTTATATAAAATATTTCTCTATTGTAAGCCATAAATTTGGAACGAATTCTGTAACTCCTTTTCATAATATCATTTGTGAAAAATAAACATTTGATGCTTTTGCAATGATAAGTTGTGAAAGCAATCACGTTTTATTATTGACGAAACTACAGACGTAAAAAAGAACAAGTTGACAAATGTTTTTATACGTGTCATGAAAGTCGATACCATATTTCATTGTTTGTAAAGATTACAAAGTACTAATGCTAAATGTATAATGGAGTTAGTACAGAGAATACTACAGAAAGACATTTTGGTATCAATAATCGCGCGCCATTAGTGCAGCCGCATATATGTGGAAGGTCGAAGTTTCATCGAAAAGCGCTCTTTCCAAATTATTACAACCAACATTAACGCTTTACACTTAGTAGCAGAAAAATATTAGAAAAAGGTACCCATATATAAACAAACTAATATCAAGGGCGAAACAGTTTTTTTAACGTCGCCACAGTGCATGAAGGAGTTGCGCAGAACTTGTCCAGGAGTTTCTAAAACACCCGAACCAATTCTAATCGCATGAGTAATTTGGTAAAAAGCTGAGTTTCATTAATGGGTGTTTTTTTAAGCTGCGTGAGAACTATCGATGTCGATAACTATGGTTTGACAATCGATAACGTCAAACTGTGTGTTGTATGTTACTACATATAATAATAATAATAATAGTCCTTATTTCTACAAGATATTTGTACTTATTATATTAAATGCATGGGTAGAAGTAGCGTCATAAATATATACTGATTATAATCCTTAACCTTAGAAATTAAAATACTATCTTAGGGAGTACGGATCAAATAGTAATGGGCTTTTTTTATGCTGCATGAGAACTATCGATATCGATAACTGTGGTTTGACAGCTGATAATGTCAAACTATGTTGACATTTTTGTTCAGTAAGGTTTGGCAAGTTATCATGAATCATTTAACGCCAGAACAACACTTCCAAATTGTGGAAATTTACTTTGAAAAAAGTAAATCTGTGCGCGAAGTTCATAGAGCACTTCGTCCATTTTACGGCAACATAATCGGCCTAGTGAGCAAACAATTCGTGTAGTTATTGCTCGTTTTCGCACTAATTCTACTCTTCTCGATTCAAAACCATCAACAAGACAAAGAAATATGTGTACCGAAGAGAATATTGCTCATGTAGCGCGAAGTATTGAAGAAGACGTCAAAATGTCGATTCGTCGTCGTTTTCAACTTCTTGGCCTTTGTCCTTCGACTACGTGGAAAATTTTACGCAAGGATCCTGGCTTACGTGCCTGTAAAATACAGCTCGTGCAAGAATTGAAGCCAAACGACCATCGTTTGCGTCGCATTTTTTCTGATTGGGCTCATTTGAAACTGGCCGATGAGGGTTTTTATCAAAGAATTGTGTTTAGCGATGAAGCTCATTTCTGGTTAAATGTCTTCGCCAATAAGCAAAATTGCCGTATTTGGAGGGAAGACAATCCTCAAGTCGTTAACGAATCACCATTACATCCATTAAAATTGATTGTTTGGTGCGGTTTACACGCTCGTGGCGTCATCGGTCCTTATTTCTTTCGAAATGAGGAAGCAGCTGCCGTTACAGTGAATGGCGAGCGCTATCGTGCCATGCTGACTGAATTTTTGTTTCCAAACAATTAATCAGCTAAACATCGACGACATTTGGAATCAACAAGACGACGCAACTTGTCATACAGCGCGCTTAGCAATCGATTTATTGCAAAATCAATTTGGCGACAACTTTATTTCCAGAAGTGGTCTTGTTCACAGTTCCCCTCGTCCGTGCGATTTAATGCCCCTGGATTACTTTTTATGGGGCTATGTTAAGTCATTGGTTTATGCCGACAAACCAGAAAAATTATCCACCAGATCATAATAAAAAAAAATTTCATTCTAACAATATTTCTGTCTTGTATTATTATTTAAAGTTTTCAAGCTCTTAAAAAAACACCCGTTATAAATGTTTAATAGAAAAAGAAAAAATAACTCAAAATTAATAATCTTTTAATAATCACACTCGTCTTTCATCGAAAAATCTTTGTTCTAATTAAATTTCCAATTGTTTCATTCGTTATGTTCTCAAGTCTATTCCGAAACTGCTGCATCGAAGTAGGGCAAATTTTCCTGACCCTTCTATCGCATTCGTCCCATAACTCCAGCGAAATTAAATCAGGATTTGAGGCGGCCATGTTATAATTTGTAAGATGCTTTCTGTCTGCTTTTCTTCTAAATAATCCTTGTATGTTCTAGCAGTACGTTTGGGATCATTGTCATACACAATTATAAAATTTTCTCCAATTGAGCGCAAACTAGATAGAATTGCAGTAGTTTCTAAAATCGCTAGATAAGTTTCATTGTGTATTATTCAAACAATTTTGGTCAAATTTCCAGTTCCCTGGAATGAAAAACAAACCCAAACTAAAATAGAATCGCTGCAATGCTTTATAGTTGGTACGAAGCAAATGTGGAGTATTATTTTTTTGGATCTTCTGTCGAAAACTCGACATCGTTGATCGAATAAATCAATTTTCGATTCGTCAGTTTAGAGGACATTTCACTGTTCTTCTGTCCAGTCATTATGTTGTTGGACACTCGCCTTGTTACGATCCTGGTCCGCAGGAAAAATATCCCAACTCTACAAATGATTCAATGATTTTGTATTCTATTATTAGTTCTAGATCTACAGTATTATTTAAATATTAAATTTGAGTTTAATTTCTATTGCATTTTCTTTGTTTTTCTACATATCTCTGGTTGGCCAAATTTCTGTGAGCGGTAGTGTATATATTTTTTGACTTATTTGGATTATTTCTGTTGTACAGAAATAAATTATTATTGTTATATATTTCTCATTATCATTACGAAAAATTATAGGAAAGGTAGAGAAAAAATGAAAGATCAAAATATAGCATATATTTTATTGAGTCATTTAGTTTTCATCCATTCTACGACCATTTCCGCCATTTGTATCGAATGTTGTATTACAAATGAATGCGCAAATCCTTTGGAGCAAAGTTCAGCATCTATATTTGGTATATCTTTTTTAATATTTTCATAATAACTTAACGGTGTCCAAAGGTCATTCATTCCGTAGTACAACTTGATATCATCGACGTTATTTTTTAATACTTCATTATCTCTCTCCTTAATATTAAGTGTTGCTTCTAAACCAACCGTACAAACATTTTGTAGAATATAAGGATTAATGAAGTATTTAAATAAATCAGAAAAATGGTCAGGTATGGAACGCTGCTTTAAAAAGATACTTAATATAAAATTCTGTGCAAAAGTCGGTAGAATTTGAAAAAATTTTGCTGTTGGTTTAACCAAAAACCATAGCGGTTTTAAACGATTTAACATAAATTGTCCATTCGCAGTTTCCCTTAAATTTTCAAAAGCTGGAAATAATAGATAGTTTTTCACGACTCTGTCTTTTATTGAATCTATTTGTAAGAGTTTTAAAACTATGTATGTTCCCAGGGAATGACCAATAAATGTTATTTTCACATCCTTGGGTACGTAATTTTCTATTATTGTTATCTAAAAGAAATTGAAACTGTAAATAATCAGTACAAATTATTAAAGTAAATAATGAAATTACAGGGTGTTTCAAATTTCGCGGTTTTTTTAAAGAATAAATAAAACACATAATTTGCATTCACTTTCAAAAACTTTTTATTGGTAATTGAAGTATCAGTTATCATCCGACGATATCGATCACCGTTGACAGTTACAGCTTCACCAGCAGCATTTTCAAAGAGGTAAGGTCCAATTACACCACCTAACCATAATGCACACCAAACAGTAATTCGTTTAGGATGCATAGGTTTCTCATGAATAATTCGTGGATTTTCCTCACACTAGATACGGCAATTTTGTTTAATAACATAGCCACCAAGTTCAAAATGAGCCTCATCGGAAAACATTATTTTTTGAGAAAAATCAGCTGGTTGTTCATGGATGAAATTGACAAATGAACAACGTTTTAAATGATCTAATGGCTTCAGTTCCTGTGTTATTTGAACCTTATATGCCTTCAGAGCTAAATCCATGTGTAAAATACGCCATGTTGCTGATCCACTAAGTCCAAGTTGTGAACGTCGTCTAATGGACATTTCAGGGTATTCAGCAACACTTTCACGAACCAAACCAATATTTTCTTGTGAACGACTACTACGACTGTATTTTTCACTTTTTTGATCTTCCACAGAACCGGTTTCTTGAAATTTTTTAATAATTCGACCAATAGTGCTTTCAGATGGACGATTATATAAACCATAAAATTCGCGTAATTTGCTAAAAACTCTTTTCACAGAGCGCCGATTTTCATAAAATAATTCAACAATTTGAACGCGTTGTTGTATCGTGTACAAAGCCATTTTTATAAATGCCATACATCACACTTTTTAAATGCCCACATACTCAGACAAATTGAGTGCGCCACCTATATTTTATTTATTCTTAAAGAAAACCGCGCAATTTGAAGCACCTTTTATGTGAAAGAAAATCGGTAACCAAGTCTCAAATATGCTTAAATAGGCAAAGTGATGTGTATTTGTCGGTACGAAACTAATTAAGTATTATTTAGACATGAATTTACCTTATGATTTATTTGTCCTTCCAAATTAAATAAATGTTCGTTTCCTTTTGAAGGGGGCATAGTATAAGATTCAATATAGTCATGTCCAGCGTGAGCTATACTCCATATAGTTTGGTTAGTTCTTTTATGTATTTCTTCCAAAAAATCTATGTAAAAATCAATCAGGCCAGGATTACCCGGTATGAAAATGATGTAATGTGAGTTTTCTTTTGGTACGTCTGTTAAAGTGTTTCCCCATGTTCTGATTTTTGTGGGTATACCCCTAATACTGATAATTTCCGTACTGCACATTTTTTAAAACACTAAAAATGACTGGAATAACAAAATACATTACCCTATTTATACTAAATTTATTATTGACATGATTAGATGTGTTCAAAGTAATAATACCCGATCAAAGTCTAAACTTTTAATTCACTATTTATTGTGCACTTATCAATATTAGTTACAAAATAAATACAAGGCGTTTTTACAAAATAACGAATATTTGTGGGAACTTTGACATGAGGAAGTAAAAATTTAAATATCTCTTCTGCTATTTAAAATTATTGTTTATATAATTATTTTATATATGAATAACTGCAAACTATTTTTAGCAATTCTAGCAAATAGCTGATGTGAATTATTTTAGTTTTATTCTTTATCAGAATACTCTTTCAATTTTATGTTGAATTTGGTTTTAAATTAAATGGATATTAAATGAGAAATATGCAATAATAAATTATTTCTGTCCAACAGAAAAAAAAATCCAAATACTACCAAAAACATATACACTACCGTTCACGGAAATTTGGCCAAACAGAGATACATAGAAAAACAAAGAAAATATAATAGAAATTAAATTCAAATTTAATATTTATATAATAATGTAGATCTAAAACTAATAGTAAAATATTGGGTTGGCAACTAAGTACTTTCGGTTTTTACTGATAGAGAGCGTTGCTTTATTTTTTGTATAACGTATGTTAGTGCTGTACTTTACCGTTTGTCGCGTGATACTAGTCACATTGACGTAACTTCAGAAGCAAGTGGTGCGTGATTTTTATTAAAGCTATTAGTTGTGGGTTAATTTTAAATGGAGTGCAGAAACGAACATTTTCGACATATTTTACTTTTTTATTTCCGTAAAGGAAAGAAAGCTGCTGCGGCTCACAAAAAGATATGTGAAGTTTATGGTGCTAATTGCTTAACAGAGCGCGCGTGTCAGAATTGGTATAAAAGATTCCGTTCTGGAGATTTTTTCCCTCAAAGATGAGCAACGTTCTGGTCGGCCTACTGAAGTTGATGATGACCAAATCAAAGTCATAATTGAAGAGAATCGTCATATAACTGTTCGAGAGGTTGCGGAGAGGTTACATGTATCGCACACAACAATTGAAAAACATTTAAAATGTCTTGGGCTAGTTAAGAAGCTTGATATTTGGGTACCTCACGAATTGAAAGAAATTCATTTAACATAAAGAATCAACTTTTGCTATATGCACCTTAGACGAAATGAAACCGACCCTTTCTTAAAAAGAATCATCGCTGGTGATGAAAAATGGGTCCTGTACAGTAACATAGTTCGAAAACGATCATGGAGCAAACACGATAAACCAGCTCAAACCACATCGAAAGCTGAATTGCATCCAAAAAGATCATGCTGTCAGTTTGGTGGGATTACAAAGATGCTGTGTTTTTTGAGCTGCTTCCAAGGAACCAAACGATCAATTCTGATGTTTACTGTCAACAATTAATAAAACTGGACGAAGCAATCAAAGAAAAACGGCCATAATTGTCAAATCAGAAAGGTGTAGTTTTCCACCAAGATAATTCAAGGCCTCACACATCTTTGGCAACTCGTGGGAAACTATTGGAGCTTGGCTGGGAAGTGATGCCACATACCCCACACAGCCCTGATCTAGCACCATCTGATTATCGTTTGTTTCGAAGTTTGCAGAATTCTTTGAATGGTAAAACTTTCACAAATGACGATGACCTTCACTCGCACCTGGTTCAGTTTTTTGCTGATAAGGACCAGAAATTTCATGAGCGCGGAATCATGCAGCTGAAAGAAAGATGGCAAAAGGTCATTGAGCAAAATGGAAAATATATAATTGATTAAAAACTATTCTTTGTTTAAAAAAAGTGTTTTATTTTATACTACAAAACCGAAAGTACTTAGTTGCCAACCCAATACATTATTGAATCATTTGTGCACCTGCGTCTTATAAATGAAAACAGCACAATTTATCGGAAATGTCTGACTAAATAATTGTTCCAAGAATTTATCCCTTTGTTGAATAGAACTATAAAATCTCGAAAACAGGTAACAGCTTTATACAGAACAGTATTTTGTAGTACTGTTTTTACCACGGTGTAGCTTGCAAGTGTTTTTACTTAGCATTCGGCTGTGTTAAAGTGTTACTAATAACAATTTCATTTTTAATACTGTGTTGTAATGCCGCGTTGAAAATTAATTGGTGTTGAAAAGTAACCATTATTGTATTGCACAAGGAAGGCTATATAAGCCGGTAAATTAGTGAGACAAAATATTTAAAAATGTATAGTCAATAGTCAAATACAGTCGGTATGAAGATACAGGAGGTGTTGAATACTCGTCTCAAATTACCACGGGAGCTGATGATAGGCAAATACAACCAATTATCAAAAGGAATCGCAGGAAAACAGCACCAGAGATAGCGTTAGAATTCAATCTTGGAGTTTCAGTAAGTACGGTTAAATTTCGCTTACAAGAAGATAATCTGCATGGACGCGATTAAAAAAGGTCGGAATGGGCACGGAAACATAGTGACTGGACAGAAGAACAGTGGAAAAATGTCTTCTGGTCTGATGAATCTATTTGAGCTAATCAATCAACGACATTTTCGTCAGAAGATTCCGAGCCGAAAAAATACTCCGAGATTGCATTGTACCAACTATAAAACATGGCGTTGGTTTTATTTTACTTTGGGGTTGTTTTTCATTCTAGGGAACTGTAAATTTAATGAAAGTTCATGGAATGATTTAGCAGGAAAATGATCTTGAGATTTTAGAACTACTATTCCATCTCTTTTGCGCTTAATTGGAGAAATTTTTTTATTTATGCATGACAGTGATTCGAAACATACTGCTAAAATATGCAAGGATTATCTGGCAGAAAAGCAGACAGAAAACATTTTGCAAATTATGATGTGGTCGCCTCAGAACTCTGATTTGAATTCCACTGAGTTGTGAGACGAACTCGATAAAAGGACCAGAAAAATTTGTCTTACTTCGAAGCAACAGCTTTGGAATATACTCCATAACTATTGGGAATACACTCCAAAACGATTGGAATAATATATCGAATGAAGCAATTGGAAAACTAATCAGAATACCACGTGTTCAGGCAGTACTGGATTCAAAAGGGACTTTTCGAGAAAAGATGAGTGCAATTAATTATAGGTTATTAACTTTGAGTTGTTTTTCTTTTTCGCTTATATTTTTATATACACTTGCAATAATATATAAGTGTATTATGGTTTTAAGATATACAAACTGACGAGAACATTTATTAAATGCACTTTGTCTATAACCAACATAAACTATAGAGTGGCACTGTAAAAATATC
The DNA here is from genome assembly GCA_031893035.1 of Dermolepida albohirtum. NCBI lineage: Eukaryota > Metazoa > Arthropoda > Insecta > Coleoptera > Scarabaeidae > Dermolepida > Dermolepida albohirtum. The sequence continues at coordinate 426,828 of JAVIWB010006595.1, forward strand.
AATATTCGATAAAGGATAATGACCTTTTGTAACTTCTATTTTTTTTTCTTGCTGTTGACTTATAATGAGCACAAAATATTATAGGATAGGTAAAGGAAAAATGAGAGATCAAAATATAGCATATATTTTATTAAGTCATTTATTTTGCATCCATTCCACCACCATTTCGGCCATTGGTATCGAATGCTGTATTACAAATGAATGCGCAAATCCTTTGGAGCAAAGTTCAGCATTTATATTTGGGATGTCTTTTGTAATACTTTCATAGTACCTTAACGGTGTCCAAAGGTCATTTTTTCCGTAATACAATTTGATATTGTCAATATTATTTTTCAATACTTCATTATTTCTTTCCTTAATAGTAAGTGTTGCATCTAAACCAAACACAGCAAAATTTTGTAGAATGTAAGGATTAACGAAGTATTTAAATAAATCAGAATAATGTTCAGGTATAGAACGCTGTTTCAAAAATAAATTTAATATAAAATTCTGTGCAAAAGTCGGTAGAATTTGAAAAAATTTTGCTGCGGGTTTTACCAAAAACCACAGTGGTTGTAAGCGATTTAAGATAAATTGTCCATTCTCAGTTTCTCCCAAATGTTCAAAAGCTGGAAATAATAGATAGTTTTTCACGACTCTGTTTTTTATTGAATCTAGTTGTAAGAGTTTTAAAACTATATATGTTCCCAGGGAATGACCAATAAATGTTATTGTCACATCCTTGGGTACGTAATTTTCTATTATTGTTATCTAAAATAAATTGAAACTGTAAATAATCAGTACAAATTGTTAAAGTTAATAATAATAAAGCTGTATGAAAGAAAATCGGTAACCTAGTCTCAAATATGCTTAAATAGACAAAGTACGAGGGTAGTTTGACAAGTAGTGAGAATGGACAAGAAAAATGAATTTTTTAAATACAAACTAATTTTTATTTTTCAATATATTCTCCTAAAAGAGCAATACATTTATTCCAACGGTGCTCCAATGCCCTTATGCCATCTCTAAAATACGATTCCGGAAGGCTTGCAAAATACTCATTTACGAAGATGATAAGCTCGTCGTTAGACGAAAATTTTTTTCCGCTTAGTGCCGTCTTCAATTTTGGAAAAAGGTGGAAGTCGGCAGGGGCTAGATCCGGCGAATAAAGCGCATGCGGTACTAATTGGAAATGTAACTCGTGGATTTTTGACATCGCAACTGTGCTGGTATGCGAGGGAGCGTTGTCTTGGTGAAACAGAATCTTTTTCTTTGCCATTCCTGGCCGTTTAGCAGGAATCTCAACATTTAATTTTTGTAGAAGTTATGCATAATATGTCCGTTTATTGTGGCACCTTTCTGAAGGTAATCAATGAGCAAAATGACCTTTGAACCCCAAAAAATTGATGCCATCACCTTGTTTGCCAATAAAGTGGTTTTCGCTTTCTTTGGAGGTGCAGAACCACGTTCTAACCATTGTTTTGACTCTTGTTTAGTTTCGGGCGTACTGTAGTGTATCCAAGTTCCATCGCAAGTAATAAATCGCCTACAAAAATCAACCGGATTCCGCTTATAAAGGTCCAAACACTCATTGGAAATGTGCAAACGAGCGAACTTTTGATCAGTTGTAAGCAATCGCGGCACCCATCTTGCCGAAAGCTTGGAAAGGCCCAATTCTTTCGTTAAAATGTAGTGTACGCGTTCTGTTGAAATGTTTACCATGTCTGCTATCTCTCTCACTTTGAGTCGTCGATCTTGCGTAATAATATTATGGGTTTTTATAATCATTTCTTTAGAAGTCACGATTTTGGGTGCCCCAGAGCGCGCTTCATCAACACAGCTTGTTCTACCACGTTTAAATTGGAGCAGATTCACCCTAATGTTTCCCGTCACTCATCTTTTATTTCGGTAGCTTTCATACCCTTAACTCCGAAGTATTTAATCACCGCACGATACTCTGCTTTTTCCATTTTAACAAAAGGGCGTGTGGCTAAACTAATCAACCGATTTATCTAAATATCGGAATGTAAATAAATATATAGCCAACCTAAATTACAGTGCATTTGTTTTATCAATTAGAGCGCCACCTATGTGTCATTCTCACTACTTGTCAAAATATCCTCGTAATGTGTGGTTTTCAGTACGCAACTAATTAATTATTATTTAAATATGAATTTACCTTATGATTTATTTGTCCTTCCAAATTAAATAAATGTTCGTTTCCTTCTGAAGGGGGCATAGTATAAGATTCAATATAGTCATGTCCAGCGTGACCTATACTCCATATAGTTTGGTTAGTTCGTTTATGTATTTCTTCCAAAAAATCTATGTAGAAATCAATTAGGCCTGGGTTACCCGGTATGAAAATGATGTAATGTGAGTTTTCTTTTGGTACGTCTGTTAAAGTGTTTCCCCATGTTCTGATTTTTGTGGGTACACCTCTAATACTGATAATTTCCGTGGTATACATCATCTGAAACGCTAAAAAGGACTGGAATAATAGAATACATTTAACCAATTTATACTAAATTTATAACTTACTAACATGATCAGATATGTTCAAAGTACTAATACCGGGTCAAAGTCTAAACTTCTAATTCATTATTTACTGTGCGCTTAGTTCTACTAGGTGGGCCAAAAGTCACCATGGGGTTTAAAAATTTAATAACTTTTGCGTTTATATATATTTTTTTATTTTTTTTTCAGATTATATAAATAACACTTGGAGAATAAATAATGGAGAGATTCACAACTGAACAAAGAACGAGAATAATAGAATTTTATTATTTAAATCAGCGATCAATTATTTTAACGCAAAGAGTATATCGTCGACATTTTAACGTCAGAATTTCGTACTCTGAAGCAATGATTCGTTGCTTAGTTCATCGTCACCGCCAACATGGCACTGTAAGAGATTTGCCTCGAACCGGTAGACCACGTTTAATTCGCACTGCGGAAAATATTGAACGTGTAGAGCAAAGTGTTAACGAAATACCAGAAACATCTATCAGAAGGCGTTCTGCTCAGCTAGGAATAGCTCGTACGTCATTACGGCGCATTTTAAAAAAAGGTTTACTGTTATTTCTATATAAGGTGCAATTGGTACAAGAACTAAAACCCGTAGATCATCAACAACGTCTAAGTTATGCAGTTAAATTTCAACAATTGGCCAGAAATGTTATCAAGTTTATTGAAAATCCGATTATGAGTGATGAAGCTAATATTTATTTGGATGGCTGTGTTAATAAGCAGAACTGTAGGTTCTGGGTTTCTGAAAATCCAAGAGCCATTCAACAACGTCAATTGCACCCCTTTAGGTGTACAGTATGGTGTGGCATTACATCTGAAAATATTATTGGGCCTTACTTCTCCGAAAATGAAGATGGAAGTGCTGTAACCGTAAATGGAGAGCGGTATCGGTTTATGATACCAAAAATTTTTTACGTCCTGCTCTTGAAAACAAACCTGAGATGTGGTTTCAGCAGGATGGAGCAACTTCCCACACTGTCCGAGACACAATGGCACTTTTAAGTCAAATTTTTGGAGAGCGAACAATTTCCAGAAATTCGGCAATTAATTGGCCAGCGCGTTCGCCAGATTTGTCAGCACCCGACTATTTTCTTTGGAGTTATTTGAAGGAGCGAGTATATGTGAACAAGCCCGAGGCAATCCTTGAACTCAAGGCCAACACTGTTCCAGAAATTCGAGCGCTACAGCCACAAATTTTGAAAGATGTTATGGCAAATGCTCTAAATCGAGTCCATTATTGCGAAGCCGAAAAAAAAATTAAAAAAATATATAAACGAAAAAGTTATTAAATTTTTAAACCCCACGGTGACCTTTGGCTCACCCAGTACTAGTCATAATAAATACAAGTGCATTTTTTTCAAAAATAACGAATAATTTGAAATTTTGACATTAGCAAATAAAGTTTAAATATTTCTTCTATAATATAAAATTACTGTTTACAGAATTGTATTACATAAAACTTCGCAAACTATTTTTAGCACTTCCAGCAAACTACTAATGCGAATTATTTTAGTTCTACTCTTTATCAGAATATTCTTTTAATATTATGTTTAATTTGGTTTTAAATTATTTCATAAGTGATGTATGCAGGTAAGAAGAAAAAGTTTGTTTTGACAGGTTTTGATATGCTTTGCTCGCAATTTTAATTAAAACTATAATACTTGTCTGCATGTTTTATTTAATTGCATATACTTACATAAACTGACCTCTAAAAGTTACATCTAAAATTTTGAATCTTTCACCTTACCTACTTTTACCAATTATTATTTTAACGATTACATAAAGCAAGTGCACTGGCATATCATTTTAAAGCATTGTTCTCAATTTATTTTGTAATGATATTGAGTTTAATGTTGACATACTGTATTACACTTTTTTATTTCTTAATTTTGATGTGCTTGTTCTGTATTGTTATTGGCCAATTTGCATTTTTTATTTTGTTATTTAATCATTTATTTTTTTTACTTGTTAATTTTTAATCAGTTCAAAGTTTTAATTTCTTTTTATTCAATTTAGTTAAGTAAAATTTTAAAGACGACCCTGTCGCACTTTAAATTTTTATATTCTTTTAGCTTTTCACATATTTCGAAATTTTTGTATTTATCATGAACTAATTTTTTTCATTTCAACATACAGTCAAAATTTAATAAAAATGTATTGAATGAAGCTCCTTTTAAAACACCCGCAAAATAAGTTTTGAATTTAAAAAAAAAATGTCGTAATTCATTCACAAAATACTGCGAAAAAGATGTCTTTGGTTGCATAGTACATGAAAAAATGATTTTTTTGTAAAAATACATACATATATTGAAATTGTTGTCTATTCATTGTTAATAATTGCTAATCAAATAATTATTAAATTCTATAATTTTCAAACTATACATTAGAATATATGATATCTTCATATAAGTAGCATTTTTGTTTATATTTAAGACATGCAGAATATTGTATACGGCAACATTTACTTACCCCTTGTTCTTCGCGCTATTCTTCTTAATAGTAGAGTCATATATTTGTTAATTTTATTAAATAGTCTAATTATCGAAAACTATTATTTTAGGTTATAAAGTTCAAATGTATTAAATTTAATTTACATTTTAGACAGCGCCATCTATTGCAAATTAATATAACCGCAATTTATTTTAAAATTTTTCATTATGTATATAGGAAACTAGAGATTTTTGCTTTTTTTCAATGGAAAATCTGTTACGCACATAAAATCTAGTTTTAATTATTTGATTTAAAAATACTTTTATTTTTTTACAGCAACATCTACTACAAATTTTAATTTATCATAAAATTTAATTTCAAATACTCTTAGAGCGACATCTGGTAAGAAGTTAATATATTAACAAGAATAATTATGTAGAAATCTTCAAATTGTTTATGGACTATTTTGTAATTTGAAATAAAATTAAATTTTAAAAACTGGAATTAAGTTGACCGAAACCCCATTTCTAAATTTCTCTATTTCTCAAGTCGTTCTTTGTCACTCATATATTTCTTTATTTCTCCGGCACATGTCATCTTCGGTCTTCATCTTTTAGTACCCATTTCATGATTTTCTTTGGCAACTTCCTCTTTATTCAGTGTCATATATCCGTACCAAACAAGTTGTTTTCGTTAGATATCTTTCATTATGGTTCTTCCTTTACCCATTCTTTTTCTTATTTCTTTGTAAGTTTTTCTACCTAGGCGATATTCTAGTAGATCTTATCGCATCCATTTCTATATTTTCGCGTTCGTTTCTTTGTGTCGTTTTCATTTTTCACGTTTTTTGAGCCATATGAGGGTCTACTTTTATCATTGTTTCATAAATTTGTAGCTTATTTTCTTTTTCAGACACTTTATTCCAGGAAATATTTAAGCAATTTATCGCCTTTCTTGCTTGTATATTTCTGTGATTAATTTCAATTCCATCTATGCCTATTGTGTTAAATCTTATACCTAAATATATATGCAAGATTCTGCCATGATTTTTAAACTCTATAGCAGTACTGTCTTCTTATATACATGAATATTCGTCTACTAATTTTTTCATGTATTCCATGTCCTCCTTGTCGTTGGCTTATAGCACTTTAGTCATTCGCAAATTGTAGTGTAAATAAGGTTGTCATTATCTGTTTCTATTTCCATAAAATTTCTTAAATCAGTAACTATATATTTAAAAATAAATAATTATTTAAAGCTAAGATATATTAAAAAAATACTTATAATAAAATTATAATTGTAAAGAATGTAATTTGAAATTACAGAAAACAATGGGAATGCAAATTCACCAAAAAATAAATATTAAAATAAATTATTGTTAGCAATCTAAGGTAAAAGAAATTTACAAATTAAAGTAATAAGCTCCAGTTGTATCAAAATTATCACATATTTGTTGCGTGGGTACCATTTCTACTTCGTAAAGAGTATTTATTAATTTTTAACTCCTTTATTGGATTTGTTCTCTTTTTGTTATTAATATCTCGAACAGGAATAGTTTCTTTTAAAATATCACAGTAGTTATTATAAATACTAGAAGAGAAATTGCTTTTTATTGGTGAATATTTTTGGTTTGAATTAATTACATTTGAGTTATTTTGATCTTTTTGTATATTTGACTTTATGGAATTGAAATATTTGCTAATGTTGTTCTCAGGGGTTTTATCATATTCAGATACATAAGATACATTATTCTCAAGTAACTGTCCATTGGATTTTGAATTTAGAGAATCGATCTTTTTTGAGACATTAATTAGAAGAGCGTAAATGTCACTAAGAAATTTTGTATTGAGTGAAGCAACACTTCTATACGAAATGGCGATTAATATTAGTACTATTAGGTTGAGAAATAAACAGAGATATCGTAAACACCATACATAAAAATAATAATTGATTTGGATATCCCGAATATCATTATTAAAGTTTCTAGATAGTGTATAACAAATTAACCTTTCAATACATGCATTTACTGTTAATATTATAAGCATTATTAGCCTAGCATTACTGGTACGAGGAACTGATGTGAAAAACAATATAAATAGAGATGTAGCAATATAAAAAACTAATGTATCAAACCAAGTAATTTCACCCAGTAACCATGATTGTAAGTTATTTAAGCTTGATGAAAATAAACTTAGAATTTCTTGGTGATTTTTAGATGATTGATAAAATTTTTCCATAGTTTTTTCTAGTGCATTTCCATATTCAATTAATTTCTCCTGCAATTGCAAGCTCTCTCTTTGGTTTTTTAATATCAGTTCCTGGTTTTTGGCAGAACCTTCTAATTGTTTACCCACTTTCCAAGTATTCTCAGCTATTGTTTCATGCCATATTTGTCCACGTAAAAACCAACAAATATTTTGGGTATGTGTATAAAATTCAGTGTACACATTAAATGCACGATCAGACATTGTATTTATACAAATTCCACGTAAATTTGGTTTTTTATCTAGTTCACATTCATACGTATCATGTCCAGACATAGCAAGAAAGCAATTTGTTAAACGTAGAGCAATTTCAGTCTGTGTTTCTTCAGACAAATTGCGACAACCTTCATCAACATGCTTAATGGCATCTTTCCAACAAGTGCCATAATGTGGTAAGTTGGATCGTTCTTGCAATAACTATAAAGCATTTATATACAAGTTGTATTAAGAGGTGTTTCATAAGGAGTACCTGATATTGAGAACGTCCCAGTTCTTGCATTTGGTGAGATTCTTGTCCATATACATAGAAGAGATCTTCAAAAGCTATTACACATGCTAAATAACATAAAAAGTTTTGCATTATTTTCAGGTACATTGCAATTACTTGCTTCTGAAAAGATTGTTTATACCAGATAACATATTTTCTTATGGTTATCCATTATCAATAACGGAACTAAGTTTAAGATTATCGTTAATCTCAGGTTATGTTGGTAGCACAGAACACAGGATTTAAAAACCGCACTTGATTGTCACCAGCAATGTTGCCAAGTGTGAAAAATTTGTACTCTTTTAAATTAAATATTATATTATATCGGGTGTATGTTAATGTCCGAGACCCACGTGACCAGCGATATAGGTATTTACTTGTACCACTATTGGCGCTACTGAAAAACAATATAATAAAATAATGGGGGCCATTTTCAACATTTATTGTAAAATAAAAAGTTATTGTGAAATAAAGAGTTATACATTACTTTAATCTGTATTTATTGTAGTAAACAGTTTTTGAAACATTATAACAACAATATGTACGAAATTACATTACTTGTCAAAGTGACAATTTAAGGTTAAGTTAGCGGAATCGTAGATATAAACTATGGTGTCCAACTGTAGAAAAATACATGAGGTCACGTGGGTCTCGGACATTAACATACACCCGATATTATTAATAATATTATTACATTTGCACATTAAATTAATTAATCAATGTTTAAATGTGTATTACATTTTTATAGTGTGCATCTGTATATTTTATAAAATATTTATGTTCTATATTATATATTTGAATTGAAAAATTGGTATAAATAAATATTTAAAATGTTTTAGCTTATTTTAGACATAATCTATTAATTCCTTCGTTCCGTACACTAGCTTGCATAATGTGCAAGTATGTTGGTGTAATGTATTCGATACAAAGAATAATGCTAATTCAAAGCTTTAGCTCAAAGAACTTTGACGGACCATCCCCGTATCTTGGAAAGGGGGCACTACCTAATGTAGATTGATGTACTGAACCGATTGCTTTAAAACGGCTGCAACAAGATGTGATTGATAAAGCGAAATCTTCTCAAAAAAATATCGAAAGTTTGTATTCTAGCGACAGCCAAATTGTTCGACCTGTTGGGGTGCGCTTTAATTTGTTTCAGTCATTTTAATCCCCCGAAAACACCTGTCATTCAAGTAATTTGACCACATGAGAAAATTAGGATACGACATTAACCTCTATATTTGGGTGGCTCGTAAACTCAAAAAAGTTTACTTGAGAGCGGATATAAACATCTGCAATATGCTCCTTAAATGTAAGGAAAATTATCCTTTTTGAAGCGAACTAGTGACGAGAAGTGGATTGTCTGCAATAATGTACGAAAACACTCTCAGTTTTGACCTGAAAATTCGCCGAACGTCCTCAAAAGCAGGCATTTATGAGAAGAAGATTATGCTCTCAGTCTAGTGGGGTTTTAAAGGTGTTGAATTTTTCGAGCTTCTATTAAGGAACAAAACAATTAATTTATGTATGTACTGTCGTAAATTGGACAGTTTGAACGAATTCATTGTCCAGAAACGACCAAAGTTCATTAATTAGTTTGATCGCTTGTCAAAATTGATTGCCTTTAGGATGTGGGCCTGCCACCATACATCACACTAACTAAATCTTGCGTCTTTAAATCTCCAGTTGTTTCCTTGTTTTTAAAACTCTTTGCGTCATGTAACTTTGACTCAGATGTGGCTGCGAATTGTAAAGTTTTTCTTCTATAAAGATTGATCCTTCTATGAGCTAAAGGTTATAGAAGAAAACTGGTAATATGTAATTCATCGATTTTTTTTCTATAAAAAAAATTACTTACTTATTTAATCCTGCAACTTTCTGCCATGTGGGTATAAGCCATGGGGTTGAGCTTTCCCCTGGGGTTTTTTCCATCTAGACACACGTTCTGGACTATTAATGCACCATCATAAATCAAATCAAGTTATTATTAACTCTCTTTTTATTATTGTTGCAATGCTAGTGTTAGCCTGGAAGTCAATCATTTCCTTCTCCAATGCTTTTTGATCGCATTTCAATTAACACATCATAACGCCACCAACACGAGAGGATTAATAGTAGTAAAAATGTTGGAAAAATTAAAATTTAACATTTGAAATCCTGGTCCATACCAGGTTGTGCAATAAATTTTGTCGTTTGATAAGAGATGGCGCTATTCGGTTCGTCGTTTCATTTTTCTAAAAATTGTACTACTTTTTTTGTGAACACGTATGAAGTTTTCTGTTTTTATATTTTCTCATTCGTATATTTACAGGTGTTCAAAGTTAACGCATCACAGTATTTTCTTATGATGGAAAAAATTGAATATCGTGCTGTGATAAAATTAAAAGATGTAGCACCAAAACAAATTTATGAACGATTGTTAAAGTGTATAAGGACTCTTCACCTTCAATTAGAACAGTAGAAAGATGGGTTGCTGAATTTAAACGAGATCGTACAAGTCTTGAAGGCGATCCACATGAAGGACGTCGAAAAAGTGCATCGACACCAGTAATCGTAGCAAAAATATAGAATATGGTTTTTGGAAAATCGTCGAATAACCGCAAGAGATTTACTAGAAGCTCTAGACATCTTATTAGGTAGTGTGAACAATATTTTGGCTGAAATTTTGGGTTTTAGAAAGCTATGTGCACAATGGGTGTCACATTCGCTAACAATGGTACAAAAACACATTCAAATGCGATTTTCTCAGCAACATTTGAAGCGTTGGAAAGAATAGAAACGATTTCGTGCATCGTTTCATCACTATGGATGAGATTTGTGTCTATCACTATGATCCTCAATCAAAACAAGAAGCTAAGGAGTAGTGTAAATCCAATACTTCAGTTCTAAAGCGAGTTAGGGTCCAGGAAATTGGCCAAGAAGGTGTTCACATCAGTTTTTTGGAATGCAAAAGGAATTTTGTTCGTGTATTACCTCCAAATTGGTAAAACAATAAACTCAGATTATTATTGTCACCTTTTGGACCAGCCGGATGTAAAAATTCATGAGAAAAGACCTGATTTACAGAAGAAAAAAATTATTTTTCAAGACAAGGTACCCTCTCATACAGCTCAAAAAAACATCGCAAAAATCAGTAAATTAAAGTACGAATTGTTGCAACATCCACCCTATTCGCCAAATTTAGCTCCCTCTGACTTCTGGCTGTTCTCACATCTCAAAAAATTCATGCATGGAAAACGATTTTCATCGAACGAAGAGGTAACAGCAGGCGTGGAAGCGTATTTCGACAGTCTGCCTGATCATCCGGTGTAGTACCACAGGCGGAGCACCGGACTAATTACTGTTAATTATTTAAGTTTTCTTAAATAAAGAGTCTGCCGGATCCTTACTTCAGGGATGGAATCCATAAATTAGCTGATCACTGGAATAAGTGTAGCGCAGTTCAGTGAGGTTATGTTGAATAATAAAATGTATTTCAAATCATAAAATCGTCTTTTTCTTATCGAACGACAAAACTTATTGAACAACCCGGTATCAAGCAGTTGTAATTTGCTTTTCATTTTTTGCAATTTAGCATTAAATTACAGATTGCATCATTCGATATTTAAATTTCGAATTAAAACGAGTTCAGCAAACTCTACTTGTTCTAACCGTTTATTGCAATCGTGTCTGCAATTTACACTATTTTGAACCCCTTTCTAGTTTAAATGGATTCGTTCACGCATACGTACGCTCCAGATACATTCGAATGGACATTCTTACAAAACAACACATAATACTTTGATTGCGAATTCTTCTTTACGCAACAATAAATTTTCCCCGACCTACGCGACTTACCTTTCCTTGGAATCACGCCTCAAAAACTAAACTCAAACTTGAAACAGGTATATTTAGGTCAAGGATTGATATGTCATCACTAGTTCAATTTGTTTTTTTATAGATTACAATTAAGGCGGTGTAAAGGCAAAATGCAAATATGATTTTTTAAGGTGCAATGTGTTAAATAGTAAATATACTTTAAGGTATGTAGACATAAACTTCGTCTCCTTACATATCTTGTAACACGTTTTTCTTTGTTAAATGAATGAATTCTTCTCTAGTGTAAAGAATTAGGAATTGTTTTTGTTAACAAATACATGAGAGTTTCGGTAATTGATGGTGTATTTAAAACAATAGAAGTTATGGTTAACTAAGGTCCTTTGATATTTTAACCTGAATTATTTCTTTGTCTTTTTGAAATGTAGAAATATTTGTTAAATTTATAAACAGTAGTTTTATGTTATATTTTAAGTGGATCAAATTAAGTATTCACTAATACATGCTAATGCATTACAAAACTATAATTTTTTTAATGCCCGAAGTATTACTCTACAGTGGGAGTATAAAAGGGGTTCAATTATTAGCATTTTCCCAAGGACTGCCGAATATTACTTGATATAACAACAACCTATTCATTATATACAGTGCAATTCAATGATAATAAAAAAATCGCAATTCCAAACAGTATATTGATTGAAGCTTTCTTCGAAGGAAATAGAGGTTAGTAATTTGATCTATCAGAATTAACTCGATCACCGAAGGTTGATATATTGGGTCTGGGAAAAAGTTCGTGGCGTTTTTTCAGTAAAATTCAACTGGTCCCCGCATGGCGCGTGGACGAATTCATTTAAACCGAATATGCTCCATTATTATCGACAATGTTTCGCCATTTTTTTGGTAGATCCATGATCCCATCGGTGAAAAACTTCTGTGGTTTCTGGTCGAAAAACTGAATCAAGTAGTTTTCACAGGCTTCTTTTGAAACCAACTTAATTCCATTGAGAGAGTTCTGCAGAGATCGAAACAGATGATAGTCAGAGGGTGCTATATCCGGACTGTAAGGTGGGTGCATCAAAACTTCCCAACCAAACTCTCTCAATTTTTGACGGGTCATCAAAGAAGTGTGTGGTCGGGCGTTGTCATGATGGAAGACAACACCTTTCCTATTAATCAATTCGGGCCGTTTTCTTTCAATCGCCTGGCGTAATCTCTCTAGTTGTGCACAGTAGAGTTGAGAATCAATCGTCTGACCAGTTGGAAGTAGCTCGTAGTGGACGATTCCCCTCCAGTCCCACCATACACACAGCATCACTTTTTTTGGCGTCAATGTTGGCTTAGCGAACGCTTGTGACGGCTCACCATCCTTTATCCACGATCTTTTACGCTTCCGATTATCGTACGTAATCCATTTTTCATCTCCGGTTATTAAACGTTTCAGAAACGGCTCGATTTCATTCCGTTTCAGCAGCGCATCGCAGATGTTAATTCGGTCAATCATGTTTTTCACGCTCAACTCATGAGGAACCCATACGTCAAGCTTTTTTTTGTAACCAGCTTTGTGTAAATGGTTCAAAACAGTTTTGTGGTCAATGCCTAGCTCCATGCCAATATCGACACTGCTGATATGCTTATCTTGTTGGACTTTTTCAAGAATTTCATCAGATTTTTCAGTGATTGGACGACCGGAGCGTGACTCATCTTTCACATTGAAATTTCCAGAACGAAAGCGAGCGAACCATTTCCGCGCAACAGATTTCGATAAAGTACCTTCACCGTACACAGCACAAATTTTATCACAAGCCTGCGCAGCGTTCTTCCCCTTATCATAATAATATTGCAGAATATAGCGAAATTTCTCATTATTCTTCTCCATTTTCAAGTGCGAATAACTTTCCAACCACTGCACCGATTACAATGTTTCTACGCTCAAACTAACGTTCGGAAGGTCATCTAAAAAACGAGCCGTCGGTGGTGTCGCTGTGACTTGTTGTTCTTTAGTTATCGGCAACCAATGCCATCTATCGGGAAAAACGCCACGAACTTTTTCCCAGACCCAATATAACCCCCTACCACATTAATTTTCGTATTCTGTATACGTATTTCGACAACTAACTTGTCATTATCAGCAGATAATTAAAAAGTGTCGCACCTTGAAAACTGCGGCGAAAAATACCCGTACGAAAACAAACGCCGTACGGGATCCGTACCATTGAAAACCAGAATGTACACTCTGTAAACAAGAATGTACAGTGCACATTTTGGTTTTCAACGGTACGGATCGCGTACGGAGTTTGTTTTCGTACGGGTATTTTTCGCCGTAGTTTTCCAGGTGCGACACTTTTTAACCATATCATCATGCCATATCACATGATATGGCATATCGCATAGATTTATTTTCTTAGATCTTTGTTTTTTTTTGTATTAATTCTGAAATTTGTAGTGTCTTCTGACCAAACCTGACAGTTTTGAGATGATACTTCATCTGAAAAAAGTTCCTGACTGAAAAGTCTATTGTTCGTAACATATTCTCCAATGCATAGCTAAACTTTAATTGAAACTCATAATTTCCAGGATTCAAAGTTCGAATAAAATTAGGTTTTTAGGTATTTTATCAGGTTGTTACATATGAAATGTCCGATTTTGTAAGGAATAAAAAAAAGTTTAAATTTAAAAAAATATAAATATTTATTCTGCAAAATAGTCTCCATTTACATCAATAGTTTGTTGCCAACGGCCTGGAAGCTGAAAAATTCCCTTTGAAAAGAAATCTAGGTTTTGACGGCTCACATATTGCTCAAACACTGTTATTACAGACTCCCGGTCAGGGAAGTCCCTATTTTTTAAGTGATTGTCTAAACTTCGGAAAAAATGAAAATCAGTTGGCGAAAGGTCAGGTGAATAAGGTGGGTGAGGGAGAATTTCGTAACCAAATCCCGAAAGTTTTTGGATTGTCTGTCGTGCAACATGAGGTCTTGCATTATCATGAAGAAATATGGGTCCATGTCTATTGACTAGTGAGGGCTGCAAGCGGCTCAATTTTCCATGCATGTTTCCAGTTCGGCACAATAGGACGCTGCCGTGATGGTTTCACCAGGTTGTAAAAATGAATAGTGAATAATCCCCTTACTGGTCCACCATACAGTCACCATAATCTTTCGCGGGTGAAGTGATGCTCGTGCATGCTGTCTTGGTGCTTCACCTCGATCTAACCATTGTCCGAATATCTCTTGCCGACAGCATTTCCATAGGCGAGAGAAGGACAGGTGTATTAATGTTTCCAAGAAATGGAACAGGTACACACTTCAAAATGAATACCCTTTTCTACAAATACAATAATAATTTTCCCCAAAAACATACACGTCTTCACACAGGTGCGATTCAGTTCAGACTGAAGGAAAAACGGACATTACATTTGTAACAACCTGATAGTTAATCACGAAGCAATTTATCGAAGATTTTATGATTACAATCTACTTATTACTATATTGTGTTGTCATTTTCTTTGCCAACTTACTCCCTAGTCAATACTAACCATAATACCTTCCTTTTTCCTCATTATTATTTTGTTATAATAATAATAATAATAACTTTATTGCTATTAATTGTACAAAGAAAGAGAAGAAAATGCAAACGTCATGGCAGATACAGTATATTACATATGTGTTAAAACATATTCTTATACATCATATTCTTGCTGTAGAGAACCACTATTTATATATTCAAATATACTGTATGGTTCTATGTTAATTAAGAAATCATGAACTGTTTTTTTAAATATTGAGAATACCTTAATTTTTTTTAATGATTCCGGTAAACTATTAAAAAATTTAATGAAAGAGTAGTGAGGCCCACTCTCTATCAGGGTTAGGCGGTGTTTGGGATAATAGTAATTAGTTTTATGCCTTGTGGAATAATCGTGAACAGCGCTGTATGCTTCAAATAAGTCTTTATGTTTGTAGGCAAAAAGTAGGACCTCGAATATATAAATTCCAAAAATAGTTAACAAAAAATGTTATATGAGGGTAGCCGTTTATATTTCGGGAACAGCATACAAAAAAAAATTTTTATTATCGAAAATAATTTTATTGCTTTTCAAAATATTCTCCTTGAAAATCAATCCACTTTTGCATTCGTTTAAACAAATAGTTGTGTACCATTCGGAATTGACCGTTCTACAACAATTTCAAGCGCGAAAAACTTTTGTTGGTTTTGGCTCATCTTGGAATACCCACACAGTCGACTGCTGTTTACTATCGGGCTCATATGTATAGATCTAAGATTCATCACCTGTGGCGACTTTATAAATGTTATTTGAAGCACCGCCATTGTATTTTTTGTGCATTTCTTTGCACTAATCGACACGAATCCTTTTTTGAGCGGTTGTCAAATTATGTGGTACCCAACACGAACATAGCTTCTTAACGGCTAAATGTTTATGCAGGATCTTATGCACGCTAGTATTACTAATACCTAGAGATGCTTCGATCTCACGGTATGTCACATGACGGTCTTTCATTATCAATTCAGACACTGCATTAATGTTTTGTAACATAACAACATTTGTGGAACGACTTTCGCGAAATTCATCGTCCAAAAAGCGGCGTCCAAGTTTGAATTCACTATACCAACGATATACTGTAGTTTTCGATGGTGCTTCATCCCCATATAAATAATTCAGCTCGTCGATGCATTCTTGTTGAGATAGTCCACGCCGAAGGTTATGAAAAATTCGCTGAAAATTTTCAAGTTACTGTCAACAATAGAAATAGCAACCGGATAATAAAACTGTCAAGGTAAATATATTGTCAAAAATGACAAATTTAACGATGCAATCATCAGATCGGAGGCATCACTAACAGTGTTGTCAATTCCCGAAATATAAACTGCTGTTTTTGCTTTTGCATGTTCAACAGACTGAAAATGTGTTCTCTTTAATGCACTTTTCACTTTTCGGAAAGGTAGAAGTCACATGGTGCGAAATCTGGATAATGCGGTGGATGATCAAGCACAGCAATTCGCTTGCCCGCTAAAAACTATTTCACAGATAAGGCATTGTGAGCACAAACTTTTGTCATGTTTAATTCATCATGCAAAATGTGTCATAACATGTGCCAACGTGACATAATATTATTACCAAATCCCTCCTTTAACATCTGTAAACATTTTGTTGGCGATTTTTTAAAATTTGGCAAGGAATTTCAGGTTAATTCGCTGCTCGATTTTTATATCAACTATTTCCAAGGCACTACTAAGCAACAGTATCCTCTACAATTAAAGCTCGAAAGTACACTAAAGCAGACAGAGTGACGAAAGTACGGGTTGTTGATTGGGAAGTATCAAGGTAAATGAAATTCCAATTATAACCTCGCCCGGTGCGGATGCGTGAAGGAAGGACCACAGTCTAGTTATTTAATTGGCATCCCTCGTATGATACAAATTATAGACAAATTTGTTGATTTCTAACCGAATTTGAGATGTAAAAAGGATTCTAGTTCACTTCGAGATAAATCGAGACGCATTTATAATTTGTTACCAATTCAAATATGAAGAATAAAATGGAAATAAATGTTATTTCAATAATAAAATTCAGAAATAACTAAAAGAACCTTGTTTTGTTCTAATGTAGGCGTAACGTTCCAAGAAAACATCTTGACATACATTTTACATATCATTTTTCTAGTAAAATAAATCGTCACCGTCATTCTTAACATTAAAAAGTCTAAGAAATGAACTTGAAATTTAAATTAACGGGTTATTTACTCCGTTTCACAAAAAAGACATTTTCAAAATCAAACGTGTCATCATTGTTAACTGGCGTTTTTTGTTCAATCATTCTTCGCCTTGGCACATCAAGCGTACCATTATATTAACAATATCTGCCTCCGGTTGTCTGCTAAATCCAGTAACTAATTAATAGTCCTTTTTATCGATTCTTAGTCATTATTGTTGGTACATGAAAGGAATTAATTAGAAGGATGTCGTGTGACTTGGCGCATAGAAATAGGAGGTGATTAAATGTTCCTTCCTGGATTAAGACGACATATATTAAGTTTGTAATAATAGTAATTTTGAAAGGTTGCTTCCTAAATATTTACTTCCAAGTAATAATTATATTTATAGGCATATACATAAATATAGGATCAATTGAAACGAAACGCTGAATAACAATATAATTTAATTCTGTTCAATTCAGTAGTAAACATCGGTATTGATGAAACAAATATATTCTAATAAGAATACAATGCACATACAATTACATATATATATATATATATATATACAATATACAATGCGTTATACTCAATAGATAAATTGATAGGTGATTTTATTGACCCTGCAGTTGTTTCTGTAGCTATAAACAAGATACGTCACGCAGTTGATAAAGTAATAACAATAACAATTAACAATCGAACATAATCACTTTGTAGTGTATAATTACATAATCTAAATGTTATATATTAATGAAAAAGTATCTCCAAATCGGAAAAAGAAAGGATTCGATACTTTGTTGAAAAATATTTTTGTCAGGAACTACACAGTCTGTCGAAGACAACACTGAACTTTTTTAAAATAGAAATTCTTAGTGGCGTAATCTATTTAAAAAAATACGCGTCGGTAAGGTAGATCTTTCACCAATATTATGTCAAAATATCATGACATTTTTATTATTAGAAGCAAAGAAATTGCATGTGTATTTGTGTGTATTTGGCATTGGTCGAAAAATGAATTTTGAACAAAACCAAATACCACGTTTTATTTTAAACATGGTAAATCGTTTTCTGAAATGTTTAATTTTATGAAACAAGTGTATGGTGCTGCGTGTTTATCACATACGAGTGCGTATGAGTGGTATAAACGATTTAAAGACGATCGTACGGATATGAATGACGACGAACATCCTGGTGCAAAAAAATCCGTGGTTACGGAAAGTAACATCGAACTTGTGTGTGAATTTATCAGAAATGAGCTGAAATCCTCATTGCGATACGTGGGAATGGAATTCAATATTTCCATTTATTTTATTTAATTCATCGCATTTTTGCACAGCATTTGAGACTGAGAAATATTTGTAGAAGATTTGTACCACACAAGCTAACTTGATTAAAAACTTAAAAAAGTACGAAAACTTCAGGTATTCTATTGTAAATGGCGATTAGACGTGGTGTTTTCAATATATATAGCGATGTGTGGGAATGGAATTAAATATTTCCAAAGATTCAATTCATCGCATTTTGACACATTATTTGGGACTGAGAAAGACTGCAAGGGTTGTACCACACAAGCTAACTGAATTCAGCATTGCACAGACTTGATCGAAGACTCAAAGAAGGACTAAAACTTCAGATATTTTATTGTAGCTGGCGATGAGATGTGGTGTTTCCAATATGATCCAAAAACCAAGCGTCAAACCTCTAAATAGAAGCATCCAACCGAAGAAAGGCCGAAAAAAATCCGTTTGGAGAAGTCAAAAGTGAAGATAATGTTGATTTGTTTTTATGATTCAAAAGGCATCATGCACAAAGAGTTTGTACCAACTAGTCAAAAAGTCAATGCTGTATATTATCTTGATGTTATGAAGCGTCTTGTGACGGGTATTCGTCGTGTGCGTCCTCAATATCGTGAAAATGGTAGCTGGTGTTTGTTACATGATAATGCACCATCTCATCGCTCGACGCTTATCACCGATTTTCTAACTACAAATTGCATTTTAACCAGTCACCATATTCACCGAATTTGGCCATCCGTAATTTCTATCTATTTTCCAAACTACATTTGCCGATGAAAGGACAGCGTTATGCCGACGTCGAAGCCATTAAAAAGGCGTCGACAGCGATTTTGAAGGACATTTCTAAAGATGAACTTAAAAATTCATTCGACATGTTAATTGACCGTGCAAAACGTCGTATTGAAGCCGAAGGCGATTACTTATTTTTACCAAAATAGTGAGTTTTGTTTTATTTTAAAAAAGTTCGGTTTTCTCTGCGACAGACTGTATATTTGAAGTTATTTCCTTTATAAATTTAAACTCACTTTAAAGGAAAAAAGTACCCTTCAAAGTTAATAATTTTTGTTTGTTAAGAATAACTTATTAATTACACCTGTTTACAAAATTTTACTTCTTGTCCGTGGCCCTGAATTTCTTGATGATAAAACTTTTATACTAAACTATTTTCAAATCTACCATTAAAATTTTTTGCACACATACAGTTGCCTATTACATTACAATATTTCTTTTTCGTTATTTATGTGCATTTGTTCGTTGATAACGTGCATATTTTAAACAATATCACTGTGTTAAGGTTATTAACAGAATTTTTTTCGCCATGAGTAGTTTAAATGTTGTTTAATAAGCAATACAAAACATTTTTGCTATACCAGGTGTACTGGAAAGTTATTATCGGTTTTTTCGTAAAAAAAACTACATAATTTTCAAGAAAATAGAAACATTTATTTATTGGTCATTTGATTCTAGACATCTTGCCCATCTTTCAGGCAATTTATGGATGCCGTCCCTGTTTCTCCTTTGAGTAAAACCATTTATCGAGCCATTTTCTGACTTCGCGAAATGGATGCTCTGCAAGCGCGTGTCCCATTGATGCGAAAAGTGATAGTCGGATGGGGTAAGATCTGGAGAGTACGGTAGTGCGATATTATGTCTCATCCAAGTACTTTCGACGCTTCCTAGACCGGTTTTGCTGTATCAGACGGCGCGTTATCGTTCTGTAAAATCACTTTACCGTCTCTTCGGGCTCATTCTGGACGTTTTTCTATCAATGCACGGTTCGAATTGAAAATTTGTTGTCGCTAGCGATCAGTATTAACTGTTTCGCCAGGTTTCAATAATTTGTAATACACCACGACACTCTGGTCCCACCAAACACAGAGCATTGCCTTGCAACCGAAACGATTTGGCCTTGGAGTTGATGGGTCGGCTTCGCTAGGTGATAACCATGATTTTTTGCGCTGAGGGTTTTCGAAATAAATCCATTTTTCATCACCTGTCACAATTCCACGCAGAAATGACATCCAATTATACCTTTGAAGCAGCATTTCACAGACGATTTAACGATTTTACATTTGTCTGTCACTCAATTGATGTGGCACACATTTTCCCAACTCTTGGATTTTTCTCATTGCTCGTAATCGTTTCTTGGGCCACATTTAACGCTTTTGCTAATTGTTTTTGAGTTTGGGTTGGGTCTTTATCCAACAACTCATGCAGTTCCGCATCTTCAAATTTTTTCTACCAGGAGGTTTTTTGTCTTGTACATCGAATCCCCACTTTTGAATTGAAACGACTACTTTCGAGGGTTTTTTTCTTTTGATTAAATAAGAAAAGTAATGCCTGCCGCAAATGCACTTTTTCAGGCACGGCATTCGATATTTTCAGAGAGTTATAAATCTATGCCAGTGTTACTTTCGCAAAATATAACATGTATGGCTTTGGAGCTTGGTGTCAGTAGAATAAAATGACATCAAATCTTAATATTGCATACTTGAGCCTAGCGATATCTGTTAGAAAAAACAGTGACTTTCCAGTACACCTGGTACATGTGGAGAATATGTATACACAGATTATAGAAAAAAATTTCGTTAAAAGTACCTATTTACTGGATTTGAGCACGCTCTTAGATAACAATAACAAGCTCTGGGCTCCTAATTGTGTTTGTAAATCGTGTGTTGAATATTTAAGATTATGAAAAAGCTGCAAAAACAGTGCCCTTAAATTTGGAATCCTGACTATTTGGAGAGAACCAAAAATCATCTAGACGATTGTTACTATTACAGTTTTGACATAAAGGGCATGAACAGTAAAAATCAAGCTACATGGAAGCATCCAAGTGCGTGTTTGTGCAGCGTCTCGTGCAATATTAAGTTGTCCCAATTCCCTCGGGTTTTGATTATTGAGAATATAACTGCACTCTTAGTGCAAGATTAGAATTAAGATCATCAGAAAATAATACTGATTTTGAAAGTTTACCAGATTACAAACCTCAACACGCAAAACGAGCTGGATGATCTTGTAAGGAATTGGAATCTTTCTAAAAAAAGTCTCAGAACTGTCAGCATCACGACTGAGAGAAAAAAATTTACTTGTTCCAGGCACAAAAATTACTTTTTATCAAGAAAAAGAAAAAGATTTACGGAGTTATTTTGCCCAAGAAGATAATTTTGTTTTTTGTTCAGATATTAAAAGTTTGTTGTTAAAAATTAGTGTGACACAATATGAACCAAGTGAATGGAGTTTATTCGTTGACAGTTTAAAACGTATGCATTTTGTAATGCATATTGTTTGTAATACATAACGGAAATAAGTACGACGGGATATCCATTGGTCACAGTACAAGGTTAAAGGAAGAATATTGTAACATCTTATCGGTTTTGAATAAAATGAAGTATCATGAATACAAGTGGGTAATTTGTTGACTTAAAAATGGCGAACATTCTGCTTGGTTAACAAAGAGGTTACACTAACTCTCCCTGTTTTATATATCTTTGAGATAACAGAGCTAAACAAGAACATTGGGTAAGGAAAAATATGATGTAAGCAAAATGTAGTCCACGAGTTTACAACACGAGAGGGACTTAGGCAAGGGAAAGTCTTGAGTCCAACCTTGTTTAACATAATAATAAACGACGTAATAAAAGAAGTGAAAATAAAAGTGAAGTAATACAGGGTCGGTTACAGAAACACGATACTAACGGAGATATTCTGAAAACGCAGATGATTTAGTAATTTACGCCAAGAACAGGAGAGAGTTACAGCATAATATATAAGTATGGAAGGCAGCTCTACAAGAAAAAAATTTAAAAATAAATATAGACAAGACCAAGACAATGATAATAGGTAATGACGAGGAAATGATAACAATAATAATTGATAGCAGAGAAATAGTATAAGTAGAATCTGTCAAATATCTGGGAATGAAGATAAATAAAACAGGAAAGAACGATACGGAAATAAAGGATAGAAGAGAGAGTGCAAAAAGGTCTCTAAAAATATATGATGGTCTATAAAACTATATTTAGACCTATCCTATTATATGGCAGTAGAGATGGGTACTCACAAAAGAGAAAGAGCAGTAAACTTCAGGCAGTTGAGATGAAGTACCCTAGAGCAGTAATGGGCATTACAAAGAGAGACAGAGTTAGAAACACTAAGGTGAGAGAACAATTGCAAGTAATTTGCTCCAAGAACAAGAGAGTTACACAATAATATAGCAGTATGGAAGCAGTCCTGCAAAAAAGAAATTTAAAAATACAGACAAGACCAAGACAATAATAATAGGTAAAGACAAGGAACAAAAAAAGTTGGCCGCAGAGAAATAGTATAAGTAGAATCTTATAAATATCTAGGAAAGAATATACATAAAACAGGAAAGAACGATGCGGAAATAAACGATAGAAGAGAGTGTGCAAAAATGTCTTCAAAAATACAAAAGCGATGGTCTCTAAAACTATGTATATTTAGACCTATCCTACTATATGGCAGTGACAGGTGGGTACTCATAACAGAGAACGAGCAGTAAACTTCAGGTAGTTGAGATGAAGTACCTTAGATGAGTAATGGACATTGCAAAGAGAGACAGAGTTAGAAACACTAAGGTGAGAGAATAATTGCAAGTAGAATCGCTAACGATAGCGATAAAAAGGAATCTACTAAGATGGTTTGGCCACTTAGTGAGAATGGAAGGAAGCCAACAAGCAAAAGAGGTTTTGGAGACACGAACGATGCAGAGAAGACCGCGTGGCAGACCGAACAAAACTTGGGAAACTAAAGTAGGTGTGAAAACCTGAGGGAACTGAAAACGAGATGGAATGAAGGAAAGGAAAAGGTATGGAATAGGAAGGAATTAATTAATAGGCGAAATTTGTATACATCTTTTAGATGAAATATATTTGACATGGAAATGTACAGCTTGACACCTAACGCTATAGGTATTCGATTAATAAATAAATAAATTAAATAAACGATTAATAAAAGGATTTTGTGTTATCTTTATTGCTATTAGTATTATATTAATTTAATAAATTATAGCTATCCATTTCGGAATCAAATGAATCTATAACTAAATAAGTGAGCTAAATATTGTTATTGTAACGGGTGTTTTTTAAGCTGCATGAGAACTGTCGATATCGAAAACTATGGTTTGATAGCTGATAATGTCAAACTGTGTTGACATTTCTATTCAGTAAGGTTTGGCAAGTCATTATGAATCGTTTAATGCCAGAAAAACGCTTTCAAATTGTGGAAATTTACTTCGAAAAAAATAAATCTGTTCGCGAAATTCATACAACACCTTGTCCAGTTTACGCTCAACATAATCGGTTTAGTGAGTAAACAATTTGTGCAGTTATTGATCGTTTTCGCACTAATTTTACTCTTCTCATTTCAAAACCATCAACAAGACAAAGAAATGTGCGTACCGAAGAGAATATTGCTGCTGTAGCGCGAAGTATTGAAGAAGACGCCAAAATGTCGATTAGTCGTCGTTCTTAACTTGTTGGCCTTTGTCCTTCGACTACATGGAAAATTTTATGTAAGGATCTTGGCTTACGTGCCTATAAAATACAGCTCGTGCAAGAATTGAAGCCGAACGACCATCGTTTGCGTCGCATTTTTGCTGATTGGGCTCATTTGAAACTGGCCGAAGATGAGCATTTTTTATCAAAGAATTGTATTTAGTGATGAAGTTCATTTTCGGTTAAATGGCTACTTCAACAAGCAAAATTGCCGTATTTGGAGCGAAGACAATCCTCAAGCCGCTAACGAATCACTATTACATCCATTAAAATTAACTGTTTGGTGCGGTTTACACGCTGGCGGCATCATCGGTCCTTATTTCTTTCGAAATGAGGAAGAAGCTGCCGTTACAGTGAATGACGAGCGCTATCGAGCCATGCTGACTGAATTTTTGTTTCCAAAAGTTAATCAGCTAAACATTGACGGCATTTGGTTCCAACAAGACGGCGCAACTTGCCATACAGCGCGCTTAACAATCGATTTATTGCAATTTGGTGACAACTTTATTTCCAAAAGTGGTCCTGTTCACTGGCCGCCTCGTTCGTGCTATTTAACGCCTCTGGATTACTTTTTATGGAGCTATGTTAAGTCATTTGTTTATGTCGATAAACCAGCAACTCTTGAATCATTGAAAGCCAATATTCAAGCCACCATTGATGCCATACGGCCAGATTTATTGGAAAAAGTAGTCAAAAATTAGACTGATCGAATGCACCATGTAACTCGTAGCCGCGGCGGACACATGCCGGAAATCATATTTAAAAAATAAATGCCATGAAATTATCTACCAGATTATAATAAAACAAATTTCATTCCAATAATATTTCTGTCTTGTATTATCATTTTAAATTCTCAAGCTCTTAAGAAAACACCCTATTTCTGCACTATTTTAAATATTTATTCCATTATTGAATTGAATATGGTTTAATTAAAAAATCATTTGATATTTCTGAATTGTTGTTTAAAACTTTTCTTCACTAAATGCTTGCAATTTTCTCAGTGAAAATATGTAATTCATTTTTTGTTCAGTAAAATACAAAGTTTAGATTAACAGTTTATGTTTTTAGAGTTTGATTAAATGTATTAATATTTAGCACGACCAATCTATTAATTACACTTCAGAAAACATGAACTAAGATCAACGTGACTTTAAATCGAACAATTTTCGTTTCACTTTCTTTGAGGGCACCTAAAATGCGACCTCTATTTCTGGTAAGTACATGTAACACGTTTCGCAATACGTCTCTCGTAGAATTCCCGGAGTCTTTTTTTTTCGATGGTAGGGCCAAGGCTACGGGTTCTTGTTCACGATATATATAACGAACAGGTGCTCCCGATGCTATCATTAAATAATCAACGTATAGATTCAGTTCGACAGTGTCAAAAATCATTTTTCACGCACACATAACAACCATGAAGTACGCGGTAAGTAGACATCCAACAAAAAACATATTATAGGTAGATTGTTTTGTTATTTACGCCGGAGTGAGTTCAATGGGCGGTGTGGAAAGGAAATCCATGTTAAAAAAAAGTGTCTCGGGCCGGAAATTGTATCAAAGTGTGTTGAAATTTTTCCTTGAGATTTTTAATTCTGAATGGCGATAAATGTGTTGATTGTGGAATCGTGTACCTACATTTCTTTGGCCGGAAGACTATTAAATAGCATTTATGAAATATAATTAATTGCTAGATTAAAGATTGCTTTGGATTGTCGATTGTTACCGTTTTGAATGTCAAGTAAGTGTATTAAGGAAATGTATCCCTTTTTTTATTGGGATATTTGTCGTTCGCACTTTTCTGGCCATTTATTATTTTATTAATTACCGGATAGGATATATGCGCGGAATCAGGGCGTTATACAGTTTGTCAAAAGAATCTTTACGCATAAAGAAAAAATAAAAAAAACAAAAGACGCATTGATTTCCAATTTAAATAACCAACTTTATTATTTTTCTCACACAGTGTTTTATAAACACATGTTTTTTTTAATATTATATAATAAATAAAAAAAACTCCTATAACAATGAAAATATTCTAATGCAGTAAGTTAAAAACAGGAAAATAGTTCAATTATTTTGCTGTCAAAAAAATGTTTGCACACTTGATAAAATATTAAGCCCTGATGTAAATTTTTGAATTTTTAGTGCTAATATTTTGTGTGTCCACTTTGAGCATCAATTACCGCTTGCAGATGTGTTCGCATTGATTGAATAAGCTTCGAAATATTATATTCTAACGGTATTTTGTCCAACTCTTCTTTAATGAACCTTAACAATTCTGGTACGTAGACTTCCTCGATCGTGGACGATACTATCTTCTTCTGGGCTTCCGGTCTGGAACCGCGTCACTGGTATAGTTCAGTTTCAGTGCGACAGACAGTAGCAGTAGTTGAGCCCTGGAGATGTCCCATACGAGTGGGTACGAAACGTCAGCAGTTATACCAGTGACACGGTTCCAGCCCGGAAGTCCAGAAGCAGATACTTATCAATTCGTTTTTATTAGTTGGCGATTTTTTTTCTACCTTCTTTTTTTAACGAACCCACAAATTTTCGATAGGGTTAGTATCAGGACTTTGTGTAGGACTTTGGGCAAGAGTATCAATAACTTTAGTGCAGTTGTATAATAACCAGGACCTACATAAATAAGATGTACGTTTGGATCATTATGGTGATAGTATTTGTATTTAAATTTATGCGAATTAGCCGGGTCGATAAAACCGAATTTTTTAATGCTGGTGGTCAGTTTGTTTTTCAAAATATCAAGGTATACTTCCTTAGTCATTATTTCATCCAAAATCCTGATTACACAAACTCCTTTGCTGGATATACAGCCCCATACCATTATGGACAGTTTTCCAAACTTTACTGTAGGAATAAGATTTTTATTTTTTAGTGCTGTTAGAGGTTTACGCCAAACTCTGCAGTCCATCATGATAATAAAGCATCATAGACTTTGGACAGGAGTATTAATAACTTTGGTGCAGTTGTATAATAACCAGGACCTACATAAATAAGATTTATGTTTGGGATCATTATCTTGATAGTATTTGTATTTAAATTTATACGAATTATCCGGGTCAATAAAACCGAATTTTTTAATGCTGGTGGTCAGTTCGTTTTTTAAAATATCAAAGATATACTTAGTCATTATTTCGTCCAAAATCCTGATTACACCAACTCCTTTGCTGGATATACAGCCCCATACCATTATGGACAGTTTTCCAAACTTTATTGTAAGAATAAGATATTTATTTTTTAATGCTGTCAGAAGTTTACGACAAACTCTCTGCTCATCACGGTAATAAAGCATCATTTTCGTCTCATCTGAGAAAATAACATCGTCCCAGTACTCTGAAGGAAGTGATTTGTATTCGGTGGCAAATCTTAATCTTTTTTCCGATATTTTGAGCTGAGAGCAGGGGTTTTTTCCTAGCCACTCATGAAGAACATCTGTGTTTTTGTAACACATTTCGAATGATTTCATGGGAAACACTTGAAATTTTTTCCACTTGAAGAGCTAATCCTCTAGTACTGGATTGCGGGTTATTATAAATAGTTTTAGTTATTTTGCTCTCAATTCACGCGTCACTTTTTTTGGCCTGCCTATGGATGCTTTTAAGTCGAGTCTTCCTTCTTTATCAGCACGGGATATGGTATTGTATACAGTTCTGATTTTGATAGAGAACACAGCGGCGATTTCCTTGGCAAATTTGCCTTTATAATAATTGAAATACACCAATTGCATAATATTTTTTGAAAAACGTTTTCCTGGTATTTTTTTTATATTCAAATATGAGGTCACTTGTTGCATTAAAGACAATCACTTTATTACTAAACGCTTTTTTACCCCTTTCACATTCCATTCCAGTTATAAAAAAACCCAAAATGCACAAAATTCGTGGAAAGTAAAGGCATTTTTTTTTGTTGTCTTCATTCAATATGCAAAGATTCAACTTTTCACAACTTTTCACACTTTTTATACTGAGTAAACCTCTTTTTTTGGTGCTGTTGTTGTAATGTGTGTGTCTATTTGAAAAGTATTGGCGTCTTATAGTCGTAAACAAATACAGTAACGAAATGCGTTCGAAAAAAAAACAAATACGTAAAGAATTTGATGTTGGAATTCTTGAATGAAGATAACATTTTACATTTTTTTTTCTGCGCAAAGATTTTTGTTGACAAACTGAATATATACAGTTTAAAGTACCGATAAAACCTGCAGATGCATAAGCTAGGTTTTCAAATCATTTTCAACTTAATTTTACTCACTATGAGCCTCAATAATTAAATGTACGGATGATACTCATCTTTTTGTAAACCTGTCACTAGATTTTTATCAAATAATACAACTTCAATTGCCACGACCACTTCAAAAATAAAAATTAATAAGAAATATGTAAAATATACTAATGGCTAAGTATTTGAACAAACATACATTGTTCCTTGATTTAATTAGTACACCCTCTGACCAAAATATTAGTTCCACCTACAAATATAACGTTTTCGTTGTACAGAACAACAAAATATAGAGATTAAAATATTTATTGTAATACAAAAGTACTTCTTTTGAAGAAATTACTAATATTTCGTAAATCCACCCTGAGCTCATATCACTGCTCGTAGCCTTTTCGACATACACAACTTTGAAGACTTTTATTATTCTTATATTCTTAATCATGGGATTTTTTAACCATACATCCTGAATATTTTGAACGATGGTGGTTGAGATGGCCATAAACACAATTACACTGCACCTATTATGGTCCTTATGTCTTTCTGAAGTGTCTTGGCTTCTATGCATGTGCCTTTTGAAATTGGTTTTGGTTCAGCCTTTTTAGCATCTACATAATCCTTATTTTGATTCACCAGTTTTACACCTTAACCTTAGAAATTCCAGAGCACCTAACTAATCATGTCTCTCCGTCGCTCATCACATCTACTTCCTCTAGGGTTCACGTTTATTTATAACTTTATGCATCTTTGTTTGTGTAGATTAACCTAGTTAATTCTCGCTTTCCTGGATTGTTTTTGCTATGGAGAATTTTTATTTTGTAATTTTAGAATCTCTAACATAAATTTTGCCACTTGTTTTTGGGTTTTGCTTTACTTCTTTTGCATATTATTCTCATGAGTAGCGGAAATAACAGTCTGCTCGATTAGAGCCCTGTTTAAGCAAGTGAGGTTACGTACAATAAAGTTACGCATGATGCCCACAGCAGAATGTTAATTACCACATTTCTCTGTTGTAGTGCAATGTTGGGCACATTACTTCAGTTTGGATTTATCTCGAGTTTTTCGGGAGCCCTAATTCCTGTGTTTACACAGAAGCTGTGCGTTTTTGAGAAAATTAAGTGATGTACAATTCACTTCTACGATTAAATTAAATGTTCTTCTTTACAAAGAAGATTTTCCTTCTCATTTAACAGAAATATACGAGGTCTGATCAAAAAATAACCGTTATTTTCAAATTTCTTGAGTTACGTATGTTCGATTTTCGCATTTTTTTCTGTTATGTTGGTACACACGTCTGTTATATATGTTGGCAATATCAGCCATTTTGGATTGTCAGTTTGTTTTTGACAGATAAAAAGGTTAGTCGTGTTTTGGTGTGCTCTTCGATTTTTTACTATTCGAAAAAAAGGATCAAAGAATATGTATTAAATTTTGTGGCATTCGGCGAGTCTACTTTGTCTCAAAAAAGTGTTTATAAGTGGTACAAGCGCTTTACAGAAGGCCGAGAAAATGCACGCCAAGTTCGATCAAATGTGAAGGTTTTACTCACTATTTTCTTCGATTATAATGGCGTGGTGCATCATGAGTTCTTGTCAACAGGTCGTACGGTTAATAAGGAATACTACAAGGAAGTTATGCAACGTTTGCGTGAAGCAATACGGCTCAAACGATCGGAATTGTGGAAAAAACAATCATGGATTTTGCACCATGATAACGCACCAGCTCACACATCGATGCTTGTGCGTGAGTTTTTGGCCAAAAACAAAACCGTTATCATGCCTCAACCACCGTATTCACCGGACTTGGCCCCCGCTGACTTTTTCCTCTTCCCAAAACTGAAGACACCGATGAAAGGAAAGCGTTTTGCTACGATTGAGGAGATAAAGGAAAAATCGAAACAGGAGCTGTTGGCGATACCAAAAAGCGCGTTTCAGAAGTGTTTCAAGGATTGGAAAAGACGCTGGCATAAGTGTATTATATCTGAGGGGGATTGCTTTGAAGGGGACAATATAGTTATTGATGAATAAATATATACTTTTTGAAAAAATTGAAAATAACGGTCGTATATTCTTTCTTCGTCTTGCTTTCGTAGTCTTTATTGTGGAATAAAGATCACAAAAGCAAGATTATGTTATTGATCTATCTTTGTTTCCTAGCCTAAGTTCTAGAGCAGATTGTTTTACTGGAAAATAGAACCTAAATTCATTTAGACCAAATATAGAACAGCTAGCAGTTCTGCATCATATTAATATTGACTTAGAAACTAGAAAAGATGTGTTCAGATTTTAAAAAGAGTCGATTTCGTTTTGTATTACTAAAAATACTTGTGCGGTAACACTTATCGATTTCATCTGCAAATTTTCGTGGCTAAATTGGAAAGGATGTTTCCACTAAAAAAGATTTTTTAAGTTTCAAGACAGTAGAAATTATTAAATTAAATTATGTTTAATAGTTTACGCAATAGTACTTTCATCTATATCTTAGTGATCTTTTAACCATATTTTCTTTTTATATTTTAGCCGTCTTTTCTTATCTATTATATACTTGTATTCTAACCAAGTCGACTTTCTTGAATAAGAAATAGAAAGTTTATTAGTTACGTAATATTAAAATATGTAACTAGTTAAAATTGTAAACAGTAAAATAAGAATAAAAAATAGAATTAAAAATAACAATAGAAAATAAACTTGCAGCTGCCACACAAGCGCTATTATATTGCTTTTAAACCGCAAAAAAAAAGCGGCTGTAGCACATATGTATGTATGTACATAAAAATCTAAAAATTCTCGTGTACCATAACGCAGAAAACGTGTGTTTTAAAGTTATAAGTTTATAAATAAAGTGGTGAACAAGATTGGGAAGTGAAATAAAATAGGAAAAGTAGGCAAAATATACGACATTTTTAGAACATTTTTTGGAAAAAGTATATAAGAAAATTAAATAACAAATATAATTATAAATACACTAGTGAAAACACACTCACAAATAAAAATAGAGGCCGAATAAATGCGTCAAAAATGAGGTTACTAAATAAGATACGGAGAAAGAAAGAGATGGGTAGAATTAGAAAAGACAAAACTAGGTTACTTAAATAGAAAGATGGAACAGAGACTGAGAAAGAACAGAACAAGTAGATCAAGGAAACTCCGGCAAGAAATAGTAAAAAGTGTAGCGGAGGAGAGAAATATGTAATGGAATACAACAGTAAAAGAGCTAACAGAAAAGAACGGACAAAGAAAGTAAATCTATCTTAATAGTCTTGCACCTTACGATAAGAAGACTTTGGATTAAGTAAGTCGTGTATTATATTTATTTATAGCTGAATTCTGTTTTAAGTTATGTACATTTTTGAAAAGATTATGTGGAGCATCCAATTTATAAATGCATACCCCTGGTTAATATTTTCTGATTGAGGGATATTCTTGAAAACTTTTTTTGGGTAAATTTGCGAAGATATCCAAATCTCCAGAAGAACGTCCTTTATGCAGAATTGTATATTATAGATATAAATATCTTTCAGTATAATAAGCAGATAATAAAATTGGTTGAAATACTTCCGACTTTAAGCGACGAAAAAGGGAAGTCTTTTTGAATGTAACGGGTCTTTCATTAAGCGCTTCGTATCTTTAAATATAAATAAAACAAAGTGTTAGGGAGATATCATCTAAATTTTTCATTCGTTTGAATGGTCTGTTGATACCATTATGTATGGAATATAACATCGTGCAAATGTCCGCCTCGGCTTCGTTGGGTGACGCGCATCCGAAACTTCCAATTTTCCACGACTCTGGTATATAAATCATGCTGAATTTGACCGATGGCATGGATTATGTTGGCTTTGAGGGTCGCTGTGGTTTGTGGCTTATTCGCATAGACCTGCGATTTAAGAAAAACCCCACAAGAAAAAGTCTAATTATCGATCTCGGTGGCCAGTTCACATCACCTCCACGTGAGATAACCATGCCCTCGAATCGCTCGTGCAGAATGTCCACTCTGGCATAAGTTGTGTGACACGTAGCACCGTACTATTGAAACCACATGTTGTTGGTGTCCATATCATTCAATTCAAGCCAAAAGAAGTTGGTAATCATCGACTTATAGCGCTCGCCGTTGACGGTGATGGCCTGGCCAACGTCGTTCTTAAAGAAATATGCACCGATGACGTCGCCAGCCCAAAATCCACACTAAACAGTAACTTTTTCGGGATGCATTGGACGCTCTTGGATCTCATGTGGATTGGTAGCGTCCCAAATTCGACAATTTTGTTTGTTGACGCACCCTTTCATCTAGAAATGGGCCTCATCGCCGAAGATGATTTTTTGGTGAAAATTAGGGTCAGTTTCCTACTGTTTCAGGGCCCATTCGGCGAACGCAGGTCGTTTATATTCAGCTCCTGAGTTAGTTGAATTTTGCACAGGTGCAGGCCCAAGTCACGACGCAAAATTCGCCATGTTGTGGTCTGCGAAAGTCCGAGTTCTTGTGAGCGACGCGAAATCGAAAGCCTCGAATTTTGATAAAACAATTTTATCATTTCCACGTTCTGTTGAACGCTATATCCATTTATGGTGATTTGGCAGGATAGACTGAACAAATGACAGCCACTTCGACAGATGTAGCTTCAACGATATGGCCGGTATCAACTGTTAAAGTTCAGAAGTCCTACTGAAAGACCCGTTATTATTGGCTAAAATATCGTGATCCTCCTTTCAGACTTAATTATTATGCAAATGAACTTCTACAAACTTTAGCAGAGTCAACGTGTCATGTGTTATTTTTCAGAGATCGTAAATATGACACAGACGCATTTCTTTGTCTAGTTTGGAGTGTGTTTTGTTATGAAATGCAAGAGCGTGGCTTTATCGATATGCTTCATTGACATACACTTTCATCTTAAATAATGAATAAAATGAATCGTCCAAAAATACACGATATTGTGTTCAAAAATCCTAAAGTTATATGTCGACTAAAACTCAGTATTCTCTAAGAATTAATATTTGGGCTGAAATTTTTAATAACAATATTATTGAACCATTTGAAATTAAAGGAAACTTAAATGCAGAAACATCTTTAGAACTTTTACTAATAAAGGTACGCTATCCAATGGCAAAAGATCAGGAGATCTGGTTTCATCATAACGACTGTGCAGCGCATTTTGGTTTAGATAATGCAACATCTTTCTTTGGGGACACCTTAAGAAAATATTTAGAAAATACAAATACCATCATAATGTGATCAAGAAATTTTTTCTACTGATGAAGAACATAGGAGTGCGTTTTGTTACGAAATGCAAGAGCTCGCTAACAATAATCGTCACTTTCTATCATCGATTTGCTTCACAAACGAGTGTTCCTTTACATTAAATAACGAGCTAAATGTTCTAAATGCACGATATTTGCCTGAAGAAAATCCTAAAGTTAATATCTCGACCAGAACTCTAAAAATTAATTTCTGGACTGGAATTTTTAATAATAATCTTGTGGATCATTTGAAGTTGAAGGAAACTTGAATATAGACACATATTTAGAAATTTTAGAAACGAAAGTAGGACCTGCATTGGAAGAAGAAACTTTTTGATTTAGATGTTAAAAATCTTAATTTATAATTATTATATTATAATTTATTTCTAAATCATTGGATTGGTAGAAGTGGTGCTATAAATTGGTCAGCGAGAATGCCTGATTTGGCACCTTACGACTTCTTTCTCCAGGTACACCTTAAGAGCAAAATTTACAGAAAACGACACTTAAAATGCGCATTAATTACAGACAGGCTATTGACTGACCTTAGAATTAGTTTTTATGCCAGACTAGGGTATTGCATAGCATAAAACGGGGCAATTATTTGAATAGTTATCGTAATTTATTTTATCTTTCTACTGTTATTAACAAGAATTATTTGAAGCATTTATTTATTGTTTTAGTTTAGAAATAATGGCAAAGGGCTTAATAATTTAATATAATATTAATTGCCTATGTTTATTTTTGAGAGTTGACACCCGATATATAATTATTATTGCAGATAGTGCGACTGGTTTTATTGAAGAAACTGCCTTTATACAAGGAAGTTTTTTCAAAAAAAGCAATTTTAAAGTAATATTAAATCTTTTAAAGCTGTGGATAATTCTTGGGTAAAGGCAATTTTTTCTAAAGAAAATGATGCAATTTTCTTTAGATTGATTTATGCTTGATTAAGTATCTCACATTAAAGAAGCATAATCACGATTATGCTTTCGTTTAAGAATAATTGCAAAACCTCCTTTGCATATTAAAAGTCTTTGTAGATTAATATCTATTGAGTACAATATGGAATTCAATAAACGTTTAAAATAAATGCAAAAATCAAACAAGGCCACAACTATATGTTTCCATAGGAACTGTAATTAAAGATATTATGGCTAATTGAAAAAAACTGTATATATCGCCGACAATTATGTCATCATGTCGTATGTAATGTACGTGTTTAATTACGTACATTTATTGAGACGCAAATAATGAAAACATTCTCAAAAGATCTTTCGTTTGCGTTCATAAACCGGGCACATATTTAATTTTTAACCTACTTAATATTAAAATAAGGTAATATAAAATTCAAAACGTATAGCACTGTGATGGATATCTTAGTGCGTGTGTACATATATAGGACAAACCTTATGTTTTTGTTGGAAGTGTTTTTAAACTGTTAAATTATTTATTTATTCAGGAGCGTACGCTAATACTTTTCAAATGTTTATTGTAGAACAAACAATGTAATAATAGCAATAAAATTTTAAATAAATGATGGCATCCTCTGGAGAATATTTATGAATAATTGGGGGGAAATTTAAATATAAATTTCAAGTTTTATGTATGTATATAATTATCATATGAACGTAAGGAATATCTACAATTACAATTTCTATTTTTAGCGTATTTTCCTTGTATGTGCAAGCACCTAACATGATTAGAATTTAAAAAATTGTAGTTTTATGCATAAAATATATGATTCGGTAGTTTACTTCATTTTTAAAGATATCAACTGCTATTTCGATCCATGTAAAATATAAACTGTATAATTTATGCGTCACATGTGGGAACAAAAATAAATCATTAGATGCTAGGTCTGAACTATACGCTGAATGAGCTACAGTACCATTCTCATTCGTTTTCTACTTGCCCATTATAATAATAATATTTATTAAATACTGTTTATTAAATACCCAACAGAGACAACAAATACATATATATAAAAAGTTAAACAATAGTGACATTATGCGTAAATGATAGTATATCATATACAAAATACGAGGGTAGTTTGGCAAGTAGTGAGAATGGGAAAAAAAACGAATTTTTTAAATACAAAATAATTTTTATTTTTCAATATATTCTCCTAAAAGGGGCAATACATTTATTCTAACGGCGCTCTAATGCCCTTATGCCATCTCTAAAATGCATTTGCAAAATACTCATTTACGAAGATGATAAGCTCGTTGTTAGACGAAAATTTCTTTCCACCTAGTGCCGTTTTCAATTTTGGAAAAAGGTGGAAGTCGGAAGGGGCTAGATCCGGCGAATAAAGCGCATGCGGTACTAATTGGAAATGCAACTCGTGGATTTTAGACATCGCGTCTGTGCTGGTATGCGAGGGAGCGTTGTCTTGGTGAAACAGAATCTTTTTCTTTGCCATTCCTGGCCGTTTAGCATGAATCTCAACATCTCATTTTTGCAGAAGTTCTGCATAATATTGTCCGTTTATTGTGGCACCTTTTTGAAGGTAATCAATGAGCAAAGTGCCCTTTGAATCCCAAAAATTGATGCCATCACCTTGTTTGCTGATAAAGTGGTTTTCGCTTTCTTTGGAGGTACAGAACCACGTTCTAAGCATTGTTTCGACTGTTGTTCAGTTTCGGGTGTACTGTAGTGTATCCAAGTTTCATCGGAAGTAAGAAATCGCCTACAAAAATCAACCGGATTCCGCTTATAAAGGTCCAAACACTCATTGGAAATGCGCAAACGAGTGAACTTTTGATCAGTCGTAAGCAATCGCGGCACCCATCTTGCCGAAAGCTTGGAAAGGCCCAATTCTTTCGTTAAAATGTGGTATACGCGTTCTGTTGAAATGTTTACCATGTCTGCTATCTCTCTCACTTTGAGTTGTCGATCTTGCGTAATAATATTATGGATTTTTATCATCATTTCCTTAGACGTCACGATTTTGGATGCTCCAGAGCGCGCTTCATCAACACAGCTTGTTCTACCACGTTTAAATTCATTTACCCATCTACTTATTGTAGTGGATGATGGAGCAGATTCACCTAATGTTTCCCGTAACTCATCTTTTATTTCGGTAGCTTTCACACCCTTAATTACGAAGTATTTAATCACCGCACGATACTCTGCTTTTTCCATTTTAACAAAACGACGTGTTGCTTCTTTTTCAATCAGCTGTCAAAAATAAACTAATCAACCGATTTATATAAATATCGGAATGTATACATATAAATAGGCAACCTAAATTACAGTGCATTTGTTTTACCAATTAGAGCGCCACCTATGTGTCATTCTCACTACTTGTCAAACTATCCTCGTATATCTTCATAAATAAAAGCTATGGCAAATCGATCCGTAGATGGTTGAAATTCAGCGCCGAATGAACCAAAGGGGAATTCAGATTATCCAAAAGCCTGTCGAACGTTCGTTTTTCTTTGTTCATTTATAAGTATGGATTCCACCTTCTCGATGGCGTTTCCACATTTAATTTTTCATGTAAAATACGAAGTAACCTATTTGTAATTACGCTTGTTACATATGAAATTATAATTATGTGGTCATAGGCAACATTTTAAAACCGAAACGTATTTTCAGGTACTGCTTTTATTGTCAATACTCCTCGCTATTGTCAATGCTGGTGGATATGGCCTGATAGACAGCAGTTATTATAGTGGAGGAGGTTCTTACGGAGGCTACAGACCAGGATATGGTGGTAGTTACGGAGGTAGTTATGGAGGATATCGTCCGGGATATGGTGGATACGGAAGCTCTGGTGGTTACGGAAGCTCTGGTGGTTATAATAGTTACGACGGTTATGACGGTGGAAATTATGGCGGTTATCGTCCAAGTGGATATAAACCCGGTTATGGTGGTTACGGAAGTTCTGGAGGCTACGGAAGTT
This sequence comes from Dermolepida albohirtum, assembly GCA_031893035.1. NCBI lineage: Eukaryota > Metazoa > Arthropoda > Insecta > Coleoptera > Scarabaeidae > Dermolepida > Dermolepida albohirtum. The sequence goes on from JAVIWB010006595.1 coordinate 464,241, forward strand.
CTGGAAGTTACGGAGGTTCTGGAAGTTACGGAAGTTCCGGAGGTTATGGAGGTTACGGAGGGTCAAACTATGGAGGATACGGCTCGAGTTATGGAGGCTACAGACCAGGATATAACAGCTTCAGGCCGAGTTATGGTGGATATGGTAGCGGTTATAGTGGATATGGCGGTTATGGTGGAGCTGGTTATTATGAGAAATAAAATAAACGTGTGATAAATTATGTAAATTACATTTAATTATTTGTTTTAGATATTAAAATTGCATATTTCTTAATTTTAGCATATAAATAAATACATATCACAAAAATATCTGTATTATATTTAATAATATTGTTAATATTATGTATTATTTTGTATTATTAGATTCGACAATATAAAAATTTAAATATCCGAAATTGAATTCGAGTTATTTGATACATGCTGTGAATAAAAATTAAATTTTGTCTAGTTGGCAGTTATTTTTTATGATATCCAAATAAAATATATTCCAAAGTCGTCCATTTATTTTGCCCGTAAATGACCCCATAGTTAGATAATACAAAGGGTACTAGGAAAGTTTTGCAATATGTCGCAACAATGGATCGTAGGAAGCTGCTTGTTGCTGCATGTTGAGACATGTTCATACGTGCATAGTAGCCGCCGCACCATGTCGATGGGCTCAGCTATTCATTAGCAATGAGAGTGTAAAGTGCTTACGATGGCATCGTGGTCACGAAATGAGATAAAGGCAGTTTTGTGTTATAATTACGTGCGTGGTTTAAACATAGACCAGTGCTTCGAAGAAATTACTTTTGCACTAGGTGATGTTTGTCCACATCGCACAATAATATTCTGGTGGTATAGAGAATTCCAAAGGGAAAATTTAACTGTGGAGGATGCTGACAGGCCGGGAAGGCCACGAACGTCAGTTACGGAGGAAAACGGTACTACTGTGAGGAAAATGCTTGGCGAGGACAGGCGAGTATAGAGGGTACTTCAGGCTTAAATGCACCAGCAATTCTTTCGATTCAGCATGATCATTTGCACGTGAAGAAACTTTGTTCTCTCTGGGTGCCGCATCGACTGACTGAAGAGCAGATGACACGACGTGTGACTTGGTACCGGGAGATGCTAAAAAAGTTTAATAAGGGACGATCTCGGTATGCGAACGACATCGCGACAAGTGACGAGACTTGGCTGTACTACTACAATGTGCTGACCAAAGCTCAAAACAAAGTTTGGGTCTTTGATGATGAGAACACACCCGTAGTTGTCAAAAAATCCCAATCTGTAAAGAAGTATTTTTCAAATCGAGTCGAATTGTGTAACGCGTCGTTTTGGACACACAGAAGACAGTCACAGCTAAGTGGTATACTGAACAGTGCCGGCCTAAATTCATTGGATCTATGAAGAACCTGCGACCAAAATCAAGAAGGGACACCTGGTTCCTCCATCACGATAATGCTCCAGCTCACCGCGCCAAAGCCTGCAGCGAATATTTGACCACGACAGGATTGACACTTCTCGAGCACCGTCTCTACAGTCCAGATCTTGCTCCCTGCGGCTTTGCACTGTTCCCGCATGTGAAAATGAAGCTAAAAGGAGGCGGTTTTCCAGTGATGAGGATCTTCTGCGGGCTTGGGACGACGAGTGTGCTTTACTCCCTATTGAAACTTGGCAGAACTGGTTTAAAGATTGGTTTCGGATGATGGAGAGGTGTATTGAGTGTAGACGAAATTATTTTGAAAAAATTAAGTAAACAAAGCTGTATTGCAAAATTTTCTTAGTATATTTTAAAATTTGTTTATTTTAAAATTGTAATATAAGTTGAAATTAAGAAGCGTATTAATTATGTATGATCTACATTTTAAAGTACAAACATTAGATAATAATATTTTCTGTAAATATTTCTGTGTTAAATTGATGTTATGACACAAAGAAAAAATTTAATAAAAAGATTAAGGCCAAATTTTTAAAACAATTAAGCCAAACGAAGCCAAACGGAGTATCTATTAGTTTGGGTTGCAACAGATGATGCTACTTTATTTTAGCAAATGCTAGTCATTTATATTTCTTTGTAGGCTATAGCATACTACACCTGACTAATTCTAGTTTCATTTTGAGAAAGCGATTTTATAATGTGTTTGAATTCTTTTACAAAGTTACCAAATTAATGAAGATACTCTTTTGTAACTGTTAACTTTCATTTTTCATACAATACTAATATTTCTCGTAAATAAATATCATAACTTTGTTTTAAAACCAAAAAATACAGATAGTTACTAAGGAACGCCGGAAAAGAGTTAAAACCGTGTTACAATTAACATCAGATTTGTGTGTACAGTTAATAAGGCCTACTTTTCGGTGTCTTCTGTCTCGACGCGTAGGGTATTTATGAAAAAGGAAAGATACATTTAAATTTAATAGACTGAAAAAAGTAATTAACTTCGACTTTGTTTTTAATAAAAAATATTTAGAAAGAAAACCAAAGTATGCAAAGCGGTGCGTTTCCTACAACAAGTGATTCGTGGACAATCCAGATAAAAGAGTGAGAAAAATTTAACAGCTATAGAAACTTATAAAGCAAATAACAATAAATAAATATATTACAAATGGCATAAAAATATGTTGCTATTTACCTTCTGACACGTTATTGTAGATTTAAAAATTATTCGTCACTTCTTAAACATCTTGACCTCTCCCATAAGAATTACATAGTCATATTTATATGAAATTATATTGTGCTTAAAGCCAGTGTAAGTGTAAATATCGTTTACTAGCCTTTCGAATCTATCACCATAGATCATAAATGAAAAAAAAAACATTAAGATTATGTTTCTGACAATAATGATACCTTCGTTTAATTATTTTCGTTCTGCTCTGCATAATGATAATTAATTAATTCAATTAAATATGATCTTGACAAACCTATTTGACGCAAGTTTAGCAGGTGACTTCAGAAATAGTAAGAACAATAAAAGCAGCTGCAGTGATACAATAAATAATGAGGATGACGAATAAGAACAAAAAATTAATTTTGTTATTTATTCAAATTTCATGCACCCAAAATGAAATAATGGAAACATGTAAATTTGAGGAAAAGAAAGACTCGAAATGAAATGATCCAAGGTTTATTATTTTTTAACCCACAATCCTGGCAAAAGAGGGAACAAAGATACAGAAGACTGAGATGACCAGTGTCAACTACTTAAGAATGGATCTGTCACAAAGTAAATGCATATACATATGTATATAGAAGAATATGTGCATAACTACTTGGACGTTCTGCATCGATATAAGTAAAAAAATATATAATTTTAAGCTAAAGTAACCTCTGTTATAACAGATTATAAAAAAATTGTAGTCAAAATGTAGTAGGTACACTATGAAACGTTGCGAAGAAACAAGCACTTTTCATTTATTATTTCCCAATGAAAAGTTAAGAAATAACATCATGGAAATGTCCAAGAATAGTAAATCAATTTGACGGAATGTAAAACTTAAAATGAAACGCTTGACTTATAACGATTTTTTTTTTATTTTTTACCATATTCTTCTTCAACATTAATACAATTAGATCAGCGGTACTGGAGTGCCATTATATTTTAATAATCATCAGCACCAAAGTCGTCAAAATACAGCAATAACTTCCTTTCTCTCCCTAAAGGACTAGATCTAGTGAATAGAGTGGTTGGGGCACAACCTGAAATCGTTATTGATCCAGTTCTTCATCGAGATCCTCGAAATACTACAATAACTTCCTCCCTCGTCTGTCTTGAGTTTTGAGAATAATTGGAAGTCTAAAGGGTCTAGATTTATTGAATAGGGTGGTTGGAGCACAACCTAAAAACGTTATTGATCCAGTTCTTCATCGAGATCCTCGAAATACTACAATAACTTCCTCCCTCGTCTGTCTTGAGTTTTGAGAATAATTGGAAGTCTAAAGGGTCTAGATTTACTGAATAGAGTGGTTGGGGCACAACCTGAAATCGTTATTGATCCAGTTCTTCATCGAGATCCTCGAAATACTACAATAACTTCCTCCCTCGTCTGTCTTGAGTTTTGAGAATAATTGGAAGTCTAAAGGGTCTAGATCTACTGAATAGGGTGGTTGGAGCACAACCTAAAATCGTTATTCATCTAGCTTTTCATCAAGATCGTCAAAATACTGCAATAACTTCCTCCCTCGTCTGTCTTGAGTTTTGACCATAAGTGGAAGTCTAAAGGAGTTAGATCTAGTGAATAGAGTGGTTGGGACACAACTTGAAATCGTTATTCATCCAGTTTTTCTCGAACAATGCAACGGTAGGTTGTCATGAAGGAATAGTACCTTTTTTCGGTAATGGCAACTTTCATTTTATCTAGAAGGGCTACATAATATATCCTCTTGATAGTTCGGTCTTTTGCGAGATAGTTGATAAGAAGTATCCTCCTTCGAATCCAAAAACATCGTAGCCATTATGTTTTGAGCCAAAGAAGGTCAAGTCGTTTTCTTCGTCTTGGCCTTTTTTGGAGGAGGACCGTCACAATGCCTTCCTTACTAAGATTGCAGTTTAGATTCTGCGTCAAGTTTCATCGGCTATAACAAAGTGACACAAAAAATCTACTAGGTCAATGTTAAATTATTGTTGGAAATTCGCGCTCTTTCCCGTTTTCGATTTGTATACAGTAAATGTAGCAACCACCTGGCAGAAAGCTTAGACATATCTAATTCGACATAGAAAATGTATGCGTACACATCATTTTGTAGATATACCCACAGTCTTGACAATTTCCTTCACATTAACATTCAAACAATATTAATAATATGTAATTGTAAATAGTAAATACCATTTCTGGTCTAGATACTGGATAAATATATTAATTACTGGTCTCTTTCAGGACAATCAGGACAATTAAAAAAGTATAAGTCAGCATGAGGTTTTAAAATTTTTGGAATACCATTTGGATTTTAAAGATAATCGATTTCTTTAAAATGATCACTACACAGTTTGCTTGCTGCTGCTTGCAGAAGGCTTACATTTCTTTCTTTTACACGCATCAATCCATTGATTTAATATTTCAAGCCGGTTAAATGGAAACTTAAGTTTTCATTTTAAAGAAAAATCGTTAGAGCGATCTACGAGATGAAGTATACTTACATATTATTCCAATTGTATGCAATATGAAGCGTCATCATTTTTTACTACTTTGAATAATAACTAATGACTTCTGCCTCAAAAATAAATTTTGGTTTTTAGAACAGCATTAACACATAAATCTAAATAAATTAAAGAACAGCAGGAATAATTTACTCTTCACAGCAGTCAGGATTTGGTAAAGGAATACACAATATTCCTTCACTTAGAATTCGCTGATGTAAAAAGCAAAACTATGTATTGGGTTGGCAACTAAGTACTTTCGATTTTGTAGTATAAAATAAAACACTTTTTTTAAACAAAGAATAGTTTTTAATCAATTATATATTTTCCATTTTGCTCAATGACCTTTTGCCATCTTTCTTTCAGCTGCATGATTCCGCGCTCATAAAATTTCTGGTCCTTATCAGCAAAAAACTGAACCAGGTGCGAGTGAAGGTCATCGTCATTTGTGAAAGTTTTACCGTTCAAAGAATTCTGCAAACTTCGAAATAAATGGTAATCAGATGGTGCTAGATCAGTTCAGTATGGGGGATGTGGCATCACTTCCCAGGCAAGCTCCAATAGTTTCCCACGAGTTGCTAAAGATGTGTGAGGCCTTGCATTATCTTGGTGGAAAACTACACCTTTCCGATTTGACAATTCTGGCCGTTTTTCTTTGATTGCTTTATCCAGTTTTATTAATTGTTGACAGTAAACATCAGAATTGATCGTTTGGTTCCTTGGAAGCAGCTCAAAAAAACACAACACCTTTGTAAACCCACCAAACTGACAGCATGATCTTTTTTAGATGCAATTCAGCTTTCGATGTGGTTTGAGCTGGTTTATCGTGTTGGCTCCATGATCGTTTTCGAACTATGTTACTGTACAGGACCCATTTTTCATCACCAGTGATGATTCTTTTTAAGAAAGGGTCGGTTTCATTTCGTCTAAGGTGCATATCGCAAAAGTTGATTCTTTGTGTTAAATGAATTTCTTTCAATTCGTGAGATACCCAAATATCAAGCTTCTTAACTAGCCCAAGACATTTTAAATGTTTTTCAATTGTTGTGTGCGATACATGTAGCCTCTCCGCAACCTCTCGAACAGTTATATGACAATCCTCTTCAATTATGACTTTGATTTGGTCATCATCAACTTCAGTAGGCCGACCAGAACGTTGCTCATCTTTGAGGGAAAATCTCCAGTACGGAATTTTTTATACCAATTCTGAAACGTGCGCTCTGTTAAGCAATTAGCACCATAAATATCTTTTTGTGAGCCGCAGCAGCTTTCTTTCCTTTACGGAAATAAAATAGTAAAATATTTCGAAAATGTTCGTTTCTGCACACCATTTAAAATTAACCCACAACTAATAGCTTTAATAAAAATCACTCACTACTTGCTTCTGAAGTTACGTCAATGTGACTAGTATCACGCGACAAACGGTAAAGTACAGCACTAACATACGTTATACAAAAAATAAAGCAACGCTCTCTATCAGTAAAAACCGAAAGTACTTAGTTGCCAACCCAATATATTTCTTAAATAGTAATATAAATTACCTTCATAATCCATACATATAGCTGGTAATACCAACGTCTATAGTATTCTTAGCAAGCAGATATAATTCCTTCAATATCAAATATATTATAAGCGAATCCATACTACAAATTATGTACATATTTGTGAAATAGTAGGCGTAAGTATGCAACCAAATATACATATATCACTTTAACATAATTGTTAACTAAGTATTGCAATATTTTAAATATTTTAAATAGAAGTTTACAATAACCTGTTCTGTTCTCTTTATGTCGCTAAATCCAAGAAAGTTTTACTAAATTTAAATCAGCATTTAATATTGTTTTATTTTATTTTCTTCTGTTTTGTATTTATATTCATCACATTTACTAAGATTATACAGGGTGTGACTCCTAATTATTAAACATAAATAGAAAAACAACTCTAGAAGCTATTTCAAAATGTATTTTACAGTTTCAAAGTGCAATACCGCATGTACTACAATTTATTTTAATAAATAGCTTAAATTATTAAATGGTTGAGATTATCAAGGTTGTTACTTTGTGAAATTCCATTACACTAAAGAATAAATAAAACACTTTGTTTAAATTTCACGTTATATTATATATTCTCAAATAGTTGAATGTTCGATAAAATTCCGGATCAGTTTCATGCATTTCAAGGACTCAATCAGCAAAGGCACGACGTTGTTGATGGTCGGTAGGCGTGAGTTCTTGTATTAACTGAACTTTAAAAGCCTTAAGACCCAAGTCTTTATGCAAAATACGGTGTAATGTCGTTTGTGGAATGCCCAATTCTAAAGATCGACGAGAAATGGACAAATCTGGGTTTTGATCGACGCTATAAGCTAGAACAGCAATATTCTCAGTTGCTTTTAAGCAACGTGCACAAGTTCTATTCTTTGCATCACTAACTCGTCCCAACAGCTCAGGTTGAGCCCTGACAACTCTTAGAATGACGGGCTATTGAAAATGAAATGTCTTATTGGAACACCTTTTATTTCTTACTTATCCATTTTGCATTCTTATTGTCGTTTAGTTCAACTATATATTTTTCTAAAACATTTCAACTTTTGTAATATCTGGCTAGCACTTCTTTTACTTTAGTATAGTTGTTTCTATCAAGTGTATTTTAAAAACTTTTTTCATTCTCTATGATTATTTTATTATGTATTTTTCTATCTTAGCTAATTTTGCATATCATAGACCTATTAGAGTATACTGACAATGTTTGTTTCAATGTATCTAACAATGTGTTTAAGTTTACTTCTTTGTATTTCTTAATTATGCTTAATATTTCTTTGTGTGTCTTGCTTTTTTTATAGGAGCTCAAAGTTTTTCTGTTGTTCTACTTATTTATTCCTTTATATCTGTAATTTTGTTTCCTAGTCGATGTAGTCACAGAGTTGTTTACTTTCTGTGGGTTATTTGTCATCAAACATGCTTTGATAATTGAGTATTAGTGAAGTATTGTATATATCAATAAGTGATTGTAAGTGTGGTTTAATCTCTAATTACTTCTTTTGAGTCTTTATTAATGATGTTTATACAGTTATAATACATGAGATCTTTCTATTTCATGTGTGTATGTCGTGCGATTGATGTGTAAACACATGTGTGTAAACATCGCTGATATCTTTCTAGTTTTCTTGTTAGAACTTACCGATTTAAAACAAATACAATGCCACCTGACCTAAGATCTACTGGCGAGAAATGCGACAAAGTACTTACTTATTTGAAAAGTGAGGAGTTTAGTTTGCTAATTAAAATTATAGTGAGTGCTGAGTGTGTAAATTTGAACAACAAGATATGTGATCTTCAAACTGAAATTGAAACACTAAAACAAACCAACATTGATCTAATTAGATTATTAACGAATAGTCCTAATAATAGGAATCCGGAAATTATTGGTAATAATAAGGAAACAAATACAATTTCACTATCCAACAGACAGGAATTTGTCGTTGGGAAGCAAAAAGTTAAACAGAAAAAGCCAGAATTATTTTCAACGTCTAAAAACATAGAAAAATCCATGTCGGAAAAAACGACTAAAGCAATCGAAAATAAAGAACGCTCATCTGAGCAAAATACGGGTGGTGTTGAAATAATAACAGCGCCAACAGCCGCAAATGCGTGGGTAGAAGTATTACCAAAAAAACGCAAACCAAAAAAATTCGACGTAATGCGGGGAACAAGCACTACTGCTTCGATTAAGGGAGTTCAAATTTACAGTCACCTGCATGTATACAACTTCGATCCAAATGTTTCTGCGGAGGAAGTTACTAATTACGTGCTGGCCAAGGAAGTTGAAGGGGTAAAGTGTGAGCCTTTACAGAGTAAATACCCGGATAGATATTCTTCTTTCAAGGTATCGGTTCCGTCACAATTTTTAGAAGTGGTGAACACACCTGAGTTTTGGCCTCAGAATGTATGCGTTAATCGTTTTTTATTCCGCATAGTAAAAAAACCGGAGAAACTTCAATGAGTCTTAAAATTATGCATCAAAACATCAGATCTATGAAAAATAAACGAGACGAACTGAAGGTTGTGCTAGACGAACACAACATTCAAGTGCTACTTATTAGTGAACATTGGCTATCGCTTGACCAGATACAACTAATAAGGATGGGGGGTATCGGATGTCTGCATGTAGTTGCCGTGATGCTGACGAGCACGGAGGCGTGGCCATCTATACTGGACCTAACATTAAGTGTAAACTGGTAGATGTGTCCCGTTACAACCTAAAAAATGTTTTGGAGGTGTGCGCGGTGGAACTCCAGACAACGCACCCTATTAAAATCTTAGTGCTTTATCGGCCTCCAAAATCGGACTACAATGTGTTTTTGGAAAATCTATCGCAGATTTTGGACAGCATGGATGATGAAAACATTCCCATTGTTGTGGGCGGTGATTTTAATGTGGATTTTCTTGTTCCTTCCTCAATGCGTGAACAGATTAAAGACTTGTGCAGTGTCCATAACCTATTTTGGACAGTGAATCAACCTACACGTGTTTGTGGGGATTCAGCTACCTGTTTAGACAATTTTTTGGTAAATTTCCCTAGTCAATACTTCACAGTCTCCTGTATAGATAACAATTTATCCGACCATCACAGTCAAATTATAAGAGTGATGATACCTTGCACAGATCATGTGAAGGATTCCATTTACAGGCACAAATATTCCAACAGTTCGTCAAAATTGTTTGTAGACATGCTAGCAAAAGAATCGTGGCTCAGTGTATATGAATGTGATTGCCCTGACAAAGCGTTTAAAAATTTTCTAAATATCTTTTCGTATTACCATAGTTATTGTTTTCCCGTACTAAAATGTAGTTTGGGCGGGCAATCAACAGCATCTTGGGTTGACTCAGACATTTTTCAGGTGAAAAACAACATGCTGTTCCTCAAAGAATTTAGCGCACAGTACCCCGTATTTAAAGACGAATTTAAGCATTATGAAAAATATTACAAGGACTTTCTACACAAAAAACAATACGATATGAATGAAGCACTAATAAGAACATCATCTAATAAAACAAAAGCTGCTTGGTCAGTTATCCACAATAACCTTCCCCAAGTGAGAACCAACATTTTTCCAGACTCCAATGAGCAACAACTATGTGGAAAATTTAATGATTTCTTCACTTCTCTTGCTTTAAAATTCACTCGTAATACCCTAGACGGCAAGGTCAACTGGAGGGAAGTTAGCTCTAATATGCAAACACCAGGCATGGTTTCATCTTTCTATATGTCGCCTGTCTCGGAGAATGATGTAACTGCTACAATAAATAGCTTGGGAACTCAGTCTTCAACCGGATATGACAATATTCCATCATTTGTAATAAAATGCGTCGCTACAGAAATTGCACCGGTGCTGACTTACCTCATAAATTTTTCGTTTGTAAAAGGAATATTTCCTACAGATCTCAAACTTTCGATTATTCATCCCATATATAAAAAAGGCGATAAAAATCATTTAGAAAATTATAGGCCCATTAGTCTTTTAACAACCTTCTCAAAAATATTCGAACGTATTGTGAACAAGAGCCTAATGAGTTATCTAACTCATTTCAACTTGCTATCCCCTAGCCAGCATGGTTTTCGCAGTGAACGGGGTACCCATACGGCGCTCTTTGAGTACCTGAACACTATTTATTACTCGCTCGACATTGGTCTCCCCTGTATGGGGATATTCATTGATCTTTCGAGAGCATTCGACTTGGTTAATCACGATATTTTACTTTACAAGCTATCACGATATGGGATCAGGGGTACAGCTCACAAGTGGTTCGAGTCGTATCTCTCTGACCGTAGGCAGAGTGTTAGGGTCGGAACCTGTCAATCAGACTACATTAATCTCAACAGGGGTGTACCCCAGGGTTCAATCCTTGGACCAACACTTTTTCTAGTTTATGTGAATGATCTGCCGAACACGCTTCAAAATGTGGAGCGTGTCGTTCTTTATGCAGATGATGTGAGTGTGGTTGTCAGGTCTTCTGAGGTGGCGGATCTTTGTGATGTGGCCAGCGACACTTTCACTAAAATTAATGACTGGATGATGTTCAATGAGTTAAGCCTCAATAAGGAAAAAACCAAATTGGTTTACTTTCATAATAAAATTAAGCATCTGCCTCATGTATTAATAAATAATGAGACCTTCCATTGCGTTTCTTCTGCGAGGATCCTGGGTCTGATTGTTAACGAAAACCTAAAGTGGGCCACTCATATTGATAGCGTGTGCAGTACCTTGGCTAAGGCGTGTTTCACCCTGAAGCTGCTCCGCAAAACATGCAATCGGAGTACTCTACTAGCGTTCTATCACGCCAATTTCGTGTCTTCCATGAGATATGGGGTGATACACTGGGGTGTATCGCCGGAAGTAGTTAGAGTGTTTCATTTGCAGAAACGGGCCCTCAGAATCATCTTTGTGATGGGCTACAGGGACTCGTGCAGGGAACGCTTTAGAAAGGATTCGCTTCTGACTTTCTATGATATTTATATACTTGACCTTCTTTGCTTCGTGTTTAAGCACAAGGAGGCATTTTCGAATGGGAATGTAAAGCACAAATATGAAACAAGAGCCGACCATTATCTACTGCCTACTTCCCATTCTACAACTGTGTTCCAAAAAGGTACATATTTTATGGGCTGCAAACTGTATAATAACTTACCTCATAGAATTAAAAGTATCAATAACTTCCCCAATTTTAAAAACAATATTAAGCAGTACTTGCTTACGATAAACTGTTACAGTTTAAATGACTTTTTATGTAGAAATTTGTAGTATTTCGTTTTCTTTTTAGTGACGTATTTCCAGCGTATGTTATGTGTATTGTGTATGAGCTGCTATTTTTGGTATTTTCAGATAGTATGTACATATACTTGGTTTTTTAAATAAAATATTATTATTATTATTATTATTATATATTAGTTTATTTAAGTTTTGACCTATTTCTAGCATGTGTATATTATTGTACTATGATTTTAGAAATAAATATATTATTATTATTATTATTATTATTATTACCTCCGAGTTTTGATAACCATGGTCGATTAGTAGAGCCTGGTAATTGGTTTATTTTCGTTAAATGTCTATTATTTCGGTTTTTTTTCTCTCATAATGCACAACCGATTATATGTTTCCTGACCAATCTCTTTAGTTAGAATTTATTATATCATATGTGATTACGTGTTCTCATTTATGTTTGAAGCATTTTCGTTATGTTATTCATGTAGAGATTCTTGTTTTAGTTTTTCTAAAATCTCTTTCGAGATTCTTTTATTGTTGGTAATAGCACGTTGGTATATGTTAGTTAAATGTCTCTATTATTTCGGTTTCGTTTCTCTCATATTGCTCAATAGACTATAAGTTTCCTGACCAATTTCTTTAGGTTGAATTTATTGTACCAAATGTGATTGCTTGTTCTCATTTATATTTAAAGCATTTTCGTTACGTTAGTCATGTAGAGATTCTTGTTTTAGTTCTTTTAAAATCTCTTCCGAAATTCTTTTATTGTTGGTAATAGCACGTTGGTATATGTTCGTTAAATGTCTCTATTATTTCGGATTCTTTTCTCTCATATAGCTCAATCGACTATAAGTTTCCTGACCAATCTCTTTAGTTTGAATTTATTGCACCATATGTTATTGCGTGTTCTCAATTATGTTTAAAGCATTTTCGTTATGTTATTCATGTAGCGATTCTTGTTTTAGTTCTTCTAAAATCTCTTCCGAATTCTTTTATCGCAGGTAATAGCACGTTTTTGATCCATTAATGTCTGTCCTGGATATATTTCGATAACATTTTTCTGTAGTTCAAGCCTGCGATCTCTTTTGATTGTGACTCCTTGTGTAGCTAAGTAATAACAAAGCATGAGATTTGTCTTGTACATTGTCGTGATGTGTCTTTTTTTTTGGTTAACGATTGTTGTTACTATTATTATTATCATTATTATATAATACATTGGGAATGGTTTTTTAGATGAAAGTGAATTTGTATCGATATGAGATTATGTAAATTTGATTTTAATTTGCACGCCAAATCAGAACGCAAATTAAAGAAAAAAATTTATAAAAGTATGTCGAAGCCCACGTCGATTTTCTTATTTGCACCCACCTGAAAGAATGCTTACGCCAAATTACGTAACCACGTATGAAGTTGTGGTAATATTACAGTTCAATTTTCAATAAGTTTCGTGTGTGGTGTTTATAAATCATGCGAATGTATTTGCAGGAGAAATTTTTATAAAATCAACTTGGATATTAGTGAAATGGTAGGCATCGCCAAATTTGCATTTTACTTTCTCTTTCGTATATTAATAGTTGATTTTATGATTATTTTGTGAAATGTTTTAAACAGATACTGAACCAATATTTATACAGTAATCAGTCCTGGAAATTTTGCAAAAAATTCTCGAAAATGTTTGTTTATGGGGTATGTATTTTGTGAATTTATTTATTTTGGAACTTTAACAGTTAAAAACTACCTCTTCAATTAATAATTTGAAGCACTTACTTATTTAAGTAGTATGTGTTAAATACGTATTAACTTATTTTGATTCCCTTTTATTGTAGGTATGAAGAAAAATATAATAAATTTAATTATCACACAGTATTTCGAGTTATTATCATAAGATAAATCGTGTTTTACATAAATCAGAATCATTATTTCCAAATATTGAAACTTGTTGAATAATCTTCTACCTTATCCTTAATTGTAATATTGAATGAATATTTGACATTTATTTTTTGAATTGATCTTCTATCAACTTGTCCAAAATGAAAGAATGCTTTCTTTCGGAAAGAAAAACATTTTATTCTAATTCTGTCACCTTTTTTGTAGTGGTGAGTGATGTTTGTTAATTTGATTTTAAAGTTACAGCATTGTGAATGAAGTGTCTAAATGTAAAATCCTAAAATGTCTAAAGTTGCAGTTCGTGGTGCAACCCAATATTTATTTGTAACAGACTATACATACGAGAGTGGTCTCATAAGCACCAGGCCTGATCTAGATGTGGCGGTAGTTGTTTGAAAAATATCACTGTATTAGAAAGTACACAATCTATAAAGCATATGTTTCAAGAAGACGACACGGTGTTTAGTATTTGTTTGGCAGCCATCAATAGTGACCGTTTTCAGTGAATTTGTAAAAATGGAGAAAATTGGTCATCGTTGTGTGATACAATACTTTTATTTGAAAGGCTTCAGACCAACCGATATAAAAGCTGAACTGAATTCTACTCTGGGTGAGTCTACTCCTTCGTTTACAATAGTGAAATATTGGGCAACAGAGTTTAAACGAGGCCATACGAGCTGCCAAGACGAGCATCGCAGTGGTGGACCAAACTAGATGACGACTACAGAAATGGTGAAGAAAATCCACAAAGCGGTATTGGATGATCGTCGATTGAAAGTGCGTGAGCTAGCAGACATAGTAGGCAAAAGTGCGATACATCGCATATTATCCGAAAATTTGAACATGAGAAAGCTGTGTGCAAGATGGGTGCCGCATTTGCCCACACTCGAGCAAAAACAGTGTCGTGAAGATGTTCCAATTAAGTGTTTAACGAAGTTTCACAGCAACAAAGCAGAATTTATGCATCGTTTCATAACCATGGATAAAACATGAGTTCATCATTTCACACCTGACATAAAAGAACAATCAAAACAATGGACTCAAAAGGGAGAACCGGCTCCAAAGAAGGCGAAGACCATTTCATTTGTAGGCAAGGCCATGGCATCGGTTTTTTGGGATTCGTGTGGAATAATTTTCATTGCGTATCTTGAAAAAGGAAAAATTATCAACGGCGAGTATTATGCGAACCTATTGCAACGTTTGAGGGAAGAAATCAAGCAAAAACGGCCGCATTTGGCTAAGAAGAAAATGTTTTATCAAGACAATGCACCACCTCACAAATCCGTTATTACCATGCCCAAAATTAATGAATTAAAGTTTGAATTACTACCTCATGCATCCTATTCGTCAGATTCAGCCTCCTCGGATTATTTTTTGTTCCCAAACTTGAAAAAAGGGCTCAGTGGTCAAAACGATGAAGAAGTGATGTCGGTAGTTAATGGCTATTTTGAGGAGCAAGACAGTTCTTATTATAAAAAGGGTATCGAACTTATTGAACATCTCTTTGAAAAGTGTATAGAGCTGAAAGGAGATTACTTTATTCCACTCACAAACAACCTCGTTAGAATTCTTTTGGTATTCATATTCATTTCATATCCACTCACCAACGTCCTCGTTAGGATTATTATGGTATTCATATTCACTGCATATCCCAGTCATATGAGGCATTGTCCCTGCCATTCCTACTATATCAGGTTCATGAAGTAGTTCTTTCAGTTCTCTATTAGTTCTTCTCTCTCAACCATCCCTTGTTCATATTCCTTCGAATATTTTCCTTAGCAATTTCCTTTCCCATACTCTAAATAGTTTTTGATTCTTATTTTGGATTAAAAATTGATTCTAGTGCATAACCGATGATGTTTTAATGATACTCTACACTCTAAGGGCCTTACAAAACTATTACGATTTAATATAAATTTGAAGTATATTGTTTTTAATTCACAAATTTTCTTTTCTCACTTCTTATTTACAATGAGTAATAGTTTTTGAAGAATTTCGGATACTACAAAGAAACTACTCTTTTATATTATACATATAGTATATAAATATTATACATACTCGTATAAAGTTCAAAATTTATTTTAACTTCTTTTTCAGATTTTCATATTGGTTACAATTCTAAACAATTTGCCTTGTTTGACATCTTTACCGTTTGTATTTGACGACGATGACGATTCTGATTCGGACCTGAGGAACAAACATAGAAACCGAAAGAAACCCTGTTACAAAAATGCAGAAGGTCGAACGTTTTTCCCATTTCAACTTTCTTATGTCAACGTGAACTACAACTTTAATTGCGGTGGAAGTAGTCAACATAGCTCCACTCAAGGTAACTGAACTTGTTACTATTATGAAAGATGTATTAAAAAAGCTTTTCTGGATTATGCAACTAATTATTTACTTAAATTACTATTAATTATATTAACAGTAATTTTTTTCTGTAGTAACAGCTATTTTCTTGTCAGTTTCTTGCTTCCATTGCTGTGTTAACGTCGTCTCTTCAACTTGCTCTTGGCCTTCTTCATTTCTTCTTTTCTGGCACTGTCTAATACTTGTCTTCGCCGCCTTATTTCCGTCTTTATTTTTATCTTTTCGAACCATATTTTTTGCTTCTTTTTGGACTCGATTGTATTTTTCTAGACGTTTGTACACTCTCTAATATTTGCAGTTTCACATGGTTGCCAGAAAACCTTATTTTATTTGCTTTATTGTTTGCATTTTCTAATTATATCTTGAAGAATTTATCTAGGCGTATTTTAAGCAGCTTATAGTATGGACGTAATCCCTGTTGTAGTTCTTTTGATATGTTAAATGATTTAGTTAGCGATGTACCAGTCTTTATTGTGGAGACATTTTGTTTGTTGTAGAGATTAAGGACAGGAATTAATTTTAAATTTATGCTAAGTTTATATAATCTTCCCAGACCTACGAAAGCTATAGAAGGATAGTTTGACAAGTAGTGAGAATGACACATAGGTGGTGCTCTAACTGGTAAAACAAATGCACTGTAATTTAGGTCGCCTATTTATATGTTTACATTCCTATATTTAGATAAATCGGTTGATTAGTTTGTTTTTGACAGCTGATTGAAAAAGAAGCAACACGTCGTTTTGTTAAAATGGAAAAAGCAGAGTATCGTGCGGTGATTAAATACTTCCTAATTAAGGATATGAAAGCTACCGAAATAAAAGACGAATTACGAGAAACATTAGGTGAATCTGCTCCATCATCTGTTACAATAAGTAGATGGGTAAATGAATTTAAACGTGGTAGAACAAGCTGTGTTGATGAAGCGCGCTCTGGAGCACTCAAAATCGTGACGTCTAAGGAAATGATAAAAATCCATAATATTATTACGCAAGATCGACAACTTAAAGTGAGAGAGATAGCAGACATGGCAAACATTTCAACAGAACGCGTACACCACATTTTAACGAAAGAATTGGGCCTTTCCAAGCTTTCGGCAAGATGGGTGCCGCGATTGCTTACGACTCACTCGTTTGCGCATTTCCAATTAGTATTTGGACCTTTA
Organism: Dermolepida albohirtum; assembly: GCA_031893035.1. Classification (NCBI taxonomy): domain Eukaryota; kingdom Metazoa; phylum Arthropoda; class Insecta; order Coleoptera; family Scarabaeidae; genus Dermolepida; species Dermolepida albohirtum. The sequence continues at coordinate 481,548 of JAVIWB010006595.1, forward strand.
TAAGAGGAATCCGGTTGATTTTTGTAGGCTATTTGTTACTTGCGAAGAAACTTGGATACACTACAGTACACCCGAAACTAAACAACAGTCGAAACAATGATTAGAACGTGGTTCTGCACCTCCAAAGAAAGCGAAAACCACTTTATCGGCAAACAAGGTGATGGCATCAATTTTTTGAGATTCAAAGGGCATTTTGCTCATTGATTACCTTCAGAAAGGTGCCACAATAAACGGACAATATTATGCAGAACTTCTACAAAAATTAAATGTTGAGATTCGTGTTAAACGGCCAGGAATGGCAAAGAAATGATTCTGTTTCACCAAGACAACGCTCCCTCGCATACCAGTACAGTTGCGATGTCCAAAAGCCACGAGTTGCATTTCCAATTACTACCGCATGCGCCCTATTCGCCGGATGTAGCCCCTTCCGACTTCCACTTTTTTCCAAAATTGAAAACGGCACTAGGCGGAAAGAAATTTTCGTCTAACGAATAGCTTATCATCTTCGTAAATGAGTATTTTGCAAGCCTTCCGGAATCGCATTTTAGAGATGGCATAAAGGCATTGGAGCACCGTTGGAATAAATGTATTGCTCTTTTAGGAGAATATATTGAAAAATAAAAATTATTTTGTATTTAAAAAATTCGTTTTTCTTTTCCATACTTGTCAAACTACCCTCGTATGTATGTTTCTATTTTATCTCTCTTATTGTTTTTTGTTGTAAAAGTTGTAAACATTTTCTAAAACTAGAATCAATTTGAATTTCCTTTATTATCAAACGCACTTTAAACGTTGTATATCTTATAAAGAGGTTTAAATATTAAATAACTTGTAGTGTACTAGTATTTGAAAACATTCCTTTCTACTTGAAAGCAAATTTAATTGTTACTACTAAGAATTCTTCAGTTGGACAGATCAAATTTCTGGTTATTTCGATATAAAATTATTTCTCCTTAATTATTTTTTATATTACAGAGCATCCCAGCCTTCACAAACCATTTGGACATAAACCCCATCACCATCATCACAATAAACCATCACAATCTCAAGATAACAAACCAGAAGTCATAGCTAACGATCCTATTGAAGATTACACTATTATACACGAGCAGCAAACTGAGAGACCACAGAAACCTTTTGCGATCTTTCTGCAAAATCACAGCCAAGGCATGGGAATCTTGCATACTATCGTAAACGGTATATTTGGAACCACTACTGAGAAACCTTCCTCAATTGTGATTCCAGTTCACGAAACGCAAGACGATTTAGTACCCGAAGAGGTGCCGAAATGGAAACCGGGTCAATATGTGACAGCTTACAATCCAGTTACAGGACAATATATACAGGATGTATCCCAATTCAATTCTAAGCAACTGTACAGAAGAATTAGCAAGAGTTTAGATTTGTTTTTAAAACCCTTTTATGATTTATTTTAAATAAATATCGTAAAGCAATTGTGATTCACTCAAGATACATGTATGTAAATATGTTAGTCTAGGTCGATAGTGTTATATTATAATAGTTGCTACAATAGTACAATCTTCTTCTGGGATTTATTGGGTGGTTGTTGTAATAGTCGACGTTTCTTTGCTCGTTGTGTCAGCTTTTCAGGATTTTCTACCTGGCTAATTCTCTTTCTTGTTGTTTTTCTATATGTATGTACATACATACATACATTAGAGTCTTATTGGTACACAATCTCAGTACTTTATTGACCTCTAGGAGCTTTCATAGTAAATTCTAGTGTGATAATTGCTCTTTTTTAATGATTTTAGGACGTTTAAACTGTAGACTTATGAAGATAACTCAAGATTTGACTAAAAATATCACTCTTTTAGTTGGCTCTCTAATTTTATAAAATAAATGAATTGTGTGTAGGTGTAAGTGTAAGTGTGTTTTTTGAGTAATATTTGCATGACAGGAGACAATTTGTGTGCTATAATGGGCATAAATCTTATTATTTTCACGCAACCACGGGTGTGCCTCAGGGCTCGAATTTAGGACCGCTTTTATTATATATATATATATATATATATATATATATATATATATTAATGATTTGACATTAGTTATTGCGTCCAAGAAGTTGCTTTTTGCAAATTTTTATCTCAATCCAAAATACGAATGATTGTATCTTGCAAAATCAACTGAATATAATCTATGATTGGTGCAAGAGTAACTGTTTACAGTTGAATTTATCTAAATATAGGATTATGACATACACAAGAAAGGTCAAGCCAATTAGGTACGACTATTTATTGTGTGCTACTTCATTAACAAGGACTAATCTAGTCAAAAATCTTGGCGTGTTATTTCATGAGAAGCTCACGTTTGTCAACCACATCAAAAACGTCGCCTTATCTGCGAAGAAGTCATTGGATTTTGTTATACGCAATTGCAGAGCGTTTACTTCTATACAAGCAATGAAGTCTCTGTATTTTTCGCTCTTTAAATCGAAACTTGAATATGCGATTTTGGTATGGTATCCTTACTATCATGTCTATAAGAACATTTTGGAAGCTGCGCAACGACAGTTTTTAAAATATCTCTCCTTTCGAGTTGATGGCTTTTATCCAGCATAGGGTATTGACCAGTTGGAAGTGCTGCAATGGTTTATATCACTAGAAGATAGATGCATTTCTAATGGTTTAATATTTTTATATAAACTTTTACATAATGACGTCGATTGTCCTTGTCTCTTTCAAGAATTGAATTTTCACATTCTTCGATTGTCGGTTCGTTATCACACGACATTTTCCACCTTCTAGAACTAATGTAACATTAAAGTCGCCTTTATATGTAATGTGCAGTAATTTTAATAAAATATTTTGTGCAGGAGACATTCATAATACCTCCATGGGAGCATTACTCAGACTAGCAATTGAGGACAAGTAGGGGGAATTGCTAAGTTTTCATTTTTTCTCTGCTTGTCTCTGTACCTTTATATATATATTCTTTTTTTTTCTTTAGTCAAGTACTTACATGTAAAGAATTATTATGTTCAGTTATGATTTAGGAAATTTTATATTTACTTTTTGTTCTTCTTGAACGCATTTGTGTGTATGTATAATTGGTTTTGTTCTATTAATGGAAGAAATTCTGTTGGGCAAAATATAAATATAAATAAATAAATAAAAGTGTAACATACTGTCTTTTGTGACATATGTCACAAAATACAATTACAGAAATAAGTTAATTTAAAGACCTTAGAGTCAGTTATTTTTGATTTTGATCCTAGCTTATGACACAGCTGTTATGTTATTGCTAAAACTTCTTCCGCAAATAAGGCTTTGGAATTCCTTAAAAACCTTATAAACACTTTTCTAGTTTGGATATCTTGAAAGTTTGGCTGTTGTTCGCTCAGTTATAACATGCGTCAATTCTGTGGTATCTACATTATTTCTACCAACAACAGTCATTGGAACGTAATCAGGAAAACTTTTGTTAAATATTGTTTAATAATCTTGGTGGCATTTATTCTATTCTATATTTTTAGTGACCACAGAAACGTATGAGAAACAGGAGAAATCTCTCTGTAGTTTGTCTTTTTTCTTATCGTGTCTTAGTTCTTGACTTTTTGATCACTCTTTATACTCCAATGCTACCGTATACATTCTTGTCTAAAGCCTCTTTCCTTAGCACGTGGTTTTTTGTTTTCCGAACGCTGAGCATCACTTATTGTTGCTTTAAATGTTAGAGTATTGAGGAAGGTCTTCTGTGTCTCGGGTTGTGGTGAGATGTGGGATTTAGATTTTTTCACATAATTACAATAACCACAAAAAGAAGGTTGTATTACTAGTAACACTGCTTGTTAAAGTCTATGAAATTTTATAATAGTTTTTGCTATTTATTTTTCTCGTATTTTGTACATTTATTATGATCAAAATTAATGATAGAGATTAATTTATTTTTGACAAAATTAGGTGACTTCAGTAAGAAAAGGTGCCAAGTAGAGTTCGTTTGCTTTGCTAAACTTATGTATAGATTTCATCCATTGGCATTTTTTGATCGTTTTGGAATTAACTGGAAATATTGCAGTTGACAGAAAAACAACAAAAATGGACTGCTACGTAAGTCTGTTTACATTTAATTGTGTCGGTAGATTTACCAAATATTCATTAAAAAAACAAAGACTTTTGTAACCTTATATATTTTGTATATGCTACTTAATTGAAAAGTATTCTCTATGCAAAAATAATATCTATTTATGTTAAAGATGTGATAAGTAATGAACATTATTTGTTAAAATAGTATTTATGTAATTACTAATTAGTTTTCTTTATTCGTTTAACCTAAGAATATTTTTCCATAAGAGTAATTTCTAATATAACGTGTACGAGCCCTTTTAAACAATGACTATGATTGCATTTATTACTACTTTAGAGAAATGGCTTTCGCCAAGTGTTTGAGTAATACAAAGGGTACTAGGAAAGTTTTGCAATATGATGCAACGATGAATCGTAGGAAGCTGCTTGTTGCTGCATGTTGAGACATGTTCATACGTGCACAGTAGCCGCAGCGCCATGTCGATGGGCATCGTGGTCACGAAATGAGATAAGGACACTTTTACGTTATAATTTCCTGCGTGGTTTAAACATAGGCCAGTGCTTCGAAGAAATGCCTCTTGCACTAGGTGATGTTTGTCCACATCGCACAACGATAGTATAGAGAATTCCAAAGGGGAAATTTAACTATGGAGGATGCTGAGAGGCCGGGAAGGCTACGAACGTCATTTACGGAGGAAAACGTTACTACTGTGAGGAAAATGCTTGGCGAGGACAGGCGAGTGACCTACCAACAGATAGGCCTAAATGCACCAGCAATTCGTTCGATTCTGCTTGATCATTTGCACGTGAAGAAACTTTGTTCTCTCTGGGTGCCGCATCGACTAACTGAAGAGCAGATGACACGATGTGTGACGGAGATGCGAAAAAAGTATAATAAGGGACAATCTCGGTATGTGAACAAAATCGTGATAGGTGATGAGACTTGGCTGTACTTTTACGATGTGCCGACCAAAGCTCAAAACAAAGTTTGGGTCTTCGATGATGAGGACACACCCGTAGTTGTCAGAAAATCCCGATTTGTAAAGAAGAAAATAATAGCTGTATTTTTCAAATCGAGTGAAATTGTGGAAAGCGTCGTTTTGGACAACAGAAGACAGTCACAGCTAAGTGGTTTACTGAACAGTGCCTGCCTAAAGTTATTAGATCTGTGAAGAACCTGCGGCCAAAGTCAAGAATGGACACCTGGTTTCTCCATCACGATAATGCTTCAGCTCACCGCGTAAAAGCCTGCACCGAATATTAGACCACAACAAGATTGAAACTTCTCGAGCACCCTCCCTACAGTCCAGATATTGCTCCCTGCGATTTTGCACTGTTTCCGCATGTGAAAATGAAGCTAAAAGGAAGGCGGTTTTCCAGTGATGAGGATCTTCTACGGGCTTGGGGCAACGGGTGTGCTTTACTTCCTAGTGAAACTTGGCAGAACTGGTTAAAAGATTGGTTTCGGAGGATGGAGAGGTGTATTGAGTGTAGAGGAAATTACTTTGAAAAAATTAAATAAACAAAGCTGTATTGCAAAACTTTCCTAGTACCCTTTGTATTAATAAATATTAATAAATAAATAAGAAATATCTGTTGCAAGTGTTTTTGTTTTCTGTAAAAGTTTTGGTAGTGCTACACCTAATTGTTTATTGAAAATACCTCGTATATTATATATTTGTCCAAGATCTTTGAAAAAGCAACTCAAATACATTTTTGTCATAAAATAAAAGTCTATACTTACCTGAGTTCTTTTACTTATACTCATTTCGTTTAAGAAAAACATATTTTTGTTCCTTGTAAAAATTTATATTATAAACATTAGTAAAATAAATAAATACATTTATAGCCATAATTATTTAATTTAAAATCTAATTGTCGTTTTTGTACTTGTCGAATCTTCACGATAATATTCTACAGTGAAATTTTCAGTGACATTCTCTTTCTGGTTAAGTTCCTTCAGTGGTAAATCAGTATTGGGAATGCTTATAGTTGCGTCAGTTCCCTTGGGTTCACCCTCAATACTATTGAAGTTACTTTTAGATAAAATCGGTGGTATTAATAATAAATTGGAATTTTTAATTTCCCGTTGGAATCCTTTTAAATTTGCATCATCAGTATGTTTAACCTTTAGGGGTTCATGAAAGTACCATCTGTACACTTCCGGATTTACCGAAGAAACTATTTCATAACCGGCAATGAAATTTGCGAAGGCTTCATTTTCTCTGTCGTAGTCGTTTACATTTTTACGTTTTATTCTTTTTTCATTTCTCGACCTGTCATCGTAGTCATTTATATTTGTACGTTTTATTCTTTGTTCATTACTTGGTGCGTTTTCATCTGTATTATACTTATTTGTATCTGTAAGCAAACCCATGTAAGGTTGCAATATCTCCTTTGAGAATTGCCATCCTGTTGCAACTTCCTCGTTGGTTATATTCTCTGCTGATATTTCTTTACTTTGAAGGTTATCTTCTGGAACTTGATACCTTAGCGTTGGTAAAATGTCTTTTAAAGATCCGCCGCCAGATTCGTCTTTCATTTTATGCAATATTTCGATTACTTCATCTACTTCTTCTTCGTTTAAGTCGTTTTCTTCTAAGTGATTATTAATCACATAGTATCCAGGTTTCTCCTCAGATGTTTCTCCAAATCTTGATTGTAACATTGGCTTCTTCTCTTTGGGATGGAATACGATTTTTGCGGTTCCCATATCTTTTCTGTGGGGATCAGAAATACCTAGAGCATCCATTATTGACCCGACTTTCACATAATCATCCCAGCGATCTGGGTTTTCTTCTTTTACTATATCAGCAATACGGTGTGTTAATAAAGTTACTTTCTTTTCTTTTTGTACAGCAGGTGCTCGAACGTACGGTATAATCAGCCTCGGTAGAGATTTACGTGTTGAAGCGAAAACTTGCCGAGCATTATGTGCAACATCCGAAACGTGCTGTAGGGCTTCTTGACTAGACTCTATACTTTGCTTCATTACTGATCCAACTTTTTGAAAAACTACATCCACGTCATCACTCGAAGGATTGTCGTCTATTCCAGATTCTCTTGATGGTTCAGAAGCAACTACTTCGTCGTCTTTAATTCGTTTTTTGTCCACAATTTTATACCTCGATGGGATAATCATATGCGGTGGAATCGTCATTGTAGCTAAAGCAGCATTTCTCATGGATGCTAACATATTTCTGACGTGATGCATTGGTGCTTTCTCGTCTTCCAATGAATTTCTTGTGGCCGTTCCGAAATTTTTCAGAGTCCTTGTCACATCTAATTTTGCATCCGGATCCAATATTAAACTTATTACGGGAAAGGGACGTTTTCTCGGCACTTTTATTGAACGATATTTATCGTTCCAATTTCTTATTTCCCGTCTATATCTTGTTCCGAAGGACATATTTGGAGGAAAATGTAGTAAGTAAGCGCTGACTCTATCTGAATAAGGAATATTTTCTGAATCTCTAAAAAATTCATTGCCGTTTCCAATATTTTTGGATATATTTTGTAATCGTTTCGGTTCTTTTTTTCGTGAAAATTTTTTTGGTTCATTTTTTACTATCTCCTTTTCATTATTGTGTAAGTGCTTTATATACTGTGTTAATCTTTGAAAACCATATTCATATTCATTCTCTTTGGGCATTTTGTATCTATGGTGTTCGTGGATTTCGTACGTGGATGGATGGGAAATTGTGGTAACTGTTTTTGGCCTTCCATTAGATAGTTGATACGCAGAAAGTTTTGGTGTTTCAAAATGCGGTGAAAACAACATATCTTTGTTCTCTATATTATTTAAAAACCACGAATACAATTGTTCTTCTCGTAGCCTGTTATTCGGATTGTGCTTACTAGAGTACACCTCATAATTAGTCATGCGTTCTAGATCTGACTTTCCAAAATTATTTAAGGTATTTACATTTCTGTGAAGAAATGCGTTGTCTCTAATTATCGTAGGATTTTGACTTTGATGGTAAAAATCAAGCAGATTTTCTTGAAAATTTAGATTGTCTGCTCTATTAAGACCTATTGATTGGTGTTCTTGAATATCCAAATTTGGATTGTTTTCGCTGTTATAATTATTATAGGAACCAGATGCACTTCCCTGAAAACGTAGATTGTCTTCACCCTTAGGACTCAATGATTGATGTCCTTGAATATCAAAATTATTATACGCACCAAGTACATCTGTCTGAAAATTTGAATTGTTTTCCATGTTAAGATTCCTTGGTTGATTGCCTTGAATATCATAATTATAAGAATCAGGTGGAAATCTTTGAAAACTTGAATCGTCTTCATTTTTAAGACCCATTGATTGATGCTCTAGAATGTCAAAATTGCTGGAAGAACCAGGTAGATTTTCCTGAAAATTAGGATTATTTTCCTTGTTAAGGTCCTCTGGTTGATGTTCTAGAATATCATATTTATTTAAAGAACTGAGTAGACTTTCTTGGAAACTTGGATTGTTTTTATTTTTAAGACCCATTGATTGATGCTCTAGAATGTCAAAATTGCTGGAAGAACCAGGTAGATTTTCCAGAAAATTAGGATTATTTTCCGTGTTAAATTCCTCTGGTTGGTGTTCTAGATTATCATAGTTACTATAAGAACCTAGTACACTTTCATGGAAACTTGGATTGTCTTCATTTTTAAGATCCATTGGTTGATTATTTAGAATGTCAAAATTGCTGGAAGAACCAGGTACATTTTCCTGAAAATTAGGATTATTTTCCGTGTTAAAGGCCTCTGGTTGATGTTCTAGATTATCGTAATTATTATAAGAACCAAGTAGACTGTCTTGAAAACTCGGATTGTCTTCATTTTCAAGACCCATTAATTGATGTTTTAGAAGGTCCAAATTGCTGGAAGAACCAGGTGGATTTTCCTGAAAATTTGAATTATTTTCAGTGTTAAAGGCCTCTGGTTGATGTTCTAGATTATCGTAATTATTATAAGAATCAAGTAGACTGTCTTGGAAACTTGGATTGTCTTCATTTTCAAGACCCATTAATTGAGGTTTTGGACTGTCAAAATTGCTGAAAGAACCAGGTAGATATTCCTGAAAATTTGAATTATTTTCCGTGTTAAAGGCCTCTGGTTGATGTTCTAGATTATCGTAATTATTATAAGAACCAAATAGACTGTCTTGGAAACTTGGATTGTCTTCATTTTTCAAGTCAAAACCCATTAATTGATGTTTTGGAATGTCAAAATTGCTGAAAGAACCAGGTGGATTTTCAAAATTGCTGAAAATTTGAATTATTTTCAGTGTTAAAGGCCTCTGGTTGATGTTCTAGATTATCGTAATTATTATAAGAACCAAGTAGACTGTCTTGAAAACTCGGATTGTCTTCATTTTCAAGACCCATTAATTGATGTTTTAGAAGGTCCAAATTGCTGAAAGAACCAGGTGGATTTTCCTGAAAATTTGAATTATTTTCAGTGTTAAAGGCCTCTGGTTGATGTTCTAGATTATCGTAATTATTATAAGAATCAAGTAGACTGTCTTGGAAACTTGGATTGTCTTCATTTTCAAGACCCATTAATTGATGTTTTGGAATGTCAAAATTGCTGAAAGAACCAGGTGGATTTTCCTGAAAATTTGAATTATTTTCAGTGTTAAAGGCCTCTGGTTGATGTTCTAGATTATCGTAATTATTATAAGAACCAAGTAGACTGTCTTGAAAACTCGGATTGTCTTCATTTTCAAGACCCATTAATTGATGTTTTAGAAGGTCCAAATTGCTGGAAGAACCAGGTGGATTTTCCTGAAAATTTGAATTATTTTCAGTGTTAAAGGCCTCTGGTTGATGTTCTAGATTATCGTAATTATTATAAGAATCAAGTAGACTGTCTTGGAAACTTGGATTGTCTTCATTTTTAAGGCCGATTGATTGATATTTTGGAATGTCAAAATTGCTGGAAGAACCAGGTAGATATTCCTGAAAATTAGGATTATTTTCCGTGTTAAATTCCTCTGGTTGATTTTCTAGTTTATCATAGTTACTATAAGAACCAAGTACACTTTCATGGGAACTTGGATTGTCTTCATTTTTAAGACCCATTGGTTGATGATTTAGAATGTCAAAATTGCTGGAAGAACCAGGTACATTTTCCTGAAAATTAGGATTATTTGCCGTGTTAAAGTCCTCTGGTTGATGTTCTAGAATATCATAATTATTATAAGAACCAAGTAGACTATCTTGGAAACTTGGATTATCTTTATTTTTAAGACCCATTGATTGATGTTCTAGAATATCAAAATTACTGGAGGAACCAGGTAGATTTCCCTGAAAATTTGGATTGTTGTCTCTGTTAAAATCCTCTGGTTGATGTTCTAGAATATCATAATTATTATAAGAACCAAGTAGACTATCTTGGAAACTTGGATTGTCTTTATTTTTAAAATTCATTGATTGATGTTCTAGAATGTCAAAATTACTGGAAGAACCAGGAAGATTTTCCTGAAAATTTGAATTGTTTTCCCTCTGAATATCAAAATTATTATAAGAACCAGGCGGACTTTCTTGAAGAATTGGTTTATTTTCACTCTTAAGACTCATTGATTGATGTTGTTCGTCAAAATCCTTGCTCAGATTTTCTGGTTGAATATCTAAGTGTTTGTAAGGATCAGGCGAGCTTTCTTGAACATTTAAATTGTCTTCCCTTTGAAGGCTCATTAATTGGTGTTCTTGAAGTTTTAATTTTTTGTCAGAGTAACGATCAAAATCTTGCGATTCATTCATATTTTGTTGAGCATGTAAATTATTTGTGTTTGGAGTTTTCTTGTTTGAATTATGAATAGCAATTTCAGGGTTTGCTTCTTGAACGCTAGGAAGGTTTTCATTTTCATTACTGTTAACATTACTTATCGAAGTATAATTATTGTCTAATTTCTTATTACATGCTGAATAGTTTTCTTCCAACGTTATTAATGTTGGTTCTTGTTGATTAGGCAATTCTATGTCATTGTCTAATGTATTTTCTAAACCTACTTTACTTCTTGGCAAATTATTTGGTTTTCGGTCAATATTAATATATTGTTTCGAATTAGAAGTAAAAGTCTTTGTACGTGAAGCAGTTGGATCTTCTTTAATGGAAAATTCTTGCATTGCTGGCACAGTAGTATATGTTAGAGTAGGTGGTAAAGTTGTAGTAATTACTTTTTGTTCTCTTTCAAGACCGTTTGGTGCATTTAGTGTTGTACTTGGTGACATTTCAGATATATTTTCATTCCTTTGAATTAGTTGGTTCATTTTATTTAAAAGAAATTCATTAGCGAAATTTATGTCCAAAGATTTTTGAGTATTTTCAACCTGTTCATGGTTTGTTTTATTATCTAAGTAGCTTCCTCTATTGATTGTTGAATTTACAAACACATCACTAGATATTTTTTTATTTTCACTATTTACATTGGCATTGTTTTCGTTGTTAGAATATAAATGCATTCCAGCATTTTTTTGTAATTTTAAAAGGTTTTCTGGGTTCAATTTTGAAAGAGATTCTTCAGCAGTATGTTGGGTAGTATTTTCTATTTTTCTATTATATTCCAACCTCGGTGCAGCAGAGTCATATTTATTCTTTATATTTAGGGTAGATTCATTATACAGCTTCGTATTTAATTTTTTGTAATCATAGGTTTGATTTTCATAAACTTTTGTAGAAATTTCCATTTGTTTATCAAATCCAAAATCATTAGCTTCGAAAGTAGAAGTGTTTTCAGAATTCAAATACAAAATAGGTTCTATGTAAAAGTTTGTATCTTCATCTACACTCTCGAGATTTAAATTTTTGCTAGTTGGTTCTAGGTTTTGTTCATATACATCCCCCGAATTCATTAAATCCTTTTGATTATCCAATTCCAGATATGCTCGATCAGTACTATGGGAACTTACCATCAAATTTTCTCTTGTATTGGGTTCGAATGTATGATTTAGTAAGTTCAAATTCTTGTTTGGCATGCCATAATGTGGGACGAATTGATCTTCTGAAAAATTTTCCTCTCCTACGTCATTAGTTTCTTCCAAATTTAAATATATATTGTTGGAATGCGGGTTTATATATGCGCTTGCATGTGCCTTATCGTTATCCAAATTTTCGTTGTTTTGATTTAGTCTTTCCTCTTTTTCGGGGTCAGAATTATGCTTGCCAACTTCAAGCATATGTTTCTTGTTAAGAGTATCAGGTTTAAAGTTCTGTTTCGATTTCGTATAGTCATCTATTTTTGTTTCCGTCACAGGTTTCTCATGGTGCCTGGAAGTTTGGTTATTCGATGCTGAAATAAGACTTTCTACTTTATGGAGTTCTTCCAAATTTAAATACGTCACATTTTCTATAAGAGAATTTAAATCTATAGCTACATTTTCTCTATTAGTATTTGAACTTGCGATACTTGGCTTTACGTTTTGTTTATATTCAGCATTGCTTGTAGAGTATCGATGATTTTCAGGTATAAAATTGTCCATGTACTTCCCATAAGGTTTCACGGCCTCAAGATTTTGCTTCATTTTTGTTTCGTAGTCCGTTTCTGGCTTTGCGAAGTGCGTATTTGGGTTTTCATCTTCAACTATAAACTCATCAAAATTTCCAGTATTTTCAATATGATTTGCTAATCCCGCGTCTTCAAATTTTCTTCTATTTTCATAATCGCGAATAAATTCTTTTTGAGTCTGTGGCTGCATTTCCAAAATCTCAGTAGTTTCTTCTAAATTACTTAGAAAGGCTTCGTCTCCGTAATATTTTTTTTCTTTTGTACGTTCATCTTCATTTTCATAAGAATGTGATATATATTCTTTGGATTTTGGACTTAAGTTGTTTAAATTATTCCTCAATTCTATATCAAAGTGTAAAGGTTGTCCAATTTGCTGATTAGAATTAGATATTTCGGGGTTGTTGTCAATAAGTTCACCGTAAGGCTTATAAAAATCTACGTTCTCGTGTCTTTCCAAATCAAAATTAATATTCGAATTTAAATCTAATAGATTTTTAAAGTGAGTTCTTGAATTTGAATTGTCTCTGCTGTTTGAATTGTAATTCGGATACTCTTCCAAAGTGTGCTGTGTATGTTGAGCTTTTGTACTTGTTTGTTTTGAAAGTTGCTCTTCAATGTTACTATGAATTGAATGTGAATTCGCTAAATTGTTTTTAAATTCCGGTCTTATATTTACAAGATTAGAACTATTTTCCAAATTTTCTGCATAGGATTGTCTTTGTAAATGATCGGACTTACTAATAGCTTTTTCTGATAATTTGACGTCATCATTTCTTCCATCAACTGTTTCACCGGAGTCTTTAGTAAAATTTATAAATTTTGAATTGGGTCTAGCTGTATTATTAAGTTCATATCCAGGATATTCTTCTGAATCAAATTTATCTTGACTACTTTCTTGAGTATCTTCGTAATTTGACTGTTGGTTGTTATAATAATTTTCTTTCCTAAATTCTGGAACACCAATATTTTTCGAACTCTCAGTATAGAATTGCAAATCTTTTGCAAGATTTTTCGATTTCGCTACTAACTCATCGTGTATGTATCTTTCAGTTGGTACCAATTCACCGACTTTATCCGCCTTTATATGGGATCCATTAGTGTTTTTTTGCAATTTAGAATCTACCTTAACTGCGTATTGAGAATTTAAGTTATTATATTTATCTGGGAAAAAATTATTTGGATCCTTTCTTTCAATATCTTTTTGTTTAAAATATTGGTCGTCTGAATTATTATAAGTTATCTTAATATGTTCTTTATTCCTAAATTCTGGATATTAGACGTTGAATTGTGAGTATTTTTTAAGTTTTCATTGTAAGGCTGCAAATGTTGAAATTGTTTCTGACTATATTCACTTAGTTTTTCTGAATCGTCATCTAAACTATCTTCATTTGGGGTTAATGTATGTTTATTATTTATGTCCAAAACTTGTTTTTCATTTTGAAGGCCTTTTTCTAGGTTTGGATTATTTTTTATTTTGAAGGATTCTTCTGATACATTGTGGTAAGCCAATTGCATATTTCTAAAATTTGTATCATTTGCTTTAAGTTTAACGGCGTCAGTATTTAAGTACCTTTGATCATTATCTATTTTGGAAAAATCTCCCGATGGATAATAATTTACATTTTTGTTTGCAGAAACATATCCAACTTTTTTTACTGTGGTGGGAAAATTTTGGGAAAACGCGTCTTCGGAATTCCAATTTTCGCCATTTTTATGCTGTACTTCAGGTTGATTATAGTCAAACTTATTTCTTTGTAAAATTACTTCGTGAACTTGCGGTGAATATTTACGATTTTGTTCTGGACGACTAACAAAATCTAACGCGTAATTTTGATGAGAATACTGCGGAGAATATATTAATCTTGATTGACTAGTAATTGGATTGTCTGAGTTATCGATAGCACTGTAAGGATTGCCGACTTGTGCATTGATGTTGGTATTAATTTCACTGTTTTCAGGTGCTTCGGAGTAATTTGGATTAGCTTGTAAAAGTAAATGAGGGTGAATGTGAGTCATTGCTCTTGCGATTGCTAAATTATGCATGGCTTTAGCTCTAGCGAGGTGCAGCCTTGTAACTAGCGGAGTTCCTAATATTTCCTCCTCTTCTTGACCAATTGTATTTTTCCAAAAGCAGATGAATAAGACTATGAGAATTTTTTCAATCATCTGAAATTATATAAAATACAAAAATAAAACACTGAAATCGAAGTCTCAGTATAATATTTTTTTTGTAGACATAGTGAAGATGTAGTAAGTCTGTTCTTTCGACTCTTCTTTGGAGTAAGGGTCATTACTAGAGTGAAGAACATGATCAGTGAACCACAGACGTGCGCTTGTAGGTAAAGTAGGTAAATAAAATATATAATTGTATATCATTTATGAAATATGAAACATCCTTTTAAGTAGTGTTTTAATGTAATTACAAACAGGATAAGATTGGTTAAATATTTGAAACATCGGATATGTTTCTACAGCTGTTTCAGCAAATCGAGTCCATGAGTAAAAAAATGTTCTTATATGAAAAGAACGACCGTGCGACATCTAGTGATGTAATATTTGCATAATTAAAATAATGTTTGTTAATACTTAATGGATTTGCGCACACATTATGACTAAAAATGGTAAAAGCGTAGTATTTTAAAGAGGGGGGGGGTGTTGTTACTTGAAAAAATTATCTGCATCTAATATTAGTTTGTTGTAACGATCAGAAAATAATAAAATGCAAGTCGAATTTGAGTCATCTTCGTATGATGAGACATACGTGTACGTGAAACAATATTATAGATACTAGCCATCACACTTCGCATCCTTTTTATTTAGTATACGAGTAATTGACAATAAGAACGGCAGATCTATTGCATTGGCTAGTGGGACCGCAAAAAGAGCCTTAAACACATCAATTTACATAGTGGGGGCATTTAAACGATAGCTGTAAATGTGAATAAATATCTATGGATAAATTTAGATTTCAAATTTTTGTTATTGTTAGTAAAAAGCATACGGTTTTTCAAAAAAAGTTTCCGACTTTTTGTGTTGAAAAATTGACAAAATAATTACTACTACATCTTTTGTATGTATATGCATTTCTTTATTGTTCTTCTTTATTATGTTTTTGTTATACTTTATGTAAATAAATGCCAAATTGCATTTTACTTTTATATTTATTTATTATATAGGCTTTTAAATAAATGTGTTTTATTATAATGAAATTCTGATTTAACGAATTTTTAACAAATAAAATTTCTATGGTGAAATGATATCCATTTATTCCCCCACGTATGATTTTCGTTAAATAGTATCATTAAAAGAATAATTATGAATAGTACTTTAAAATGATACGTCAAAAGACTTACTTTGTGTAATCGTTGTAACACTAAAAGTAAATAATTACTAAAACCATATAATCTGAACTCTTGTCAATACCTGTTAAGGTATATATTTTAACAAATATTATTCTCGGTCGATGGATGAAAATTTAAAAAATATCGTTATTAGAAATTAGATCAAATTAAACTAAGTTGAGTGTAATACTAAAAAGGATGTTTCATAAAACGAAATGCGTACAAGTGTATTTCGTGTTAAGTAAGATTTTCTTAGAAAAAAGACCTTAGTTTATGATGAATACATGTTACTAAACAAAGGAATTTCTCATTGGATATACATATTTAGACATCGCAAGGTTGTGTTAAGCTAAGAATATTTGGAAAGCTTTTGAAATAGACTTATATACAAAGACAATTTAAAAACATGATAAAAATTTATTACATATATAAGAAGCGTAACAACGGAGATATCTGTACTTTTAACTTACCAGGTGTACCGGAAAGTCATTACCGGTCTTTCTAATAGATGTCGCTAGGCTAAGTATGTAATATTATGATTGGGAACATATGTCATTTTATTCTACTGATCTCAAGCTTCAAAGCCATACATGTTATATTTTGCGAAAGTAACAACGTCATGGATTTATACCTTTTGAAAATGTCGAGTTTCGTGTCTGAAAAAGTGCATTTGCGGCATGCATTACTTTTCTAATTTAATCAAAAGAAAAATGCCGCTGAAAGTCATCGTTTCCTGGTAGAAAGTTACAGTGAGCGTGCTCCAACCATAAAAATATGTAAGACGTGGTTTCGACAATTTAAAAGTGATGATTTCGATGTGCAAGATAGAGAAGAAAAGCAATTGTCAGAAGCGTTAAATGTGTCCCAAGAAACGATTAGCGTCCAATTACGAGCAACGGAAGAAAATCCAAAATATGGGAAAATGGATGCCACGTCAATTGAATGGCGCAAATTGAAAATCAAAAAGTCGTCTGTGAAATGCTGCTTCAAAGGTATGATCGGAAGTCATTTCTGCAGCACAGTGAAGGGTGATGAAAAATTGGTTTATTTTGAAAACCCTAAGCATAAAAAATCATGGTCATCACCTGGCGAAGCCGACCCATTGAATCCAAGGCCAAATCGTTTTGGTCGTAAGACAATGCTGTGTGTTTAGTGGGACCAGAGTGGCGTAGTGTATTACGGACTGTTGAAACCTGATGAAACAGTACTGATTGCTATCGACAACCAATTATCAATTTGAATCATGCATTGCTAGGAAAACGTTCAGAATGGGCCCGAGAATAGGGTAAAGTGATTTTACGGCACGATAACGCGCCGTCTCATACATCAAAACCGGGCAAGGAAGCGTTCGAAGCACTTGGATGGTACATAATATCGCACCCGCCGTACTCTCCAAACCTTACTCCGTTCGACTATCACCTTTTTGCAACAATGGGAGACGTGCTTGCAGAGCAGCACTTCGTCAACTAGAAGAAGTTGGAAAATGGCTCGATGAATGGTTTTGCTCAAAGGACAAACAGTTTTTTTGGGATGGCATCCATAAATTGACTGAAAGATGGGCAAGATGTGTAGAATCAAATGGCAGTTACTTTGAATAAATAAATTTTTCATTTTCTTTGAAATTATGTAGCTCTTTTACGAAAAAAACGATAACGACTTTCCGGTACACCTTAAAAGAATATTATTCTAACACAAATTCAAATTTTGTGTAAATTTTGCTTCCAGGATTTGTAAATAATTTTGGTTACATTTATTACATTTACGTCAGTTCACCAAAGAAAAAATCTGAAGGTTACACACTTAAGTGAATTTTATGGAACAATTGAATAAATTAATATTTAATAAAAAAAGCAAAATCTCAACACGTACAATCTGTGATTGTAGAATAAATGTAGCTTTCCCTTAAACCTTTTCTGTTCAGAGTTTTAATAATGCATCCAAAACAATTTGCGCAAATAACTGGTTTAATAAAGAGAAAAGTCACATAATACATTCGCTTATAAATGAAATTTCACATAATAAATCATTAATAATGTTACTTATTATTTGAAACTTATCAATATACATTTTAAACGTACTCAAAGCAAATGTATTTACAATTTTGAAGTTGTATTATTTAATTGCAAGTTTTTAGTAACAACGACTGTTACGAAAGATGGAATCTATCTTTACTGATAATTGCTTATTACTAATCCACCTTCTTATGAAAGAAGAACTTACCTTATATCTATATTGGTAATAAGTTTTCCTATAATATACAAACACACCAACATACGCACTTAATTATCTTCATATACTGATATTTTCGAGACTTGCACTGAACGTATTAGATGCATGATATGATTGGAATTTTCTGTTAACTTAATATGCTTACGAAGCCAAGTATTGTTATTAAAACAAAGCAACGATAGATAAAATTGTGACACCGATATCTATGCTGTATTTGTTTTCAACGAATAATTCTATTACGGCATAAACTTATTTTGAATATTAATAATTGTAGGTTCTTCTTGGTTATTTTTTTGTTGAATAATTGTTAATAATTCTTCGTAAGATCAAATAGTATTTTTTCAATGTAGTAGTTTTATGTTTATATAATTATATAATTGAATAAGTTTTGAGTAATTATTTTATTTACGGCCGTGCAATATGAGTTGCTTGTATTTCAAAATAATTCCAATATTTATATTGATACAATGCGGATTCGAGGTCTGGGATATTCATAATATTCCTATCCATTTTCATTTAATATATTTATTAACTCTTTCGGGCTTGGTGGCCAGTTATTTAACCACCTATTTAAAACTTCCCAAAACTACTTTTTATGCCATCTAGTGTCAATTTGCTAAGCAATAATTTTCTTTAAAGTCATCGTTGATCGTTTAATGCGAAACTTTTACTCTAGGACGCGCTCTGTAGATTAACAAATTTATTTGAAAATGTGGCAATGTGTTGTTTTTCAACGGGACTTTCCCGAATGTTATAAAAAATGCTCAGAGGTGTTACTCTGTAGTATAGTGTCTGTTTAATTATTTTATAACAAAAGTATTATAATGTATTATATAATCTTCGATAAATAAGGTAAATAGAACGGTGGTTAGATTGGTACTGTGACTATAGTAGGTTTTATATAATATACATATTTATGTTGTATTATTGCGAAAGATTGCGAAAGTGTGTGCAGTCTTGAATCGATGAAGGAGAAACTTATGGGATGGAAACGGACACGATGGTGCTCGGTGACATACCTTCTGAGATCCAGCTAAATCTTGATGATGAATTGGACTCGAACGATGACATAACCATTTCAAATTTGCTTAACACTATTGGTAGTGCTACTACGATTCCTTTATCTACTCAAACTGTTATGAGGGAACCAAAACGGAAGAAAATTTTCAGAATGGGGGAGCCGGACAAGTACACTGAAGGTGAGGGTGTACCAAAAGATATAATAGATTTAGGGGATATCACAACTACGTAGTTATGCCATTTATTTTGGTCAGGAGATTTGGTCAAAATAACTTCCTTTCAAACAAATCTATTTGCCACGCAGAAAGAAGCGCTTTTTACACCTACCACACCTGAAGAAATAGAACTGTTTCTTGGCTTAAATTTAGCGATGGACTTAAAAAAAATGCATAGCTATGAGGATTGCTGGTCTTTTAGCCCTGATTTGCATGACCCTTACATAGCGAGCTTTATGTCACTCAATCGCTTTGGCTGGCTTCTTAATAACTTGCATTTCAATGGTAATGTTCTAACGCCTGGCAATTCGTACTATTCGAAGCATCCGCTTCACGAGATTTTCAAGGACTCTATTCGGTATACTATTCCATTCTTCTTGCAATATGTTCCACAACTGATTTGTTGACGTAGTCTGTCAATTTTCCCCGTCTTTTCTCTTTAATGGCTCCTTTTAGTCGCTCTGATATTGAAGCGTAATATTCTTCTATTTTTCTTTTTCAATATATTCACCTGCAAGACGGATACATTTTTCACATCTTTCAATTAATTTATTTATACCCTCATAAAAAATGATTTCTCTTTATCTGCAAAATGCGCCGAAACTTAACTTCATCATCGGCAGTAAATTTTTTACCCCGCAGCTCTTTTTTCATTTTCGGAAACAGGTAATAACCACTCGGGGCCAGGTCTGGGCTGTAGGGTGGGTGATTCACAATGTCGAAGCCCACCTTATGCAGGGCAGCTAACGCAACGCGGCTCTTGTGGACGGGCGCGTTGTCGTGCAAAAGCAGAACACCTTTTGTCAATTTTCCCCGTCTTTTCTCTTTAATGGCTTCTTTTAGTCGCCCTAATATTGAAGCGTAATATTCTCCGGTTATAGAAACACCTTTATCTTTTTAATCAATCAACAATATTCCTTCTGAGTCCTAAAATACCGTTGCCATGAGTTTCCCAGCTGATTGTGACACTTTAAATTTCTTGGGAGGTGCTGTGCCCTTTTTATGCCACTGCATGGAGTCTTGTTTGGACTCAGGTTCATAATGATGAACCCAAGTTTCGTCACCAGTAACAATTCCACTCAATACACCATCCTTGTCTTCATTACAGAGGTCCAAAAATGCACGTGAACACTCTACGCGCTGTTGTTTTTGCGGCGGCGTGAGCATTCTCGGCACCCATCTTGCGCTGACCTTAGACATGCCGAGATGATCGTGTAGGATTTTAAAAATTGTTGTATCGGATACTCCAACCATTTCTGCGAATTGTTTCTTCTTTAGTCGAGCATCTTCGAGTACAATTTGTTCAACTTTTTGGATAAGTGCTGGCGTGGTCACCTCAATGCTCCTGCCTGGCCTCGGGCCGTCTTCAAGGGATTCCCTTCCTTGTTTAAATAAACTATGTCACTTGTACACCATGGTTTTTCCTGGACAAGAGTCGCCGTAAACCAATGAAATCTCATTCATTATGGTCGCGACTGATTTTCCTTGCCTGGTAAGGAACTTTATAACGGCAAGATATTCGATTTTTTCCATATTTCACTTTTCACTCCTGATTATGTTACTTGGTTGACGATAGTTCAAAGTATAACTGTCTAATAACAATGAAACTTCGTATTTATACTAATCATGAGTCGCTGCACAGGCCACGCCCCCAATGCGCCTACTCACCCCTCTACAACCCGCTCATTCCGCATATATAAAAACGCTCCCTCGTAAATATATTTTTTATATTAAAACGCAATTATATTATTTTTTAGAAGAGTTTACTAAATTACCCTAGCTGTCCGAACTAATATGGACTGGAGATTTTTGTACTACCAACTACTTAGGCAAATGTTAATGAAATAATAAAAAATATTATTAATTTAACAAATTTATTTAAAAATATTATACATCAGACACAAAAGTAACAGTGAATTTTTTTAAACGTATTAATAGTCCTAATTTACTGCATATGTATTTTTCTTATACAGAACGAAAACTAAATTGCAAATGATAGTATGTTTAAACATTTAACACATGCACTTACTTCGACTTGTAAACAAACAACAGAAGAATAAAATGAAAAAACAATCCTAAGATGTTATAATAAACTAATCATAGCTTCATATGACTATATTTCAAAATATTTATTTAACGTCTGAAAATTTCTTTCATATAAAATCGTGGTGTCATTTTTCAAGTATACAATTAAAGAAAAACTATGAAAAACATACGATTTTGTTTAGTACCCACCACATACTTACAGCTTCTTTTATATTTTAAAACGCAAAATATACAGATCAAAGGAAAAATTGCTAAATATTATTGCAAAAGAAGCATGACGTCGATGTAAAAAAAAATACAAAAAGAAAACTGTGAAAACCGTTTGTCTTTTTTTTTTTCGGTTTTCATCAAAAAAAAAAAGGCTCAACAAAAACGTCATTTTTTCGAGTTATCCATTTTGTTTTTCTATATTTGTCACCTCTCTACATGATTGTCAAGGGACTTTATTTAATTATATAAATATATTTATATAGACCTCTTACAAATCTGACTGGTCTGGACCTAAAAAAATGAAAAAGTCAATTAGTTATTACGAATAATAATTGCACACTATAAACCTAAACAAAAAGTATATTGATAAGTAAACTTTAATATTAATCACTGAAGATTAATATATAACCCCTTTCCACATTAATTTTCGTATTCTGTATACGTATTTCGACAACTAAGTTATCATTCATCAGCAGATAATTAAATAGTGTCGCACCTGGAAGACTACGGTAAGATACCCGTACGAAACGGTACGGTTTGTGTGCGAAATTTGTTTTCGTACAGGTATTTTGCCGTAGTTTTCCAGGTGCGACACTGTTTAATTATCTGCTCATGATAACAACTTAGTTGTCGAATGTGGAGAGGGGTTATATATCAACCTTCAGTGATTAAGTTAATCAACCACAGGCTCCGTGGAAATTGCCAAAATTTAATATTATTTATACCGGTACATCGACGTCATAAGTATTATTTGCAGTCACGTATTAATAACAAAATTGAAGATAACATCTTTTTAAATTGTTTATACTTTTTGTTTAGTTTTCTATACAGTGTGAGAAAGAAAAACGAATCACCCAGTTAAAGTATATATTTTTAAAGCAAGCTTTGTTTACTGAATTGAGATTAATAGATCATAAAATTTTCGTTGACAAATTCGTACCCTTTATGCAGAACATTCTATGGACTCCTGTGGAAACACATTCCAAGTAGTTTGTAGGGTTCATGTAGCTACTGTAAGTTCATTGTAGGGTCAGGAAGCATACCAACATTTGAACTATCATATTCCAGATACATGAAGTTAAATTAACATCAATATAGAGTAATATAATAGCTGCAATATGAGAACAGGCATTGTCTTGTTAAAATTTGCAATTATTTAGCTCTCGACTATATGATAAGGTGAATCGTTGCACAACTTCGTGAATGTATCTTTGAAAATTTAAATAACTTCGAAGGAATACTAAAGGAGTCTTACTTCCGATGACAATTCTACCCCAAATCATCAATTCTCTAGTAAGTGCAGTTTCAAATTTTATGGAAAAATTAAAAAACTGTCTTTTTCCTCTTAGATGTCGGATTCCTACACGACTATCATGGACCCACAAAAAAACGAGTTTTTTCTGAAAGGACACGATACTGTTTGGTAAGAGACAGTCTTAGTCTTGGACGATAGGAAATTAACACAAATGGACGAATACGACGATATATGGAATGCATTCTTCTGTCTTATCTTTAGCAAAAGGAATATCTCCCATCTTCTCATTCGGTGGTTCTTATGAATCATCTAGAGCTTCTTCTACGATGTTGCTCATCTTCTCCACCGTCTCGTGTAGTTCAACGACCTCTTTCAAAAACTTTTAGCTGCCGGTAATTTTGTTGTCTTCGAATTCTTGGCATTTTAGTACACTAATTAACAGCTATACGAGTAGACGCTATAGAAGCATGCCCGGGCAAATGACAGAATGTTTATTTACGTGCAGCGGTAACTCATGATTAAATTTTCTCTATATATTCTCAACATAGTAAACATTTGTACAGACTTGGTTCGAAAGCATGTACATTAACTTTTACTAGTTGATTCGTTTCTCTTTGTCACACAGTATATATGAAAACAATCCATATTTATTTGCATTTGATATACAAAATTCTATGAGAAAAATCTATAATTCACACACACACACGCGCGCATACACGCACATAGTCAAGCCATTGTCAGCGCATGCTAGATACATAGAGAAAATTAAAAGAATATTGTTGAAATTAAAATAAAATGAAATGAAACGGAGAAAAATGAAATGAAAAGCTGGCCACACAGTGTAAAGGAGGCAGACAAAGAACATGAAATGACAAAAAAAATGTAAGATGCAGTAATATTATTTCCCAAGTATTATCATTAAAGAAATAGTAGCAAAACGTTTCTTAATCTGTATTCTTTATTTAGGGATTCTATTTTCAAACGAGTAAGTATAATCTCTGGAAGCAAACTACACCTTCTTTTAGTGCGTTTAGTTCAGTTTTTAGTTCAACGGTAAACAGAACAAATACAAAAAAAATCTGGTGTTCAGTTAGTGTCTTTTTTGTGATAAATTAGATAAAAAAAATGAGTTAAAGTATAATTAATATAAAATCACACTGATTTTTGTGAGTATTAGATATATAGTAGTTATACAGTATGTCTGATAAATAAAAAAACGATATAGACGTAATAAAAAATATTGACCGCCATTATAAATATACAGGATGTTTTTAAATTTAGATATGTATAGGTTCAGTAACGAAAACTAAATATAATTGTTAAGAATTCATTTAACATGCTTCGTAGAGCATGCCGAAGACTTTTAATATTTATATCTAATCTTCCAATATATTAAATTTAAAGATGAAGAAACATGAAATAAACATAATAGCATTAGTAGACGGTATTGTATCGGCAGCCAGTTTAGACGATCCTTTTAGTTACTAGGGGTTGTTTATATATTCTCTAAAGGGTTAGTTTCACTTTTTATGCAATTTTACATTATTATAAATCATACAAACTTATATATCAGTATGAAAAAAATCGGAGAGTTGCTGCAAAAATAATTATTAAATATTGAAAATTATTCAGGAAAAAATGGTGGTTATATAATCGTTATTTAAGTAGTTAAAATTGTTTAAACATTACTAAGAATCATTAAATGGTGACCCCTGTCCAAGTCGAGCTGTCGTCTTGATTACTTCAAATTAGAAAAACATGCTTTTAAGAATTCTACACGAGTACTTTAAAACGACCATTGCTAGTATAAAGTGGGTCCCACGAATGCTTTCAGCAGTCTGAATGTATATTCGAGTTGGGTCGTTTGAAAATTATTTGTAACTTTGTGAAAACAAACCAGATTTAATCAATCGACCTGGCACCGAAGATGAAACGCGGTTTCACCGTTACTGTCCTTAATCGGAAAGAGTCGACGCTATGTCATGAAAAATTTAAAAGCCTCCCCCACCTTTCGTAGGAAAAATGAAAGAAGTATTTTAGAACTGCTGAAATTTTGAAAATACCGGGTGTTCCATGACATGATTGCACAACTTCAAGATATATTACTGAAGCAATTTCATGTTAAAAATGTCTATTAAACATATGCCGAAAACTTTATCATAACTAAGCTACAGGCATTTGTTTTGCATATTGTTTCCTTTCTGTAACGTCAGTAAGGCACCCAATATCCCTCTTACGATGCCACAGTGTCTCGTTAGTTATATCATGTTGATATTTCTATCACCAAGGAGCCGTTTTTGTTTTCCTAGACTAGATATTAAGACCAACAACTGGAACAGAAATATCTTATGGAGTCTCTTTCTTTTGATTAAAGTTTAAAACTTAATTTAAATAACATTATTGTAGAATAAATCTTCCAGTTTCTCCATAACTTTGTTCTTAGCTGCTGGTACAATTCCATTAATGTTCCTAGATTTTGCCATTTTAAGAGTTTCTTTGTGGCTTGAGAACACAAAATAATCACGAAATGCTAAATCTGTACTCTGAGGTGAGTATTTAATACCTTCAAAGTCACAATCGTCAGCTGTTGTAAGTCTTGTCTTAAGTTCTGTAAGTTCTCTTCGTTAGTTTCACTTTAAAAGAATCACTATGATAATTCAAGGGAACTCATATACTTGTTACCATACAGCCCTTCTTTATACCGTGCGTCCCATGACATGATTGCCACAGCTTTAGGATGTATTACTGAAGCAATTTCAAGTTAAAAATGTCTTTTGAACAAAAGCCCAAAACTTTATCGTAACTGATCTACAAGCATTTGTAGTTTTAGATAACCTTCCTAATGCAACTATGTACGCTGCAAAAAATCTCAATGAAAATCGTTTAAGAAGAAGTCTCTTTGTTGAATTAATTGTTCAAAATTTCCAACCTGTTGCTGAATATATAGTCCAGCTCTTCTTATAAGAGGTAAATCTGTTAACAGTCTTAGAATCAGAACAAATAGTTTCTGCGGCATTCATAATTCTAGCAACAACTTCTTGTGTTTTCAAATTGTTCTGTATAAACCAACATTTTCAGTGTTCCTCATAAAAGATAATCTAGTGGATTTAAGTCTGGTGACTTTGGCGGCCCAGCAATTGCTGAACTTCTTCCAATCCATCGGTTTACATAATTTTGATTAAAAAAATCTGTTACTTGTCTACTACATATTGTATCCACGTTCGTTTTACATTAAGAGAAATGTCCAGTACATCCCCATTACTGGATGTACTGGACATTTTCCAGGAAACTTAAATAACGAACTGCTGCGAGACGTTCATCGATTATAACCGGACCAATGAGAGGGTCGTCAATAGTTCCACACCAAATACTCGCCGAAAATCTATCTAAAAAAATTCAAGTGTCCAACAATGAGAATTCCTGGTGTTATTGATGCCGTTTCTGGTGAAGAAGGCTTTACCACTAAACAATATTTTCCGGATTTCTCACTAACCAGCAACTAAATTCAAGTCTTGATACGTAGTCGCTGCATTTTAAAGCTTGTGCAGGTAGGATATAGTACGAGTACAAACCAAAATTGTGTAAAGTTCTTCATACTCTCATGTGGCTTGCGTCAAGTCTGTTGAATATTCATCGGAACTAGTAGAAGGTTTAGCGTTAACCATATTAAGTACTGCTTCTTCTTAAGCAAATTCTTGTTTTACGGGACGTTCAGTTTTACAAGACTCTTTCCAAATAGGAAATCGACGCGATATTCAAATGTAGTACGTTACGTCGATTGCGCAATCCATAAGCAAAGTAAATATCGGCGTATTCTTTATTCGAAAAAATTAACATACTTTTAAGAGTATTTTAATCTAACATGAAAAAATAAATCCTCTAAATTAGCTTATTTGACTTTTACTGTTACAATGAATAATAACTGGTGAATCATAGCCACCCCGACTTTTTAACAACAACGGTACGTAATACCCACACTAGTAGGGTTATTTAAAACTTCAAATACTTTTAGCACAGTTACGATAGTTTTGGGCATACATTCATTAGATGCTTTTAATTTGAAATTGCTTAAGAAACACATTCTTAGGTTATGGCGATCACGTCATGGGATATAGAAGATAAGGAAGGACTGCATAGTAACAAGAGTATGTGAGTGATTATTTTGTGTTTCCAAATCTCAAAGAAACCCTTAAAAGGAGAAAACCTAGAAACGGTAGTGGAATTGTATCAACAGTTATGAACCAGATTATGGAGAAACTAAATGATTTCTTCTACAATAATGACATTGAAAGTGTGTACCTTTATTAAAAAGACAGAGAACTTTATAAGAATATATTTCTGTTCTGGTTGTTGGTCATATCTGGTCTAGGAATATAAAAACTGTTCCTTGTGTATGGTGATGAAAATATCAACATGGTACAATTAAGGAGGCACCATGGTACTGCAAGAAGGATATTGGGTGCCTTACAGACGTTACAGAAAGGAAACAAAATGAGTTTTTACACAGCCATAAAAGATATCAGGGAAATATTACAAACGTACTTCATGAAATATGAAGTAAGATACACGATAAGATCAGCGAAGAGATATGTCGGGAATTGGATCTGACATCAACGAAGACTAATAGATCTTTAGATTTCACAATGAAAGAAAAAGAAAGAGTTTTGAATTGACGTTAAAGATAGCAACGAGAAACGAAGAAATGAGAAAACTGTAGTTTCATTTCTCGAACAGAAAAGAACAAATCAATAAAAAGAAGTACATTTAAGAGTTTAATATCGCTTTAAATGAAAATGAATAGAACATTCCACCAGACTCCACTGTGTATTAAATCTCATTTAATACTAAAATATTCAATTTAACTCGTTTAGAACGACCATTTTTCTGGAAGCATCGCTGGTCGTCTTACACAGGATTTACTGTATAAGAATTTACCTACTTTTAAGGGTTACGTTACGTAATTTATTTTGATTTTAATAATTGTTTTCTTAATATTTCGCATTTATTTCATGTCGTCGCGCCCTACAAGTTTAAAATCACTGAGATACATCGTTCAAATCGTTTGGAAACTACTGAAAATGGTACGCAACCAAATCAATATAATTCCAATGAATTTGCTTATAATTTGAAATGTACTTTCATCTTTAGAGTGAAATTAACAAGTTTTCCATTACGTTAATGATGTAAATATGTTTAATTTATTTATTATTTATCAGACCTACTCTTTGATTGTACATGTAGCGAAAAAGTACACTTCTAGTGAAAAAAATTGTCTTGGTAAAAGCGATATTAGATTTTTAACAAATGTAGAATTAATTCAAGAAATTTGTCCCTAGCATAATATTAAAACTATTTCAAAAAGGTAGAATTAGAAAATTGTATGGAATGTGGAACTTTAGTTTAACGTTAAAATTGTTTAATGTAATACAAAACTAATTTTTACACACGTACGAGTATTTTACAATATATATTAATGATATTTATCATTTTTTTTGTAGTTGTATACAGTTTGTAAGTAAATTTAAAGGATATGTAATTATAGGTAAGGTAATATCTAAAATATAGTCATTTTTCTGATGAAATTTTAATATTTAGAAAGATCCTGATTTTTACACGTGTGTTGGTACTTTAAAATAAATATATATTAATGATATTTATTACCCTTTTAAAGCTGTATACAGTTTATAGGTAAGTCTAAAGAATATGTAATTATATGTAAGTTAATATTTAAAATATAATCATCTTTCTGATGAAATTTTAATATTTAGAAAGATCCTGATTTTTACACGTGTGTTTGTACTTTAAAATAAGTATATGTTAATGATATTTATTCTTTTTGTAGCTGTATACAGTTTATAAGTAAGTCTAAAGAGTATGTAATTATATGTAAGATGATATATAAAATATAATCAACTTTCAGATAAAATTTTAATTTTTAGAAAGGCTCAAACGGGTGAGTTTTTTTATTACAAGGGGAGAGAGTTCAAATTTAAATAGCAACATTTAATTACGTAAATATATTATTTTTGCAAGAGTAAGTAAATAATAAGTCTTATATGTATATCAGATTGATGCATAAGTTTGTTGTGTTTTTAGTTTCTAAGATGAGAATGCTTTCAAAAAGAAATGTTAGGCATATGTTACATGGTGACAGAAGAAAATGCAATATTAAGTAGACAAGGAACCAGAATTTTTCATATATTCTTTTGTTCGAGCAGTAAAAAATTAATGCATTGGAAGCAGTAGTTCCGATGTATTGATTTTTATTATAATAGTTCTAGAATTATTTGTGTTGCTTACGAAGAAAACGTAACACCCAGGGAAGACCATTAGCTTTGATGAAGATCGTTTGAGCTCCGTAATTTATAATGATCTATGCCAATAAACGCTGGAATTAGCCATTATAATGGATTGTAACCAATTGACCATAATGCGATGTTTACATTCCATGGGTAAAATTCAAAAACTGGGTGTTTGATTGTCGCATGTTTGAGGAAAAACAACAAGAATCAGTCTGTTAGCACTTGTGCTTCTTTACTTGTTCATAACCGTTTCTTTCGTTAACAATAGCAGTTGCTGCCCCATATTGTTAATGGTGACAAAAATTGGTGGCTTTATGTTAACATCGAGAACAGAAAAGAATAGCTCAACCCTAAAAGGCAACTTCTCGAGCAAAAACTGAAACGTATCTGTGTAAGCTGACCCTGTGCATCTGATGGGGTAAAGAGAACGTCATCTGCTATGAGTTGCTTCCAAGGAATCTAATCACCACTTCCTTACTTCTTTACATGCCCATCATTGTTTCGCTAGTCAAAAATATCGACCGTCTTTGCTTCATGTTGTTATTGGTGAAAAAAATTGGTGTCTTCGTGTTAACACCAAGAACAGAAAAGAAATGGCTGAGCCCTAACAAAAAGGCAATTTCCAGAGCATAAACTGATACGTATTCGTGTAAGCTGACGCTGTGCATCTAATGGGACAAAGAGGACGTCATTTACTATTATGAGTTGTTTCCAAGGAATCTAACCATCACTTCTTTACCTCTTTACTTGCTCATCATCGTTTCTCTCGTCAAAAATATCAACCATCGTTGCTCCATATTGTTATTGGTGACAAGAATTGGTGTCTTCGTGTTAACATCAAGAACAGAAAAGAATGGCTTGGTCTTAACAGAAAAGGTACTTCACAAGCAAAAGATGATATGCATCCATGTAGGTTGACGATGTGCATAGGATGAACAAAGAACAAAGAGGGTGACGTTTACTATGAGTTGCTTCCAAAGAATGTAACCATTACTATAGACGTTTGCTGTTAACAGCTTCATCGACATGAGCCCGCAATTTAAGGAAAAAAACCGGAAGACATTAAATAATTTTGCAACACAAAAACACTCGCTGCCAATATTACAAAAGCTCGT
Source organism: Dermolepida albohirtum (assembly GCA_031893035.1). Lineage (NCBI taxonomy): Eukaryota > Metazoa > Arthropoda > Insecta > Coleoptera > Scarabaeidae > Dermolepida > Dermolepida albohirtum. The sequence goes on from JAVIWB010006595.1 coordinate 511,824, forward strand.
CTTATTCTCCTGATCCGTCAGATTTCTATCTCTTTTACTCTTTGTCAAGCAACCATCGATGAATCTCCTTTACCACAACGTAGCCTTTCAAAATTCAAGCCACTGGATTTTTTCTGCTGTGGGGTTGAAAAATTGCCAAATCATTGGGAGGTAGTTGTAAATAATGGAGACGAATAATTCTTGATGACTTCAAATATTTGTGTGGGAACAAAAAGAAATCGCAGGCTGCTAGATCAGGACTGTACGGCGGATGGCTCATCAATTCTTGTTTTGCCCGGTCAAATATTCAATTGTTTGAACCGACCTGTGAGAGCTCGTATTGTCATGGTGTAGAATGATCTGTCGTTTTCGGTTCATTTTCCTTATTTCTTCAAGAACTTTTGGCAAACAAATAGTTGTGTACCATTCGGAATTGACTGTTCTACAACTCTCTAAAGGCACGGTTGCAATGTGTCCGGTTTTTCCGAAAAAACAGGCGACTATTTGTTTTGAGGTGCTTCGATCTCGAACAACTTTTGTCGGTTTTGGCTCATTTTGGAATACCCACACAGTCAACTGCTGTTTACTATCGAGCTCATACGTATAGATCCAAGATTCATCACCTGCGAGAACTTTATAAATATTCTTTGAAGCACTGCCATTGTATTTTTTGTGCATTTCTTGGCACCAATCGACGCGAGTCCTTTTTTGAGCGGTTGTCAAATTATGTGGTACCCAGCGTGATCATAGCTTCTTAACGGCTAAATGTTCATGCAGGATCTTATGCATGTTGGTGTTATTAATACCCAGAGATGCCTCGATCGCACGGTATGTCACATGACTGTCTTGCATTATCAATTCAGGCACTGCATTAATGTTTTCCGATACAACAACATTTGTGGGACAACTTTCACGAAATTTATCGTCCAAAGAACGCCGTCCAAGTTTGAATTCACTATACCAACTACTGTAGTTTTTGATGGTGCTTCGTCACCATATAAAGAATTCAGCTCGTCTATGCATTCTTGTTAAGATAATCCACGCCGAAAGTTATGAAAAATAATTGCAATGTTCGCGAGTTAATTCCATTTTTGTTACTGTCAACAATAGAAAGCGACCTGATAATAAAACTGTCAAGGTAAGTATATTGTCAAAAATGACAAACTTCACGATGCTTTCATCAGATCGGAGGCAACACTAACAGTGTTGCCAGTTCCCCTAAATATAAACGGTTACCCTCGTAAAAAGTTTTGAGTTCAATAAAAACTCGATGAACTTATGCACCAACTTCATTTATAAGTAAAATTCTGGTTAAATCGGAAAACCTGTTTCACATTTAATTAGTACTCCATGTTACATCTTGCATTTGCCTTTCTAAAGTATTAATAATAATATTATTATTTCACAATTGGCTGTATTGTGTAACTTTTCGTTTCCTCTTTATAAAAGAATAATATTTGCTACATGTCACCAAATTATTTTAGATCTTTGTGTTTGTTCGTGTTGTTAAGTTGTCGATCAAAAGGATAAGAAAACTATTCAGATCGAAATGTGATATTTTTATTTCTATTATTCATGTTAGAATGATATATATTTATATATTTCTCGGTAGATATATTTAAAAAATTTAGAAAAATAAATGACATACAACATAAGCAAAATATGTAGAAATGATTATACTGAAGCAGTATATAAAATGATTAATTTAAAAAATATTATGTTAGGGACAAAATTAGTTAAATTATCGCTCCAACACATTATTTACAAAACAAAAAATGTATAGAATAAATCCTGCAAGTTAATTTATTTATTTATATTTCTGTTATACTAATATGAAAATCGTTTTCCTTGCAGGATTTTGGTTTTCGCTTAGTGAAAAGTGTTTATCAAATGCAAACAGATACAGGATATCACATAAAAGGTACATAAATGATAATCTTGGTATAATAGGGATGATACGTTATTTTATTCTTTTTATATTGTTTTTCTTATTTAAGGTGGAGTTTACTCCAAAGAGAATTTTATTTATCCATTGGCTTCTAATCTATAAATAAGTAACTAATTGTATTTAAAAAAAGTTAGACGTATAGGTGAAAGGATAATACATAGTATTGAGAGAGAAATATACGTCTGTTTCTCGGATAGAAATGAGAGCACTTATGTATATCGCTTTAACCGCCCTTGAACAATACATCTGCAAACAGTGATGTGTACACGTAAAAGAAAATTGCCCAATACAACGATTAATAGTAATATATATTTCTCTTTCAATACTTTGTATTACCGTTTCGATAGTAACACCCACTGCGTAGAATTGCAGACGAAGCCAGACTACGAAACCAGCTCTGAAATTGAGCAAAACGATCGTTGTAGTCATTGCTTTGCGGGTAGTTTTTCATTAGTTGTACACGTAAGAGCCTTATTTCTAGATTATTGCGCCAATGTATTGTTTTAATGCCTACCAAATCAAAAAAAAATGCTACATTATTTTATGTACACCGAGCATTGCAAAAAATTTCATTCTCGAAGAACTAAAAGGTGTAAAATCGGTTACTTGATTAAAGAAAATCGTGGAATTTCAGCCAATAAGCATTTTGATATGAACAATTTTAACTTTACACCTTTTGGTTGTGTAAAATCTGCCCTTTTTTATTTTCCGTTCGTTTTTTTTTAAATATTTTGTAAAAAAACCATTAATTAAATTTAGTACCTCTAGGGAATACCCAGGAACGTCTAACTCATATTTAGACAATGCCTAATCGTAAAAATCCGCCTCCTCAGGGCCCTTTCAAGAGGCACTTGTCGCCTCATTTCTTTCTATATTCTTATCGGGACTCTGATTGGCACTTGTTTCGGAGAGGTATAAAAGGTCTTTGTGTATATTTTTACCACCTAATACTCTAGGACAACGTGCCAAATAACCAGAAATACCACCTGATTTATTCGTTATAGCGTTATCGTGTATCAATTTAAATGCCCTCGATGGTAAAATATCATAATTATTATCATATGGTAAATGCGCTTCGTTCCACGAATCATAATACTGATTATATTCAGAATAATTTCCATAAAATTCCTGAGGAGTTTGCGCAGGAGTAGAGTCACTGGTACTGTTCCTTAATGGAGATAAGAAACTGTTATATTCGCGAGGACTCATTGGTGAACCTTCTAATTCCTCCTGCAATATTCTAAAAGCCGCGGCATGCAGCTTCTCCATAGACATATTTCTGAAAATTTGGCCCTTCTTCCTTCTCAATAAACTTTGCACCAACTCATTCACTAGTCTATCATTAACTACCGGAGAGCCAGGAGAATTTATGCCGCTTGAAGAGAAACTATCGGATTCGCTACAATTTTTAAGCGGTAAAGTTAAATTCTCTCTTCTACTCTGCATAGTTTCTTTGGATTGCATTTCCGTGTTAGTATCACTTTCTATCACAGTTCGTTCTTCTATCTTCTCTTCTTCCTCATCTTCTTCATTCTCGCATTCTTCTTGTAAGAGCTTGAACAGTCTGGAATGTGTCGAAGCTCGTTGATATCTAGTCATCTTCCTCAATTCGGGAAAATCTGATTCGTTATCGGATATATGTCTGCTAATATCCGAAGTGACACCTGAGTCAATATCATCCTCGCTTACGTCTTCCAAGGATCTATTACTTTTAGTAGATTGCGCTTTCAAGGTTTCCGATTGAGTGTGATTGTCTTCGACAGTAGATATTCGTTCTTTTATGGCAATCGGTATCTCGTTCTCTTCTCTTACTTTATTCTTAGCCTGACTGGCCTTTTGTAAAGCTTCTATTCTTTCTTTAATAGTTGGCATTTTAACTTCGATTTCTTCTTGGTTTATTTCATTATTGACATTTTGTAATTCCTGGCTGCAAACTGAATTCTTAACGTTAGAATTAGCAGAGCCATCTTCACAAACTTCGAAATTTTCTGTAATCTCTTCTTGATTTGCTTTCTTAATTTCGGCTTCAATTCTATTATTTTGCAGTTGAGTATTTGTATTTTTCTCATTATTAATTATATAATGATATTCTTCTTTCTTCTTTGTACTATTTGATTGTGGTGACTTCAAATTTCCTTCATAATCTGAAGGTAAACTTCGTTCTGCAGATTTACTTTTTATTGTGACATTATCAATATCTGAGTCGCATTCACTTGAAGATACGAAAGAATAGTGCTTAGATCTCCTCGTTACTTTCTTATGTTTTATTTCTTTAATACCATTCGCGACTTCGAATATACTTTTTGAACATTCTTTCTTGGTAACCTCTTCATTTTCTTGTCTTGAAAACGTGTCGTTTTCAGCGTCGCGTTCAATCTTTCTATTGCTGGATGTAGTCTCCTTTATTTGTTCGGTTTTGAATTGGTTGTTCTTTAAATAAAACTGTTTACTCAATTCATTTAAGGACTGCAGGTTTTCAATAAGGCAATTGGTACTTTGAACAATACCGTTACAAAGAACTTCGTTCGATAAAATTTCTTTAGTCGAACTTCTATTTGAACTCGTTTCGTTGACTTCTTGAGATTCTAAAATTTCCTCATTTATGCCGTTAAGTGAAGTAGCAGATCTGTTAGATCTAGTTGACGTGTCTTCTGTTATTTTCTCACTTACGATGTCACCATTTTTTGTTTCTACAACATATGCTTGGTTTATTTTCTCTTCATTTTCTACAATATAGTTATCTTTAATCGCCGTTTGGTCTTTACTAACCTCACTAATACCTTGAGCCACAGTCTTTTCAATACGACTGCTTCTTATTAGACCATTAGCAAGTTCTTCTTTACACAATTGTGTATTCTCATCACATAAAATCATTTCACCATTAGAGGCATCCAATTTGGAAATTGTGACTACAGTTTTTGTACCTTCTACACCTTCTGCGACAGTTGCGTAAGTTGTATCTGTTTGATGTTCGCTAATAAATTTGGTGACGTCGTCGTTGTGGACAATAGCATACTTTTCAGTTTGTTTGGTGCACGTTTCATCAGCTATTTTAATTTCTTCAACTGTGTTATCTTCACTGTATAAAGAAGATTCGTTTGTAAGAATTTCTACATTTTCTGATTGCTTGAAATTTTCTTTAATAATTGCAATATTTTCATTTTCAATATTTGAAACTGCGTTAACATCGTCTTTAATGGAATTTTCCTCAACAAATTTCTTATTATTTTCTTCTGTTCCCGTTCTAATCTCTGCTCCATTTGTATTTGATTCTGTATTATCATCGTCGTAGTTCAAATTGTATTCATAGGAATCATTCCTGTAAATAATTCTCTTTTTACAGGGCGCAATATCATCATCTCTACCTTTATTTATTTCACTCCACCAGTCAGTTTCATCTTCTTCATCAGTTTTATTACTACTTTTTGGAGCTACATCATTTACATCGGAATTATCTTCCTTTGTGTTAATAATGTCCAAGTTTTCGCCTTTCTTCTTTTCATCTTCACTGAAATTGAGAATTTCTTTTTTATCTTTTTCTGTTTCTTCAACACTTTCACCTGTTATATTATTTTTTTTGCAATCTTCTATTTTGCATGTATCAGAACTGGAGGTAAGATGCTCTTCCTTATTGGAAACTAATGTTGATGGACACTGAACTGCTTCCATCGTCGGATCCATAGTAAAAGTTGTATCAATGTTAACTCGCTCGCCTACGGGATTTCTGATTACAATATTAGTAGTTAACTCGTCATTCTCATTAATGTAAACCGTACCATTAATGCAAGTTTCGTCACTTTCTCCACCACTTTCACACTCGTTTCCTGGAGCCACAGTTTCTACGCTGGCTGTAGTGGCAACACTGGATTCCCTAGTATATCTGTCCATTCTAGAACAGTCGCTTCTCTCGCTTTCTTCATAAATTGTGCTTAACTGATGAGGTATGCTTTCATCTCCAATATACACTGACCCGTCATCGTTTTCTTCGGTTGTTGTCGTCGCTACTGACACGTTATCTTCTTCATCTGTACAATTGGACTCGTCAACTGAATACACGTTTATGTCAGAGACAGAACGAATAGCTTGTAGAGCACCGAAACTATTAGAAAATTTATCTGGAGATTCGTTTGGTTCACCCTCAACCTCAGTCTCTGTATCCGAATAATCAGAATCCGAAGAATTACCATGTGTTTCAGTTTCCGTTTCAGTTTCGGTCTCCGTATCTACATCCGAATATTGCTTATTGTGCTTCTTGAGATTCTCCATTGTTATAACGGCGGTATTATCTTCGATTTTTCTAAGCTTTTCTTTGAGGTGTTGATTTAAGAAATTTCTATTGTCTTCCACATAACAACTGTCTTCGAAATTTTTTCGTAATTCTTGGAAGTTATTGTATTTCTCTTCCGTAATTTGTATTACGTCGTCTTGAATGTGGCGTCGTTTCTCAGAAACATTGTTAGGTTCCTTACAATCAACACTTCTACATTTTTTTTCGAATTTGTTACGAATTTCATCAAAATTCTGACACTTCTCAGGTGTTGGTGTACTGTCGTCTGGTGTATCCTCACCTGTATTTTCGGTTTCGTTTGTATTCTGTCCGTAAGTTTGGTAATACAAAGCCATTTCATCAGTTGATGAATAATTCATAAACTCTTCACTATCCGATGGTGGCATCGAAGGGTAAATTGGATAAGGGTACATAGGTGGATACCCATAATAGTATGGATGATAATTGTATGGATCCCAGTAAGGATATGGCGAATAATTTTGATCCTCTACGTCGGTGTCTTGACTTCGAGGAGGTGTATTTCTGAAAGAACTTTGTCTTGTTTGATCACTTTCCATGTCAGATTCACTCGAATAAGGTATGGGATAAAAGGGTGAATAACAACCCCAAAATGGCAGTGGAGTATTTCTCGGATTGGTCTTTTGTTGGTCATCACTATTATTCTTAATTTGTTCAACCTCTCTATCACAATCTCCATATGGCAGTGGATAAAATGGGGAATAACAACCCCAATAAGGCAGTGGTGTAGATCGTGGTGCTGAAGTTGATCTCCTGACACCCTCCATCGGATCAGGGTCATTGTCCTTATTAATCTTTTTAGAAGGTGCCTGTGGAGAAGAACCCCTAAATGGCAGTGGAGTATTTCTGGAATTTGCATTTGTTTTTCTTTCGTGTTCGAAGTCTGATACACTTTCTTTGCTAATTTTTCTTGGCGCCGCTTGTGGTGAACAACCCCTAAACGATAAAGGTGTTTGACTTCTAATATTCGGATTTGATCTTTTATTGTGCTCAGAATCAGATTCGCTATCCTTAATTGGTTTTCTGGGCGGTTTCTGCGGTGAGCAACCTCTAAACGGCAACGGCGTACTTCTGGGATTGGAATTAGCATTGGATTTCTTTTCACATTCTGAATCTGATTCACTGGCGCCTTTAGTTTTCTTGGGTTGCTTTTGTGATGGCACAGGGGTATTTCTGGAGATTTTAGGTGGTTTGTCGTCGTTGTCACTTCTCAACATTTCGTTCGTCGGAGTAGGGCATGGTGAATAAAAGTATGGCGGCCAATAATTCGGCCAGTATGGTGACGGAGGTAAAGGTGGCGGCGGGTAATTGGCGTTATAGCCATAATAATAGGAGGGGTCATTTGGTTGTGAACAATTTTCGCTAGCCTGATTGCCGTCCGCTACAACAGATCAAAACGAACCAAAACGTTGCAAAATATCTAGGGTATTTGGTGCGGGCTATTCACAAAGCCAGCTGTAATTATTATGTGAAGTACATTTTGTGATAAACGAATCAATTGAAACAGAGTCCGTGTTATAGTTCTGATACTATATACAATAATATTTACAGCAAATTACTTTGCAAACGCACACATCGTATTCAGCTACACCAAAAAAACATTATAGGTAGGCTCAAAAAAATTATTAAGTTTTCTTTCTGTTTAAGTCAGATATTGTTTCCCCTTGCTAAGGAGACAAAGTAGTGAACAAAAAAACGATGTTTTCATGAGGGATGAGCTCATGAATGAGTGTTATTACACGGGGCGTTAGTCTGAGAACCTAACCAAACTTGCAGCATACAGATCTATATATGTTCTTCTGGTTTTAGATACTAAATGTAAATGACGGTTTCGTATATGAATGTGGTATAGAATCATGCTTCGGAATCTTCTTTAATCGCTGTTTTTGGTATTATTTATTAACTATGAATGATTTATTGAGTAGTGTTGGTGTGGTAATATTATTTGGAATTTATAATGATAGAAGATGAGTGAGAGGATGATGGGCACTTACCGCATGTTTCTCCAGTCATGGCTTGAAGCACTTTGAACGATCGACTGGGAATTTTACCTCCAGTGTATTTCTTTGGCTCGGGGACTGTTTGTTCGCTTGGAGGTATGTAAGGTTTTCCAGTTGCTTCACCTACAAACACATGTTTTTAGATAAGACTAACCAACAAAATTTTTACTACAAGTCAGTAATTGATAGAACTAAATAGCATATACAAAGTACAAATTATTCGAAACACGCTAGTTAGCCTAGCTTTGGTTACGGAGGAAATGCAAATAAAGACTTGTTCAGACGTGATGTGAGTCGTTCACTTCATTCAAAGGGTAAACAGTTTACATTGTTGTTTTATTCTGGTCGATCGATACGTCTTATGAAGGGGCTAACCAGATACATGCTACATAAAAGATGCGACTTTAACTGTAGTAACAAAGCATAGGTCCGTAAGGATGAATGAAATTTTAGTAACAGGAAGGCGTCAAAAATTTAGTTCTTTATAGACACAATCATGTCACGTTTGCGTGCAACTGATCCAAATAATTTTTGTTATGTCTGTGGCAAATCTACTGCATTAAATAAGAGTGAAGAGCTAAGTCCTAGTATTTGTTGAGCCTGAAAACTTTACTTCAGTTTGACCGTCAAAAGTCAATACAAAGAGTAGGTTCCACATGTAATATGTACTACACAGTGTAAGGGATTGTTTATGCACCACATTTATTATCTTTAGACATTCCTACGCGCTGGAGAGAATAAAAGAAATATGTTGAAGAAAACATGATTGTGTAGAGAGGGTATCAGCTTATAAAAAAAAAATCCAACAACATGACGAACACCATCCAGTTTCTCAACTGTCAATTGACAAAGAAAGTGCGAAGAGTCAAAATAATAGTGACGTTGGCTTTGAAGGCATGGTAAATCAATGGATTCTGATTTCATTACATATACATCATGCGAGCCACATCTAATTACTCAGTTTTAGTTAAATTTGTCACATTCTACATTCTCACTTGTAATTTTATTGAAAAATATGGGCGTTAGTAATGCAGCACTGCGAAATCAAAATACGCATTTTCCTTATATTTTATTCTTACTTCGTAACTGGAAGATGTACATATGTTAAGTTTGTTAAGAAAGTCAACGCTAACAATGGTTCAACAAAACCCGTGATGGTGATTTTAATCTTAATGACGCTCCTCGATCAACTAACGTTGATGACGACGAGACAAAGGCATTGATCGAGTTAAATCTACCGCAAAAGATTGCGGGAACTTTAAACATCCATCATTTATGCGTTCACGACCCTATAAAAAGCCAGAAAAAGCCAGCAAGCTCTATATTTGAGTTTCTCATGAACTCAAAGAAGGTTACTTGACACTACCTATAAATATTTGCGATATACTGTCGTTTCTGTTTTGAAGCACTGACAACTGGTGACTACAAGTGAATTGTTTACAACAATGTAGTGCGAAAACGTTCTTGGTCATCGAAAGCAAACATTCATCAGAGGAAGGTTACACTCTCAGGTAGTGGAATTTTAAAGTTGTCATGTTTTTCGAGCTTCTACCAAGAAACGAGGCATAATTATGTACTGTCGAAAACTGGATAGTTTGAACGAATTTACCTTTTAGAGACATCTAGAATTCGTTAATCGTAAAAGAATGGTCAGTCCAGACCACACACAAGTTTGATCGTTTTATTTATTGAATTTTTCACGTGTTGTCATACCTACCATACTCACTGATTCTTGCGTCTTCTGGCTCGTCTTATCGTGTCAACGAAAACAGATATTCATCAGAGAGAAATTATAGTCTAATTATGGTGGAATGTAAAGATGTGTTTTTGGACCAATTAAGGAAAATGAAAAATTAATTGAAGTATGTACTGTCGATAGCTGGCAGTTTGAAAGAATCCATCATCTAGAAACCTTTATTAATTCGTTAATCGAAAAGAACCATGCCCAAGTTTGATGTCTAGGCGAATATTATTGGATCTCTAATAGGATGTGCTTTCATGCCCACCATACTCGCCAGATCTTGCATCTTCAATCTTCCATTAGTATCATTCTCTTCAAAACTCAGACGAGGTTGTGAGTCAGTAACTTGTGAAATTTTTCGCCGATAAAAATAAGTCCTATGATCGAGATATTACGAAGTTCACCGAAAGATGGCAATAGGTTATCGAAGAAAGCAGATAATATAAATGACGTATAAAAGACAAAAACAAAAATATTTCATGACTTTGTCAACAATCCAATTTTAAGAATCAAAGAAAATGATGCACTGAGAACAACATGTTTTATTTTTGATGGATCTAGACTGTTTATGAAAAAATAATTGGGAAGAGGAAACATGGAGTAAATCTGAAGTTATAGAAGTTGAACACCTGGCACAATTAACAAAAATATAATATGTAGATCTATATCTTACCTTCGACTTGTACTGGAATAGTTCTAATGTTTGGTCCTTGATTACCACCTTGGGTATTTCTGGGAACTATAAACAAATCAAAATAAATAAACAGTCCCTTTCTTATGAACCACATTCCTGGATTCTGTATTAGTAGCAAGCAAAGCGTAAAGTGTTAAAAAATGTTTATTGTCGTGTTGTTTATGTTTTTGTGTATTGTTTTACGAAAGAACACTAGGAATTTATAAAGAGTTACTGTATGTAAGGGGCGTACCAGGAGGAGTGGCGGGCTGATTTGCCGAATCCGTCATCGATTGTAGAAACTTAAAAGCCTTTGACGGGATAGTTGCACCTCTATACCTCGGATCTACTTCCTTATGTAGGAAATTTTCTTCGTCTACTCCTAATTGTTACGAGATAAATGCATATTAATTGGCCGACACCCATGCCACCGTGAAAAAGCGACATAAAATTTAGCGTTTTCAGCTTTTTTTTTAAAGAATTATTTTCGAACTTCGATTACAATAATTTTGCACCCGCCACCAAGACTAAATGTATTTGTTATGAAAGGAATAATAAGTTTGATTAAAATTTAAATACCACTCGCGTCCAAAATCCTAAATACCCTGGAAGGAATATGCCCTCCTCTATATCTAGGATTTTCCTCGTCTTCGACATAAATTTCTGAAAAAATTCGGACTGAATCGAAGTGAAATTATGTAGCTGTTTTGGCAGGTATAAACTACTGTTAGACATTGAAATTTTTGTAGAATCGCAATGAATTTTTTGAAAAATTGAATCATATTTAAATTGGCATAGTGCTATTTAAGCTATAACTTTGGAAAGATATCTTTTTATAAAGATGTTTTATTTTAACACATTGTTTTATAAATATTTTACAAAACATGATACTTTCTGTAGTCGTATATAACTTGGTTTTTAAGATTCTCATCGATCAATAAGTTTCGCAAATAACCAACAGATGGCACCATTGATTACATATCCATACAATCTCTGGATAGTACCAACTTTCAAACGATACGTGTCAAAATTTTATGGCATTCAGAACACTTGTTATTAAGCTACAGTTGTTTAAGGTGAATTTTCAAAATAATGAAAAAAACTAAGTTTCGTATGTTGATAAAATATTGCTTTTCAATCGGAAAAAATTCCGTTCATGCTCAGCGATGACTTGAAAAGTGTTATCCAGACTCTACTCCGTCGAAAACAACCATTTGTCGGTGGTATGCTGTTTTCAAATGCGGTCATATAGACATAAATTATGTCGAACGCTCTGGACATCCAAATGAGGTTGTTACTCCAGAAAACATAGAAGGTACCATCAAAATCGTGATGGAGAATTGCAAAGTGAAGTTTCATGAGATAGCTGATGATTACACTATTTTACATGAACATTTGGACCTGAAGAAGCTTGTTTTCCAAACGAGTGCTGCGTTTGTTCATAATGGAAAAAAACAACAACGTATCGATGATTCAGAGCGCTGTTTAGCACGGTTTATGCAAAGTAAGCAGGAGTTTGTACATCAGTATGTCACAATATATGAAATATGAATCCATTATAACACTCTCAAATCAAATCGGCAGTCATCTGAGTGGAGAGCAACCGGAAAAAGTCGTCCGAAACATCCAAAAACAGTCAATCGGAAAGGTTATGGCCTCCGTATTTTGGAGTGTGCATGGTGTAATATTCATCGACTACTTTGAAAAGGGAAGAACCATCAATAGCGAATATTACATAGTTATTGGAGTGCTTGAAGGTAGAAATCGCAAAGAATAGACTCATATGAAGAAGAAAAAGTGCTCTTTCACTAGGACAATGCACCGTGTCATATGTCTTTGATTACGATGCACGAATTGCTTCCGCACCCAGAGTATTCTCAAGATTTAGCCCTCAGTGACTATTGGTATTTGCAGACCTCAAAAAGATGCTGTAGGGAAAGAGAGTTGGCTGCAATGAAGAAGTCATTGCCAAAACTAACGCCCATTTTGAAACCGTTCTAAAATGATGACAACTTATTTGTCGAAATACGTATACAGGATACGAAAATTAATGTGGAAAGGGGTTATATATCAATCTTAAGTGATTAAATCGTAACTTCAAGCTGAATGATTAACGCTTAATTGAATTGTAATATTCTTCTGGATAAAATTGAACGAGCCATGAGTAGGTTTTAGTTTTTTTGTTGTAGCATTGCTAAATTCTAGTTTTAGGATTTAAGGGTCTTAATGACATGATAAATTTAAACTTATTTAAAAGAAGAATGTGAATTGAGAAGAAAAAAGAGAAAAAGAGAAAAAAAAACACTATTAGGATACGGTTTGTTATAAATAAATTTATTATTACTTAACTTGAACTTTCATTTAAATTTCGAAGAGTTACTTTATCCGTAATATTTGGCTTTTAAACAAATATAAACAAATATAAAAGTCTATCTTGACAAGTAATCTTCCCAAAACGTTTTACCTCTAGATACGGCACAATTTCAATGTCTAAGAGTGTATATTTTTCAACTTCTTTTACCTTTCTTTTAACATTTTCAAAGTAATTATAAATGAATTTTTTCTTAATTAACTCCAGGCTCTTTTGTGAGTGTTTGCTGAAAAAATCGATTAGTACAAAAACAAATCTTAAGTAATGAGTAATCAGTATGCAAAATGCTACTTTTACCTGTCGACAATGAAACGAAAGCGGGAGAAAACAGGAAATTCAGATTTAGGAACACAATTACCAATTAAAAGTTAATCATGTAATTGTATCCTCGGGGTTTAATTTTCAAAAACGGTTTCTACTGTAGCGTATATATTACCGTTAATAATGTGGAGATTCTGACACTAATTTAAGAAGTTCAGGAATATCTTTATAAAAGAAAAACAAAAGAGAAGTGAAAACAATATCAATATTAAACATTAATTATTTTTTGATGTATTTGTTAAACAAGTTTCTTTTCGTAATTAATTTATTATAGATGCAATGAACGTATATGAGCTCATTATATTATTTTTTACTGGATTGGCATTGTTAATTAAGTTTTTGCAGCTGAAAAAGTTCGAATTATAAGTTTGCTATTTTAAAATAAGATTTGTTAATGACGACTAATTTAGATAACCAAGAAGTGAGTTCTTAAAATAATAATAATCTTAAGTTAAAAATTTATATTTCATATATACACTTCCACTCATAGAAGTTTGGGCACTTACTAAGATTCTATAAAACTACAAAATACAAAGCTGTACACCTGTTAAATAACCATTCTATTGTTTGTTTTATTGCCATCGGTTTGTATTATTAGACAATACCAAATTACGTGCATCTGTTTACAACAGGGACGGAGACAGCATATTAAGCCTGCAGAAACGAGTGTGCATTTATTGGCGGCGGTGATATACTTCGAAAGCATTCGAATACACGCGAAGTCGAGATTTATATGCGTACGGTATGTGTATGAATGCCAGATTAGATTGATCATTGGCCAATCAACGGCGTTCTTTGTTATGTTCAATGAGTGTTAATAGATTTTTTAACCGATTTTCGACATTAGAATACACTGGTACTATTATTAAATGTATTGTTTGCAATACCAACATTTTACCATACTGTATTTTTGTGTATAAAAGACATGTTAATAGCAAACAACACCGGTTAAATGCGTGATATACCATATTATAAATTTCTATATGACTTTATTTTTATGTTAAGTATGTGCAACATTCCACAAAATATTGTAGACAATGAAGAATTTCGAAACTTTTGAGGAAATACGTTCCGGAATGGAGATTGCCAGCAAGAGGTCAATTACACTATAAGTTTTCCCGGGTGAAAAACACGATTACGGATTAAATAAAAGCAGAGTTAAAAGATCAAAAAATATGGCTGACAGAGACGAAACAACGGATGCAAGAAAGATAGTATTTTAAATGTGTTATTGCGTACTTTTAAAAGCGGTAAGATTTACTTGGTTCTTCTTTTATGTAGTAGAATATTACAGAAGACAAATGCGGAAAGGATAGTAGAAACTATACTACAACCAATTTAATTTGGCCAGTCAAGCAGCACGATTGTTTTAAAAGATACACTCCGAGAATAAAATTTGAGGCGCTTAATTCAAAAGTTTGACATGTAAACGTGAGGTTATGACTGCGGCCTATTAGATTATACAACAAATTAATCTATAAACTCTAACAACAAATAGATCAAAATAGAATGATATTGTACTTGACTGTACTTCAGCTGAATAATTGGTTAAGGAGGCGAGAGGTAAAGAGTTTCGCATATTAGTTCACATTTTTTCCGCCGGTCAAATAAAGTTGGTGGCACTATATAAAACATACCTTTAGGAAATTCAATATATCGGCAACCTAATTTGTAATGTTGGTTACAGATGGAGGGTTCGAATGTGGTTAAAGCTGGAAAGTTACTAAAACAATCTTATCCTCAATTGCTTCATGTAACCTGTTTAGTCCGTGCATGTCATCTTGTAGCTTAATTTATTAAAAACAGTTATCCAAAAGTAGACCACTTTATACTTTCTCCCAAAAAAGTGTTTACTAAATCTCCAAAACGCATTCCTGAGTTTAAATAGGCTTGTCCAGACATTCCTCAGCCACTACAGTCGGTATTGACGAGATGGGAATATTTTTATACTTTCAAAATTTTATTGAGTTCCCAAACTTCCGTGAGCGGTAGTTAATGCAGGAAACTATTATACCCTTTCTCAATCGTTAGAAGATTTTTGAATACACAATGAAGAAGAATCTAATTTCATATATATTTAAATACGAAATTAATAATAATATTATTCTCTCATATGACGGTTATAAAGTTTGTATCAATTTACCGTTTTATAATAATACCGCAGTATCAGCCGCGTACAATTCGAGGTTAAACTTATAAATATAAGAGTCGGATGTTTCCTCCCGTTAGGCTGAGGAAATCCAGAAAATCTACGCCATAATAATAATAAACATTTAAATGTTTCTCCACTTTACAATTTGCAGACGAACAGGCAAAATCGCAGGACCAAAGAGGATCTAGCTTGAAGAAACATATGATACCTGGAGATTGGATATAAACACAGAAAAGACCCTTGTACGGGAGACACAATAACTAATCTAGATGAAGTATAAATATTTAGGCATCACATTCGACACTAGTAGTACAGATGAAATAGAAATAAAAACAAGAATAACAAATGAAAGGAAAGTAATAGGTTGTTTGAATGGTGAATTATGGAGCAATTAGTAGTAGTAGTAGTAGTAGTAAATTAATAATAGTAGTAGTAGTAGTAATAGTAAAATAGTAGTAGTAGTAGTAGTAGTAGTAGTAGTAGTAGTAGTAGTAGTAGTAGTAGTAGTAGTAAAATAATAGTAGTAGTAAAGGGTTTTCCAATAGGGACTTAACAACTTTTAATTCAATTTGTGAACGCACCCTTTCACTAATCATCGAACTGTCACTGTCAATTTGTTCAGTAAACTTAACATTTTCATCATGGTAAAGTACACGAACGAACAACGTCTGCAAATTATAAAAATTTACTACAGAAATTCGGAGCCAGTGACCGCTACTTTAAGAGCGTTAACTCCGATTTTCGGTCGTAATTCTCGCCCTAGTAGACAGGCAATAACAAGTTTAGTGCAAAAATTTGAGTCTACATATTCGTTGTGTGATGTTGCCGTGCCAGTGAGACAACGGGTTGGTCGAAGCGTCGAAAATATCGCTGCCGTTGAAACGTCCGTAGCAAATGATCCAAATCAGTCAATTCCACGGCGTTCTCAAGAGTTGGGCATCGCCCGGACCACTTTATGGCGAATTTTGCGTAAGGATCTTGGTTTACACCCACACAAGATCAAGCTGACTCAAGAATTGAAGCCGATGGACCATTTGAAGCGACGTACGTTCTCCGATTGGGCTCTGGAAAAGATGCGCCAAGATGATCAATTTCATCGCAAAATCGTTTTCAGTGACGAAGCTGATTTTTGGCTCAATGGGTTCGTCAATAAGCAAAATATGTGTTATTGGTCGGGTGAAAATCCACATGTGCTTCATGAAACACCACTTCATCCACAAAAAATAACTGTTTGGTGCGGTTTGCATGCCGGCGGCGTCATAGGGCCATATTTTTTCGTCGACGATAATGATCGTCACGTTACTGTGAATGGTAATCGTTATCGCGCCATGATTACCGATTATTTTTGGCCCGAATTGGAAGATATGGACTTGGACAACATGAGATTTCAGCAGGAGGGTGCCACAAGTCACAGCACACGTTACAATCGATTTATTGAAGAGTAAGTTTGATGAGCGTGTTATCTCAAGAAATGGACCAGTCGATTGGCCGCCTCGTTCGTGCGATTTAACGCCTCTAGACTTTTTTCTTTGAGGCTATGTCAAGTCATTGGTCTATGCCAACAAGCCGATAACGTTGGAAGAGCTCAGAGCCAACATTGAACGCGAAATAGCAGCCGTTTCGGCCGAATTGTGTGGCCGAGTCGTTGAAAATTGGGTCCAACGAATCGACCGCTGCAAACGTGCCCGCGGTGGCTATATGAACAAAGTCGAGTTCCATTCATAAATGTTTTGATTGTACTTCAACCCGATAATAAAGTTTTTGAAATATCTCAAATGGTCTGCATTTTATTTTGAAAAAAAGTTGTCAAGTCCTTATTGGAAAACCCTTTACTAGTAGTAAAGTAATACTAGTAGCAGTAGTAGCAGCAAAATAATAGTAGAGACGAAAAATTGGATAGAAGGAATCAAGAGACAATGGGAAGAACGAAAATAATGGAATCTAGACATTAGAAAACATCGACGCACGTTTTAAATCGATATAATTTTTATTATAGTTAAGTTTCTTTGTAACATTTTGCTAAATCTATTTTTTTCTTGAGTTTGTTCTGAAATAATATTATCTTAGTTTGTTAAAACACTTTTCATTTCATATTTTCATCATCATTTAGGAAAGGCAAAACATTTTTTTTGTATTTCTTCTATTACAATAACTTTACAAAAAGACAGACGACAGACGAATTCATTTATACATTTTACTGTATTCGTTACCGTTTTCTGCTCTTAACTGTCCCACTAAACAGCATTGAAATAAAGTTAGTAATATGTAACAAATTTTTGGTAAAATATGTGCAAAAACTCTTTAAAAATATATATGCAAATCTAAAATAAATATACGTATATCTTCGATTCTATTAAATAAATAAAGATACTTAAGAAATGATCATGAGTGTTGAACGTAATGGTAACAGATACAATTATGTATCATAAAACAAGTTCAGTAATAATCCGGAACTAAAATTGTTTCAATATACTTCGTAATATTTTATTTATTTTATCCAATGGTTAAACGCTCCAAACGTGTAAGTAAAATGTTTTGACGAACTTTAGTAAACAACAAAATCTTCGAACGAAATTGTTTTTTAAGGTTACAGAAATGAATTTGCATTTTACATGCTTACTGATTTCATGAAATTTGTTTGAAGACTAACACAATCTTTCGGCGTTTATAATTTTATAAGTAAAAGCCAAAGAAGTCGAAAACAAATATAGGGAAAGAGAACACTGAAAAAGGCAATCTAACAAAAACTTTTCTCGACTCACCTTGCTTTAATTTATTCATTAGTTCTTGATCATCCTCGTTCAATTTCAATTTCCTAATTTGCTCAATTGGTGCTTGTTCAAATTGCTGTGATCTTCTAGGACCATGTTCAGTGGATTCCTCGTTTTCGTCCTCATCCCCATCGGTGTTAGTAATTTTTTGCAATATCTTAAAAGAATTAGATTGAGTCGGTCCTGTTTGTGACCAACTGGGTTGTCTATTGAATGTCCTAGAACGAGTTAATAAATTCAGAAAATGTACAAGAAAAACTTATTCGAATAGTCTAATGATTTGTATTCGATTCGATCCGTGGTTGTGTTCAGCACGGAGTGTGTTCTAAGACTAAAAAGAAGTTTAGGAAGGTCTCGTTAAATCCACGCCAGACTATACACGGAGCATTACATTGGAAGACCAAAACAAACAAATATTGAACGACACTTGTATGCATATTACGCCTCTTGGAATGCTACCAAAAATCTCTCAGTCTAGAAGTATATTTAGAGGCTTCGGTGTTTTAACCTACATCTCCGCATTTCCTGACTCTGTTTCTGTGTGCGATTTCAAGTTACACAGTGATCATTGGGAAGGTCTAATAAAAATACATGTTGAAGAAATCGATTACACCGAATTGATTTCGATAAAAGTTTTCTTTGATTTTGCTTCTGGCGTACGTCATTCTCGTGGGTCGAACGCGTGCGAATTTGGTTTGAATTATTTTAAACTCTTATATATTTCTGGATATGATGCGAAAATAGATCAGTTCTCAAATGTAATATATTTTTTTATTGGCAACATAATGTCAGCATTTTTAATCTAAAAAAAATATACACGATACCGTGGCGTTTCTTCAATCACATTTACTTTATTGGATGAATCGGAATTAACGATGATGAGAGCATAAAATAATCGATGATCTTTAAAAAAATTGTTTCAAAAAATCTATTGCTTAAAATTTGCAATTTGATTATTTTAATTGTGTTTTAATACATACATACGTACGTTTTTAGAAAATATACATTTCAACAACTTATCATTAGCAGAAGGAATATTCTTTCAGTCTTTCAATTTTCATTAATAGGTGATTTATTGATTCAAACGCTAATATGATGTTTTCGTTTCTTTTTTTGTGAATTTAAGAAAAACGACAGATCAAAAAAATATTGTGGCACTTCGAAGTTATTAAATTAAACATGAAAAACTATGTCATTTAATAACAAACATTTTTAGGATATAATTTTCTCAATGTCAGCCACCAAGAACATTACAATAAATGAAAGAGGTACCCTAGTTTGTTCTTTGTCATTAAACGCTGATATAATGAATTTTATTTTGGATTAAATTCTTAAATGTGCGAACTGAATATAAAGGGTCTAAAAATACATGATAAAGATCTTTCTATTAATGTTCATTCAATTTAAACATCATTACGCACTATCCTTTAGGTATACGAAAGCAATTCGCTTGCTGGGTATTAACTGATGCAAGATCAGAATTGGAGGAAACAATTACTAAAGCAAAATTAGGATATGCCTTAGGACACGACAAAAATACTGGTAAATGATTAAATTTTAGATGAAGAAGGAAAAGAAGGAAAACCAGAAATCCTAACACAAATGAGTGGGCTGAAAATGGTACTATGAGATTAGAGTATAATGATTCCAAAATATAAGAAACAATTACAGATTATAATTTATGTAGGAGTTGAAAAACAAAGCTAAAAAAGCAACTTATAAAGAGCATAGTTTCTCTAAAAGATAAGGTGATGTAAGATACGTTAAGCTTTAAAAACTGGAAAATAAGTAAACATATACATACATATATGTATATATATACAATCTGTCGCAGAGAAAACTGAACTTTTTAAAAATAGTAATTTTTAGTGGTGCCATCTATTAAAAAATATGTGTTGGTAATGTAGATCTTTCACCAATGTTATGTCAAAATATCATGACATTTGCATTATTAGAAGCAGAGAAATTGCCCATAAAGTAACAGTGTGTGTTTGGCATTGGTCGAAAAATGAATTTTGAACAATCGTTTTATTGATTTGATGAAACAAGCGTATGGTGATGCGTGTTTATCACGAACGAGTGTGTATGAGTGGTATAAATGATTTAAAGACGGCCGTACGGACATAAATGACGACGAAAATTGTGGTGCAAAAGAAATCTGTGGTTACGGAAAGAATCATCAAACTTATGCTTGAATTTATCAGAAATGAGCTGAAATCCTCATTGCGATACGTGGGAATGTAATTAAATATTTCCAAAGAAGAAGAAAAAAAGCCGTTTGGAGAAGTTAAAAGTGCAGACAATGTTGATTTGTTTTTATGATTTGAAAGGCATAGTGCACGAAAAGTTTGTACCAACTAGTCAAACAGTCAATGCTGTATATTATCTTGGTGCTATGAAGCGTCTCTTGGCGCGTATTGGTCGTGTGCGTCCTCAATATCGTGAAAATTGTAGCTGGCGTTTGTTGCATAATAATGCACCATCTTATCGCTCGACGCTTATCACTGATTTTCTAACAACAAACGGCATTTTAACCACCAACCATTCACCGTATTCACCGGATTTGCCCCCCTGTGATTTCTATTTATTCTCAAAAGTATATTTGCCGATGAAACGACAGCGTCATGCCGCTGTCGAAGCCATTAAACATGCGTCGACAGCGATCTTGAAGGACATCCCTAAACTACTGTTTTTATTTTAAAGAAGTGCGTTTTTCTCTGCGACAGACTGTGTACATGTTTCATCTATATTGAAAAAACTATTGATGGGATAAAGAGAGGAGATATATTGAAAGTATTCACGAGTAACAAGTTTGGACCAGTGGTATACACTAAGCTATTTATTATTTAAGTTGATATATGGTAAAGTCTTTAAAATAAATAAGAACTTGATGAAAGAGAATTACCCCATCTTCATCTACATCTATATTAAAAAAAGCTCGTGGTACTATAAAGAGAAAAGATATATGAAAAATACTAAATGAAACAAAAACCAAATGAGAGGCAAACAATCTGAAGTGTTTGCGAGTAACATAGGTCTAGAATAAATTTGTATTAAGCCCTTATTATTGAAGTTGGTAGAGGTTGAGTTTAAAAAAAAATAAAAGCTTGACGAAAGAATATTACATAAGGTATTGGGAAACGAAAAGAGAAAAAATATAGGACATGTGTTATGTAAATATTGTAGTCATTTTTGATGAAACAGACGCAGACTTGCTGAGAACTATGGACATCTTAAGCGAATAGTTAGAGAAAATAAAGTCTATGATAATAGAAAATAAAATCTATATACAAAACATTAGAATTAAAGACAAAACGAACGTTCTTGAAGATCCATAATGTTGTAGTGGGGTGAGTCTTTTAGATTAGATATTTATAGTACATTAATATGGCTGATGCTGCTGACAGACTACGTACCTATTATTATTCCAGAATTACCTATAAGTACTCATTTTGTTCAACCTGGGACGAGTTGGGCAACGAAGAAGCGTCATCGTTATAGGTTGTATCAGGCTTCGACCCCGGATCACCAGATCCATAATTTAATGACTTACTCACTATGCTAACCCGTCCCACAAGAACATAAGCTCAAATATTATTATCTATTATAAATATATATGATGGTAACATAGGATGAAGGAAATTTAAAACAAGAAATGAAATAAAGTCGGAAAAATATTGAAAAAAATTGGGACCAAAAAGAAATTCTTAAGAAAATAAAAGTTGAAATTTTATATTAAGAAAGTTGTTAAATCTATACTTGCATAGCAAAATTAGATGTAGGTTCTTAACAAGAAAGAAATGAAAGATTTGAGGGATAAAGTAAGGGACATTGTAAATCGAGAAATTTCAAAAACCTCATTCATAATAACAGTACAAGGGACGCAATAGTATGAATATATTAATAAAATAGAAGAGCACAATTATGAAAACGATATAAAAAGCAAGAAAAACAGAAAAGACAAGACAAGAGAGGAAGGGAAGACCTATAAGAGATGAGCAAAGAAAAGCTGCAAAAGATGAGGGTGAAACCATGGAATAAATTGAATAGTTTGGCATTGGAAAGGAATAAATGAAAAAATGAAAAACATTTTGAAAGTCTCCATATCGAAATTAAATTTTAAATTGACCAACCATCATCGAGTTTCTCTTGTAGTAAATGTTAAAAACTTAAATAAAATTGGGTAATGAATATCATCAACTTTGATTTTACTTCAGATACTAAGCCTTTTAAGAAGAAACGGTAAGAAAAACTTAATCTTAGACCAACAGTATGAAGGAACCAAATATTATGATGATATTAAAAAAGTAAAACAAATATGAACAATTGTCATTAAGAAATAAACGAATTAGAAACTTACTTAGCACTTCCAGGAGTTGCCGAACCTGCTGATGCGGTGTTAGGAGCACTACTTTCTACTTTTTGAACATTATTACTTGTAGCTCCTTCAATTTGAATAGGTATGATTCGAATAGATTTCGAATCTGCCTTCTGTGTCTGTTGATATTGCTGCTGCTGTTGTTGTTGTTGCATTTGCTGTTGCTGCTGCAATTGTTGTTGTTTTTGCTGTTGTTGATAATATTGTTGCTGTTGCTGTTGTTGTTGTAATTGTTGTTGCTGCTGCTGTTGCTGTAATTGCTGTTGCTTTTGTTGTTGTTGATATTGCTGCTGTTCTTTAACTTTCTGTTGATTAACATTTGGCCCTGGTCCAGGATGTTGAAGCACTACTGGCTGAGTTACATATACAGCTTCCACATTTGGACTGGTGGGTGGTGCATCCATTTGCACCGGAATTATAACGCGTCCGATTACATTAGGTTGAACATTAGATTGTTGATAAGGTGCTCTTTGTTGTTGATTAAAGTTTTGCTGTTGTAAACCAGGTGATTGTGGTACGCGTTGTGGTGTTTGTGGGCTAACCACAGTCTGTTGTATTCCTGGCGATTGAGGAACACGTTTTTGATAATTAACTTGAGGTGAAGGCGGCATTATAGGTTGCTCCTCCTCTTCTTCGGGTGATGAAGGTGGCGATGGTTGAGATCTTTGCGCCCAAGCAGGAACGTCGGGTGTAGATGGTTTCTGCGTTTGCCAAGGTCTCGGAGCTCTATTTAACGTGGCCATTGGTGATTGAGGACTACCTGGAGATTGAGCAGGTGAAGAAGGATCTCTTTGTGGTGGAACAGGAGGAGTTATAACTTTCGTAGAAGGAGTAGCAACTTTTACTGGTGGACTTGTAATATTTCTTTGATTGTCATTATTTAAAGGTGGTATATACAAAGATCCTAATTGTGCAGTACTTGTCTTCATTTCTTGCGGTTGCTCTTGGTAAGATTCTTGTCTAGGAATAGCCGCCATTTGTGGTTTTGGTTGAGTATATTGCGGTTGTGGCTGTGCTTGTGGTGGAGCTACCGATCGAAATTGTTGCGGAACTGGTTGTTGAGCTTGTACCGGTTGTCTATTTTGCGCCTCCGACGTGGAAATTTGCGGTGTCGCATAATTTTGCTGGTTATATGCTTGTGGCTGGACTTCAGTGTAAGCCGGCTCTTCGATAAAGGACCTTCGATTTACGCCTCCAGTTTTTCTTAGAAGCGCCATCGGATTTTCTGGTATGATTTTTGTCATATCCGGGCGCTCAAAATAGCCTTCGTTTGTAGCTACTGTTTTCGTAGGAAGAGGTTCCATTGGAGGAGGTGGGGGTGGGATATTAACTGGTGGAGGAGGAGGTGGGGGTGGAGCTGTAGGAAATACTTGGACTGGTAATGCTGGTTGCATAGCTGCTAGAGCTGATGGGGGTAAAGGACCGGTTGGTCCTCTTGGTGGCGATGTTCTGGGCATATCACCAACGCCAGGTGCCATAGCATTCCTTTCTATGCGTCTAGCCATTCTTGGTGATTTAATTTCCGAAAGGTCTATACCGCCAGGAGTGTATGTGAAAGGCTTTTTGTCTTTGGTTAGCATAGCGTTTTGTACGACCAAGGGTGGTTCTACTCTTCTGTCTGATGCCTAAAAGAATAATTAGAACTAATCGAAAAGATAGACGTAATATAAATTGAGAATTTATTTGATGTATTTTTTATATTAAATTTAATTCTAAATGAAAGCAAATTATTATTTAATTGCAGTAAAATATACTAATTTTCATCAAAACATCATTAGATTTGTAAAGCAAATATACGTGTTTTTATTTACATCACTAACCTGTCGTATTACTCCAGGTGGTCCAGTTGGGCCTTGACTTCTGAAAATAAAACGAGAAAGTTTAAATAAACAAAATGTTCCCTTTTTAAAGTGTTTACGTTTAAAATTAATATTATTTAGGTGGAATATCACTTTCGAATGTGTAGTCTATCCACTTATGCACTTATACCCGCCTTGTGTAATCATTAAATATTATTATTTTTGATGATGATGTAGTGAGAATTAATGAGTATGTATAAGTCAATATTGACGATGTTTTCTACGGCTTAATGCTTTGCCAACAAAGAAAAATGTGTTAATTATGCTTTTAAGTTTTCCGGAATTAATATATGGCCTACATATGTAAATCTTTGGTTATAAGCTCATCAATAGATGAAGTTTACACAGATGTAAAATAAACAAGTCGTCAACTGCTTTTGATGTTTTCATCTTGATAGCTACTATTAGGACATAAGAAACCCAACACTTGATGCAAGATAGTTTTTTTAATCAAAAAGTAAATTTAATAAGGATGGGAACCAATGGTCTCAAATATGTATTCTCAAAAGAATGCAAAAATGTATTCTAAAGATTAGATATCCGTTTAAAGAAGTCGCTATTCTATCGATTGCTAGTAGCAATTCTGTGTGTTATAACTTTGCTATCAAATATCTATAAAAACGATATGTCGGTTGTATTTATACTACTGACTAGTGAATGTGGATAACACCCACTTTGTTCACGTTATATTGTAAAAATTTCAGGACGATTTTATTGTAAAACTAGTGAAGAAATATTTTTAGAACAAACACCCTCTGAAAATTCCACCGAGGGAACGGTTGTACGTAGTTTATATTTTCTTTATATAAAACCATACCGAATTTTGCAATGACCCAATATAGAACAATTTAGGGTGGTCTAAAAAGTCTCAGGAATTAGTTTACTTCTTGATGAGCGCTAACAAGTTGTCACCCTAACAACGCCGACTGGCAAATTTTAGACTGCTACACTTATTTGTCTCGTTATGACAACTGTTTAATTTAAGGTATTGTAATCTCGAAGACGTTGTTGAATAAATGTTGAAATGCATGATGTTTTCAAGTACTTCTTCTTCAGAGGTTTGTGAGCAATAAATATTCATAATGGCATGGAGTATGAAGATCTCGAATCCTCTATTTTCCACTATTGATAAATGAGTTTGTGTGTTCAAATGACGCTGTACAACCGTTAAAGTTACACCACTTATTGTTAGTTGACTCCCGAAATCTGCTACTATATCGAAAATTGTCGGAAGTGTTTTTTATGGCGTAAAAGAGAGTGGTTTTAACATCTCTAAATAACATGCAGCAATACAGAGTTGGCTGTGAAGAAGTTGCTCACGAAGTGAGTACTTCTCAATATTGATCAAAAATTGGTGCTAATGTAAATTTCTTGTAAGTGCGTAGCGCGTTTCCAAAAAACCAGACTGATTTTATATGTCGATTTATCACCACTGATGAGATTTAAGTTCATTTTTACATGCCCGAAATAAAATAACAACCGGCACAGTTGTTTTCATTCATCTGCAGGTAAGATAATGGCTTTCATTTTTTGGGATGCAAAAGATATTCCTCTTGTTGATTTCCTCTCAGAAGATCAAGCCATCAAAGGTGCTCATTACGTGAGTTTCTTAGGCAAATTAAACCAAAAGGTTAATGAAAAGCGCCCTGGTTTAACCAAGAAAAAAATTATTAATTATTAATTAATTAATGATTCCACACAAGTGTTTTTGCTATGGCAAAAGGGACGAATTAGACTTCGATTTTTTCCCGTACCCCCATTACTCGCCGGTTTTAAAACAAACGGACTACCACCTTTTCCCAAGCCCAAAATATCTTGCAAATCAGAAATTTATAAAAGCAACGGCATCCAACTTAATCACCATGATTATTTGCACCGTTTCCTAACTTTTGAGATGAAATCTTGATTCATTACTATATGCCAGAGGTGAAAAAATAATTTAAGTAATTGGTAAAAACTAGTCCAAATGCTCCGAAGAATTCGGAAAAAGTTTCATTGGCTGGGAAAGCAGTAGCTACTGTTTTTTAGGGAGGATCATAGTTCAGTATTCGTTAACTATCTTGAAAGAAAAGAAACTATTAATGTAGAGCATTCTATTGGACAGGTCGAACATTCAAATCAAAAGAAAACGACCACATTTGACAAAGAAACAAATTCTTGTTCAACACCAGGCATCAATCCATTTAATTTTTTAATTGTACAAGAAAAAGTGGTTGATTTACCTTAAAAATTGTTTTCATACACAATTTATTTCCTAGATTTTTCCACTAGCAACTTCTTTTTATTTTCCAATTTGACAAAATGGCTGGCTGGAAATAGATTTTGTTCGAACAATAATGTAATGTCTGAAAGTGATAACTATTTTGTGAGCCTCGAATGATCTTCCGTTATGGAATTTACGAAGAAATTTCAGCTGTGTTGGGCTAGGTCTGTTGGAAGTGGACTACATATATAAACAAATATATAGTTTGGAAATAAACCTGCCTTTTCTTAGTTAGGTTCATAACATTTCACTCTACTCTTGTAGGGATGTTCAGTCCAAATAATCATAATATCAAAACACTACCATATTATGAGCTTCCTATCATCCAAGAAGATGATAATGGTGACATCATTGTGTTTTATGGGCTTTTATTGGATTCGCAAAAGATATCTCAATGGGCATCTTCTTGGATAATACCAAAGTATGTGACTAATTGTGCTATAAGTTGTGTTGCACATTAGAAGCCGTATACACAACAGAGAAAGTTGTACTTTCCAGTTTTTATTTAGAAGAAATGAAAGAATATATTATAGTCGAAAAACAGAAATGCACATTATTCAAAATGGCCTTCTTCTGCGTCAACACATGCCTTAAAGTTGTCTGGCCATTTATCTATAGAATTACATTTAATATTCATTGGTATTTTTTCTGCTACTAGTTCTAAAAAGTACTTGAACACCAAACTGAAACGGCATTTAAAACAGCTTTAGTTTGTAGAATGGATCATACTTATGGTCCAGAGGATTTAAGTTCAGACTGGACGACAACTAATTGTGTGGGGTTTGAACTTTATGAACTGGAACAGAATCTTGTTGAAACGTGCATTGTTGATTTGACTAAGATCTCGCTCAAGGGCTTCATCGTGAGCTCTAGAACTGCGTACTGGTAAACTCTGGTCCATGTTTTCACTACATTTTCGCAAAAATGGATTTAGAGACGTATCTTAGTAGAACACTCCCCAGCAAGCCATTGCCGATGATGGCTACATTGAACTTTTGGAGAAAGGCGAGCAGGTTCTTCAGCGTTTCTATCGTACACTTGCCATTATGCTTATTAAAATGCTTTTCAATTGTAAAAATTTTCTCATCGATGAACAGGGTTCATTTTATCAATAATCAATAATCGCTTTGATTTATCCAGTCTATTGACCATAAGTCGAAGTATAAGGGGTCTAAAAACTAAGCCCCAAGTCCGTGTTAACGATGCGTGACAACACTCTCGTCAAAATCTTCATTTCCCCACTAATGATTTGCTGTTTTCGTATAGGCCGTCGAAGAATTCTGGTACGCACTGTTTTAACTACTGCTGCTGTACGTATTGTGAATTGACGTCCAAATCTTTCACGACCAGTTATTCTAGAATCTTGATCATATCGATTGATAGATAGTTCAATATACAATATATTAATTTTTCCATTTCGCGATTCGTTTTTACACCCCATGTCATAATTACGCACTAGCTGATTAAACTCAAAGACTCAACTGAAGATAAGAAAGACTTGCCCCTATCTGTTGATCACGATTCATAACACGTAATTCGAAATAGCAATTGAGTAACAGAAGAAAAATTATAAATTCATCAATGCTTTAAATACAGACATAATCAATTATGTCTGTATTATATATTAATGATATTATTAGAATTTACAAGCAGCTATGAAAAACCTATGTTTGAGTTATAATACTGGACGATTTCATTCATGTAACAAAACAATTATTATTAGTGCACTTCTATAAAAGCATAGTTAACATATCTATTAACAAAGCCAATAAACACAGAACGACGTATCAATGTACCCTTGTTTATAAACGGTAACGTACACATGAACCTATAAGTTTTCAATACCGATTTCCTCACCAAAAACTGCGCAGCATGTTCTTTATTTATATTTTATTCGGCCGTTAAACTCTGTTAAGTTTAGAGACTGAACCCGCGTTCTACAAAATGTTAAGGTTGTCGAATCTTATTTTTTAAATCTTGCAAAATTTTATTATTCGCAGAAAATTCAGATGAAAACAGTTTTACATTGTAATACAATACACCTATAACTTCTATTGGAAAAATATACGAATGGTTCAGAAAGAAAATGTTTAAAAATTACGAAATATTTTTCGTGATGTCGACTGTACGTGTTATATTGCTTTAAATTTGGTAAACTTTCAAGGTTCTATAAATATACAATTTAAAATACACCCACGTTCAAAAATATTTGGCATCAGTGCCTATAAACTTATATGACCGTGAAGTAGTTTATCTTTTACGTAGTTAAAGAATTTAATAGAAAAATGTCTTTATTAATAATACAACTATTTTTAAGAATATATCAGAGATTCTTATCAAAATCTTTAATTTTTGCGTAGCATATATTCACAAATTATTAAGTTAGAATTGCCACGCGAACTTTCTCCTCTTACAGCTGAATGGTTCTAGTTTTTCCAATCCTCTTTTCATTAAGATAGTTCTGTATATGAGTGGAATCGACATAAATTTTTAAAATGTCCAAACTTGCCACAATTCCAGTATAATGATTTTGTTTGTATTGAGGCATCTCGTTGGATTCATTCTTCCTCAATTTTTGTAGTCGCTTGTACAGGTATTTCAAGACTCTAACCATGCTATCGTCATTACTACCAGATGCTTGCACGTGACATATTCGCAAGCTTCCATTTGATACACTGACAGCTTCGTAATCCAAGGTACGAGGGTACTCACCAAAGTTTCAGCCATTTTGGACACGCAATTATTATTTGAAAGTCGTTTGAGTGAGTCGATGTGAGTGTCGAGTATCGAGCTGTCATTAAATATTTGTTTTCGAAAGACAATACGCCTACGCAAATCAAAAATGAGTTAGACTCTGTGCACGAGAACTCTGCACCATAATTTACCACAGTGAAGTTTTGGGTAGCTGAATTTAAACGTAGCCGTAAGAGCTTGGGAGACGATGAACGTTCGGGACGTCCAAAAACTGCAATTACTGACGATAACATAGCTAAAGTTCACCAATTGGTGTTAGACGATCGTCGAATTAAAGTGAGAGAGATAACAAAGGCTATGAATATGTCCGAAGAACGTGTTTGTCACATGTTAAATCAAGATTTAGGCATGAGAAAGCTGTCCGACCGTTGGGTGCCGCGTTTGCTAACGTTAGACGAAAAACGTGTTCGAATGAACATTTCCAACACTCTGTTGGCGCAGTTTAGGCCCAATAAATTCGAGTTTTGGTGCCGATTAATTACTGTAGATGAAACTTGGATACACCATTATATGCCCGCAACAAAAATACAGTCAAAACAGTGGATTGTAAAGGGGGAACCGGCTCCAAAAAAAGCAGAAGCTGTTTTTTCGGCTGTGAAAGTGATGGCGACTGCTTTTTTGGGATAGGCATGGATTTATCTTAATCGATTATCTTCAAAAAGGAAAAACTATTACATTAGCATACTACGCATCATTACTTGACAAGCTGAAGACAGAAATTGTGGAAAAACGGCCACATTTGCAGAAAAAGAAAATCTTGTTTCACCAAGACAACGCGCCGTCTCACACCATGGCGAAAATCCACGAATTACAATTTGAACTGCTTGATCATCCGCCTTGCTCACCAGATCTAGCCCCAAGCGACTTCTTTTTGTTCCCTTATCTAAAAATTGCTCTCGGAGGACAGAGATTTTCGTCAAATAAGAAGACAATCACCTTCGTGAACAATTATTTTTCAGAGAAAAACGCCGAGTATTATTTGAACGGGTTAAAGAGATGGGAGCACCGCTGGGAGAAGTGTGTAGAGTTAATAAATATAAATTTTGAGAAAAATGTCTTGTATCTTTGTTAGGTCGAAAACTTTTCAGATCACTCTCGTATGTACCACTGCACGAAATGATTCTGTGCCTACCAAATCGGAGTGCTTTATGCGTTTTTTGGTCTCTGACATCATAAATAAAGAGGTTGCACATCCAGTTACTCAATAATGTCTTCTAGAATAGATGATTATGCTAGTTTTATTAGGCACACTATAACTGTTTGAAATTCCTGTTAAGTTGTCATTAGCTCTCTGTGTACGTCCTTCCAGTTGTTTTTCTAAGTACTTATCTTCGTAAAGAGCTTCAAGTTACGAAATTAATATTATATAGTTTTACTGTTGGTTCTCCGGAATTATTTGTAAGAGTTTCAAAGCTTTTACGTGTAATTTCACAAGCAAGACAGTTTTCTTATTTAACTCGGACCAACTATTAATTTATGCTGCAGCTATGTACATGTATCAAACGATTTTACAACGTTCCAATTATTGTTGGTGTGATACTATAAAGGCATTAGTAGTTGCCATATCAATTAGCAAAACCAATATAGAAACAGAGCGACTGATCAATGTACGGATATATTTTCAGTTATAAAATCTAGAGTATATGCTCGGACTGTAAGTTTTCAATACCGATTTCCTCACTAAAAATTACAGCATGGTATTTATTTATATTTTATTCGGTCGTTAAACTCTGTTAAGTTTAGAGACTATATTATTGTGTTCTTCAAAATGTAAGCCTATCGAATCGAATTTATTTTTCAAATTTCGCAAAATTTTATTATTCGCAGAAAATTTAGACAAAAAACGTTTTACGTTGCAATATAAGACACCTACAACTTCAATAATAAAATGAATTGTTTCAGAGTAAAAATTTTTAAAAATCACCAAATATTCTGCATGATGTCCAACTGTACGAATTATATTGCTTTAAATTTGGTGAACGGTCGATGTTCTATAAATATACAATTTAATATACACCCACGATAAAAAAATTATTTGGCACAGCCTACAAACTTAGCTGACCATGAAGTAGTTCATCTTTTACGTAGTAAATTAATGGAAAAATTTCCGTTCCAATAGTACCTACTATTTTTAAGAAAATATTACAGATTCTTATCAAAGTCTTCAACCTTTGTGTAACATATATCCACAAATTATTAAGTTAGAAAAACCATGTCAACTTTCTTCCATTATAGCTGACTGATTGTAGTTCTGCTGATTATTTCCAGGATTACTTCTTAAATAATTTAACACAATTTTGAAGTTACATGTATTTTAGGGTTATGTTGTATTATAATCGGTGTTTTTTTAAGCTGCATGAGAACTATTGATATCGACAACTATGGTTTGACAGTTGATAATGTTAAACTGTGTTGACATTTCTGTTCAGTAAGGTTTGGCAAGTCGTCATAAATAGTTTAACGTCAGAACAACGCTTCCAAATTGTGGAAATTTACTTTGAAAAAAAAACTGTTTGCGAAGCTCATAGAGCACTTCGTCCATTTTACGGTCAACATAATCGGCCTAGTGAGCAAGCAATTCGTGCAGTTATTGGTCGTTTTCGCTCTAATTTTACTTTTCTTGATTCGAAACCATCAACAAGACAAAGAAATGTGCGTACCGAAGAGAATATTGCTGATGTAGCGCGAAGTATTGAAGAAGACGCCGAAATGTCGATTCGTCGTCGTTCTCAACTTGTTGGCCTTTATCATTCGACTACGTGGACAATTTTAGGTGAGGATCTTGGCTGACGTGCCTATAAAATGCCGCTCGTGCAAGAATTGAAGCCAAACGACCATCGTTTGTGTCGCATTTTTACTGATTGGGTTCATTTGAAACTGGCCAAAGATGAGCATTTTTATCAAAGAATTGTGTTTAGCGATGAAGCTTATTTCTGGTTAAATGGCAACGTCAATAAGCAAAATTGCCGTATTTGGAGCGAAGACTATCGTCAAGCCGCTAATGAATCACCATTACATCTTAAAATTTATTGTTTGGTGCTGTTTACACGCTGGCGGCATCGTCGGTCCTTATTTCTTTCGAAATGAGGAAGGAGCTGCCGTTACGGTGAATAGCGAGCGCTATCAAGCCATGCTGACTGAATTTTTGTTTCTAAAAATTAATCAGCTACACATTGACGACATTTGGTTCCAACAAGACGGCGCAACTTGCCATACAACGCGCTTAACAATCGATTTAGTGCAAAATCAATTTGGTGACAACTTTATTTCCAGAAGTGGTCCTGTTCACTAGCCCCCTCGTTTGTACAATTTACCGCCTATGGATTACTTTTTATGGAGCTATGTTAAGTCATTGGTTTATGCCGGCAAACCAGCAACTCTTAAAGCATTGGTAGCCAATATTCAAGCCACCATTGACGCCATACGGCCAAATTTATTGGAAAAAGTAGTCAAAAATTGGACTGATCGAATGGACCATGTAACTCGTAGCCGCGGTGGACATATGCCGGAAATAATATTTAAAAAATAAATGCCACGAAATTATCTACCAGATTATAATAGAAAAAATTTCATTCCAACAATATTTCTGTCTTGTATTATCATTTAAAGTTCACACGCAATTAAAAAAACACCTGTTATTAAAGAAATATACCTGTATGAATGAGATAATAAATTAAGTTTAATACATAAGCCCTTATACTTTTTTTATCAAGTACTTTATGAAGATATTTTTACCTGCCTCTTTCGTTCAAACATACGAATATACGAACGAAAGAACAAGCGCGTGTCATCTCGCTAAAGTCGGTAACAAAGTTACCGATACGTAAATAGACAAACACTTTAATATCTGGACGAATTAACATTAGATAAACGTTAAAACAATCATTCATATGTCGATAACACCCTGTTTACAACGCGTCTCATGGAATTCATCTCTCATCAGGTAAACTTGTGTTATTAACAAACAATTCTTTATGGGCTTATTCGATACAGAAAAATAATGAAAAAACAACACCTAACTTTTTCATTCAAACATACGAATGTGCGAACGAAATACAAGGGTGTGTCATGTCGTTAAAACAAAATCCTTCGTTAATAACACAAATTTACCAGATGAAAGAAGAAATCCTTGAAACGCGTAATAAACAGGGAGTAATTAACATTTGAATGTTTCTTTTAATGTTCATGATTTTAATATTTTTGCGAACTTTTCAACCCAAATCGAGTAGGTATTAAATCATATTAATATTCACGGTTCTTTTCATTTAACATCAAAGGAAACTACCATCTTGTTCGTAAGTTTTAAATCGGTAATAACTTGGCTATTAATACTCCTGCATTTTTCTTCTACACTTTACAGGATACATCATCATATAATTTACGATTTCGCAAATGTAGAAACAAAATAATATTTTTATGTATTTATGCATATGTATATACCATACATATGTACATACATACATGTATGTATATGTAAATATATGCACGTATTCATTTCGAAGAATTAAAATAACACGATGTGGTTGCAAGAAAAATGTGCCACGCTCGTTTAAAAATGTAGTATCGTGTTGTCAGCTTTTCTCGCTGGACATTCAACCCGAATTCATTGCAAAATCCAGCGGTTGACACCCGAGATACATTACTTAATGTCCGTGGGTGCTACATGATGAAGTCGAGAGAAAAAGTATGCAACTGACATCGCACATTCACAGACCTAAAATTCATGATCATTAATGATATTACTGAAGAATATATTCCTTTACGGTGAATTGAAAAATATGTATGTTGCATGATATGTCCAATAATGTTAAATATGACAAAAATAGTCGCATAACTGACGGAATTTTTTGCTTTTGTTTCAGGGCTATTAAAGTATGGTGTGTTTTAAAAGTAATTAGTTAAGGTTGGATTTATAATTGTGTCCTATATTTACTATAAATTTTATTCATTTATGTTTGGGTCTTCAATCACTAGGGACAATAAAACACTTACATAATTCATATTATCGACGTTTTGGGGGATTTCGTCAAGTTATTTATTTAATTGTTTTTCTTTTTCTTCTTTAATATACAATACATCCATTTTATATTTATTTATTTGATAGATTTTTTATATTCTTTTAATTAAAAAAAATAAAAAAATATATAAAAAAATCTATGAAATAAATACGAGGGAGCGTTTTTGTATTTGCGGAATGGGGGACAAGGGGTGGAAATAAAAAAACCAAATTATTTTTCTTTTTCAATATATTCACCTGCAAGACGGATATATTTTTCACATCTTTCAATTAATTTATTTATACCCTCATAAAAAAATGATTTCTCTTTATCTGCAAAATACGCCGAAACTGCCTCCTTGACTTCATCATCGGCAGTAAATTTTTTACCCCGCAGCTCTTTTTTCATTTTCGGAAACAGGTAATAATCACTCGGGGCCAGGTCTGGGCTGTAGGGTGGGTGATTCACAATTTCGAAGCCCACCTTATGCAGGGCAGCTAACGCAACGCGGCTCTTGTGGACGGGCGCGTTGTCATGCAAAAGCAGAACACCTTTTGTCAATTTTCCCCGTCTTTTCTCTTTAATGGCTTCTTTTAGTCGCTCTAATATTGAAGCGTAATATTCTCCGGTTATAGAAACACCTTTATCTTTATAATCAATCAACAATATTCCTTCCGAGTCCCAAAATACCGTTGCCATGAGTTTCCCAGCTAATTGTGACACTTTAAATTTCTTGGGAGGTGCTGTGCCCTTTCTATGCCACTGCATGGAGTCCTGTTTGGACTCAGGTTCATAATGATGAACCCAAGTTTCGTCTCCAGTAACAATTCCACTCAATACACCATCCTTGTCTTCATTACAGAGGTCCAAAAATGCACGTGAACACTCTACGCGCTGTTGTTTTTGCGGTGGCGTGAGCATTCTCGGCACCCATCTTGCGCTGACCTTAGACATGCCGAGATGATCGTGTAGGATTTTAAAAATTGTTGTATCGGATACTCCAACCATTTCTGCGAGTTGTTTCTTCTTTAGTCGAGCATCTTCGAGTACAATTTGTTCAACTTTTTGGATAAGTGCTGCCGTGGTCACCTCAATGCTCCTGCCCGGCCTCGGGTCGTCTTCAAGAGATTCCCTTCCTTGTTTAAATAAACTATGCCACTTCTACACCATGGTTTTTCCTGGACAAGAGTCGCCGTAAACCAATGACATCTCATTCATTATGGTCGCGACTGATTTTCCTTGCCTGGTAAGGAACTTTATAAAGGCACGATATTCGATTTTTTCCATATTTCACTTTTCACTCCTGATTATGTTACTTGGTTGACGATAACTCAAAAAACTTCGTATTTATACTAATCATGAGTCGCTGCATAGGCCACGCCCCCAATGCGCCTACTCACCCCTCTACAACCCGCTCATTCCGCGAATATAAAAACGCTCCCTCGTATATAGTTGGTGTAGTATAGAGCAAAACAATCAACGTATTAAAAAAAGAGGGTACGTCCAATTTTTTGTAGAAAAAAGTATAAATATTACTGTATATAATCTGGTACGTAGACTTCCGCGGTCGTGGTCTATATTATCTGCTTCTGGGCTTCCGGGCTGGAACCACAACAACAGTTTCAGTGCGACAGACAGTAGCAGTAGTTGAGCCCTGAAGATGTCCCATACGAGTGGGTACGAAACGTCAGCAGTTATACCAGTGACGTGGTTCCAGCCCGGAAGCCCAGAAGCAGATAATTACTGTATATCTTTATTCGAATTCAGAATATAAAAAAATTACAAAGCCATGTGTTTGTAGGTTAGAATAATTCAACACGTACACGCTACCGTAACAACACAAAGTCCTATAATATAACTAATATTTAACAAGAACGTAAGAAAAGACTTTCGTTACGCAGTAACGCATATAAGGGGGTTCATTTGAAGGTATGTACTTCTTTCAAAAATAAAAAAAATTAAAACTACAATTTTATCGGGCATTCTTTATTATAATACAAAAGAGCCATTCTTGACATTTATTTTTGAAAAATTATTTCCTTCAGATGGCCGTAACTGCGCCTAACATAGTCTACTCTGAAAAAATTTCGATGTATTTAATTGCATTCATATCTTCCTTGTACGTCACAAGCTGGAACCTCCCGCCATACCATGCTACACCTCACATCATAATACTGGTGCAAAAATTTGTCGTCCAATGGTTGAGATGAACACTTCCACATCCAAGTAGGACCACTATCACTGAAAAATATCGACTTTCGTTCGAAAAAGTAGCAGACCGCCAACAGTTTCTTAATATCTTCGCCCTTGAAATCTTCTACGGAGAAGTTTTTTTTCACTACTCATCCCCATACTATGTAAGTATCACTGTATGGTGGGTTTACTTCTCTGAGAAATTCCTTCTAAGTCACTTGTAGTTTTTCTTTTATTACTTCTTACACCAGAACCTTTGTAGTTCTTTCAGACGGACCTGAAAAACCCAGTCTCAGATTCATAGCTTTATCACTGCATTTAAATTACCGATTAACAGTTGACAATAACATTTACGTTCATTCTGGTCTACGATGCTTTATGCTCACGCAAATAATTATCTCTCCTTCTCGAGGTTTGAGTAATTAAGAATTTCTTGGATTTTATATGATGTCTCTTTCATCTTAGTGCAATTACATGAATTAAGAGTCAGTTACGTAATGAATAACAAGTTTGTTGGTTTTGTATTTCTTATTAGAGTTAAAATATTAATACATTTTCTAATATCAGAAGTACAATCACCTCTTTCACAGGCACAAACTGGATATGTTAGTGCTGCTTTAGAGTTATTTTTAGGTGCCCATACTGGCAACACTTAAAGCATCAATTAGTGTTAAAGCGATTGTTTACAAAACATCCTCGCCAACCAATGTAAACAAATTTACTCTGAAATATTGAATTATGTATGATTGCTTTTACTGAGATAACATCAAATTTCTTTTTCCAATCTTCTCAACTGCTTTATATCGTCGACATTACATTTGATATTATTCCGACTTGCTATTTATTATACTCTCAACTAGTCTTACGATATTCTTGCCTACATTTCGAACCAAGATACTCGGGTTCTTAGATTTTATGTTATTAATATTAAATTCATTTTTAAACTACTTTACTTGTTGTTTTTAATAATTATTATTAACAAAATTAATATCAGGAGCTTGTAAGAGCTTTACTTTTGGCAACGTTTAAATGTAACACTACATAATCAGCGAAAGATTTAATTCTTTGTACAAAATCTGAAGAAGGTAAATTCTTATTTTTACATTCAACGTTTATGTTTATTTACTAACAATTGATGTTTTTACTGCAACTCTATAAAAACAAGAAAGCAACTTTCTATCCGCACAGACTTAAAAATTTGTTAATTGACTGTATTCATAGAATTAATTTTATCCTTCTGCTGATTCGAGTCCAATGGCCTGCTGTCTGGGAAGGTTTCTCGTAATTTCCTTTTCCTGTTAAAGAATATACTGACAGACAAAGGTCTAAAGTTGCACCTGGAGCGCAGGCGTAATTGTAACTTATGGTTTGCCAAAGGCCCCCGTAGATTATTATTATGCTGTATTAATCTATTTAAATTAATTTATTTAAAATTTCAATTTGCTGATTAAGCTATTCGATTTCTGTTTGCAAAACAACCGCTTGCGTGCACGACTCTCCAAAAAACCTGTCAAGTTTATCCTTACCTTTTAAACACATTCATTGCAAAACTACATCAAATTATCATAGAAACTTTAATAGGGTTCCTTCCCTATAACACAATTCGGGTGATCCCTAGTAGTGCAAAATCCACATACAAAATAAACTTAGTATTAACAATGAAATTATCCACGCACATCGAACATGTTACCGTGGCTTTCGCAGTGTTACACACACCAAATTTTCCTGCTCAGAAGACTGTGTACTTTCAGGGAGATTTATAATCTTTGATCAAGATCTAAATAAACATTTTAATTGAGGACATTCACTGCTAGATTGCATGCAGCTTTAATCAAAAATAATTTAATTGCTATTTAGTATGCGATGCTTTTTCTAAACGCAATGACAATGGTCTTTTTTTCAAATCGAATGATTATTGTGGACGAAAAATTAAATATTTCCAAAGATTCGATTCGTCGCATTTTGACACGGCATTTGGGACTGAGAAATATTTGTGCAAAGTTTGTACCACACAAGCTAACTCATTTTAACATTATACAGACTTAATTAAAGACTCAAAAAATTACGAAAACTTCAGTTGTTCTATTGCAACTGGCGATGAGATGTTGTCTTTTTAATATGATCCAGATACCAAGCGTCAAAGCTCTGAATGGAAGCATCCAAGGAAAGAAAGACTGAAAAAAACCCGTTTGGAGAAGTCGAAAGTGAAGACAATGTTGATTTGTTTTTATGACTCGAAAGGCATAGCGCACAAGGAGTTTGTACCAACTAGTCAAACAAGCAATGTTGTATATTATCTTGGTGTTATGAAGCGTCTTTTGGCGCATATTCGTCGTGTGTGCTCTCGATATCGTAAAAATTGTAGCTGGTGTTCGTTACATGATAATGCACCACCTCATCGCTCGACGCTTATCACTGATTTTCTTACTACAAATGGCATTTTAACCATCAACCATTCACCGTATTCACCGGATTTGCCCCCTTGTGATTTTTATCTATTCTCCAAACTACATTTGACGATGAAAGGACAGCGTTATGCCGTCGTCGTAGCCATTAAAAGGGCGTCGGCAATGATGGCCTTTTTTTAAATCGTGTATTGTGGACGAAAAACGATGCACTATTAGCATATTCAAAGGCCGATCCATTAAAAGAATATAATGCTTTGCGTTTGATGAGATTGAAGAGGACTTAGATATTGCGAGCTTCTTAAGTTAACAAAATCATTCATTCAGATGAATCTCTGAACAATTACATTGTTTAAAAGTGGCAACTAAAAAAAATGATCGAAATTGAACAATAGAAAATGCATTGTCATTATAGACATTGCCTTTTTGGCTATCATTTATTCAGAGTTTGATTTCTAATTGGTTCTAATATTTCAGTGTTAATGGTACTTCTTACCATTTAATATGATTTCGAAAATGTAACGTTCTTTCACTATATATTTAATAAAATATTGGCAACGAAAAAACTGTCGATAAATTTTGAAGGCCCCCTGTATGTACAGGCATGTGGTGCTTAAAACCAATGTAATTATATATATCAACGGCATAATATGAACCTATAATTAATCACATGTTCTGTGTATAAAATCAAACTTAGCACAAAAGACGTTCCAATATCAATCTCTCCTCGACGTGCGATGAAATGATCCCACAAGGCGAATAACCAAGGATCTTGAACACCTTGACGTTCTGTACACTGCTCAGAGGCGATCGCGATTTAAATATAGGCGCATCGCTCCGGTTTATCTCATATACACGAGATAAATTCATTGACCGAGAGCTCGTTCGCTCGCCAAATGGAGAAAAGCAATTTCTTTGTCGTTACAGGTTCACCTTCGAAATTGTTATTTGCCGGCAAAGTAAGAGTAAAGATAGTTGGTAAAAAGAAAACTTGAATATCATAGGACGTTTAATAAATATGTTTGTATAGAAGCAACGTAAGTATCTAATAAGAATGCTGATATAGAAATAA
Organism: Dermolepida albohirtum; assembly: GCA_031893035.1. Lineage (NCBI taxonomy): Eukaryota > Metazoa > Arthropoda > Insecta > Coleoptera > Scarabaeidae > Dermolepida > Dermolepida albohirtum. Next base: position 552,007 of record JAVIWB010006595.1, read on the forward strand.
AAGAAAGGAAAAAATAAATATGTAATATTGGATGTACAATACTAGCTTTCGCTTTTATATTTAACAAAGTAATTAAATATTTAATAATCAAGTAATTATATATTTTTTGAAGAACTTAATATTGGGTCTGGGAAAAAGTTCGTGGCGTTTTTTCAGTAAAATTCAACTGGTCCCCGCATGGCGCGTGGACGAATTCATTTAAACCGAATATGCTCCATTATTATCGACAATGTTTCGCCATTTTTTTGGTAGATCCATGATCCCATCGGTGAAAAACTTCTGTGGTTTCTGGTCGAAAAACTGAATCAAGTAGTTTTCACAGGCTTCTTTTGAAACCAACTTAATTCCATTGAGAGAGTTCTGCAGAGATCGAAACAGATGATAGTCAGAGGGTGCTATATCCGGACTGTAAGGTGGGTGCATCAAAACTTCCCAACCAAACTCTCTCAATTTTTGACGGGTCATCAAAGAAGTGTGTGGTCGGGCGTTGTCATGATGGAAGACAACACCTTTCCTATTAATCAATTCGGGCCGTTTTCTTTCAATCGCCTGGCGTAATCTCTCTAGTTGTGCACAGTAGAGTTGAGAATCAATCGTCTGACCAGTTGGAAGTAGCTCGTAGTGGACGATTCCCCTCCAGTCCCACCATACACACAGCATCACTTTTTTTGGCGTCAATGTTGGCTTAGCGAACGCTTGTGACGGCTCACCATCCTTTATCCACGATCTTTTACGCTTCCGATTATCGTACGTAATCCATTTTTCATCTCCGGTTATTAAACGTTTCAGAAACGGCTCGATTTCATTCCGTTTCAGCAGCGCATGTTAATTCGCAGATGTTAATTCGGTCCATCATGTTTTTCACGCTCAACCCATGAGGAACCCATACGTCAAGCTTTTTTTTGTAACCAGCTTTGTGTAAATGGTTCAAAACAGTTTTGTGGTCAATGCCTAGCTCCATGCCAATATCGACACTGCTGATATGCTTATCTTGTTTGACTTTTTCAAGAATTTCATCAGATTTTTCAGTGATTGGACGACCGGAGCGTGACTCATCTTTCACATTGAAATTTCCAGAACGAAAGCGAGCGAACCATTTCCGCGCAACAGATTTCGATAAAGTACCTTCACCGTACATAGCACAAATTTTATCACAAGCCTGCGCAGCGTTCTTCCCCTTATCATAATAATATTGCAGAATATAGCGAAATTTCTCATTATTCTTCTCCATTTTCAAGTGCGAATAACTTTCCAACCACTGCACCGATTACAATGTTTCTACGCTCAATCTAACGTTCGGAAGGTCATCTAAAAAACGAGCCCTCGGTGGTGTCGCTGTAACTTGTTGTTCTTTAGTTATCGGCAACCAATGCCATATATCGGGAAAAACGCCACGAACTTTTTCCCAGACCCAATATAATATAATCTAGAACTTTGATTCTTTGACGAAGCTTGTAACTAGAAACAGACTCTAAAAGTAATGAAAAAAGAGTTTATTTTTTATGCTTCTTACTATACCGGGGGAGTTTTTTCGATGTTCAGTACGGGTGTCTCGGAAACTAGCAGAGCTATAGAGACGAGTAAATGAGGAAAGAATTACAGCTTTACCAGCTTAATTTGATGAGTTTCTTGTTTTTTAGAAAAAATGAATCACCAACTAGATGTCTTGCAAAAATCAGAAGAGGCCCAACTTGGAATCACATGACACTCCTGAAGACGCCTGTAACAGATGTGAATAAAATACACCAAAATTTTTAATTCCTTGCTTGTTGGTACATATACCGGATGAACTTTTTCCGATGTTTAGGATCTCGGAAACTAGCAGAGGAAGAGGGACGATTAAATGGGGAAAAAATTTCAGTTTTACTAACTTAATACGAGGGTAGCCGTTTATATTTCGGGAACTGGCAACAGTGTTAGTGTTGCCTCCGATCTGATGATTGCATCGTGAAGTTTGTCATTATTGATAATATATTTACCTTGAGTTTTATTATCCGGTCACTATTTCTATTGTTGACAGTAACTTGACAATTTTATGTCAGCGAAAAAATTGAATTAACTTGAACCATTTTCGTGCAATTATTTTTCATAACTTCCAGCGTGGATTGTCTCAACAAGAATGCATCGACGAGCTGAATCCTTTATATGGTGATGAAGCGCCATCGAAAACTACGGTATATCGTTGGTACAGTGAATTCAAACTTGGACGGCGTTCTTTTTACGTTGAATTTCGTTAAGGTCGTTGCACAAATGTTGTTGTGCCGGAAAACATTAATGCAGTGTCTGAATTGATAATGCAAGACCGTCATCTGACATACCGTGAGGTCGAGGCATCTCTGGGTATTAGTACCACCAGCATGCATAAGATCCTACATGAACATTTAGCCGTTAAGAAGCTATGATCACGCTGGGTACCACATAATTTGACAACCACTCAAAAAAGGACTCGCCTCGATTGGTGCCAAGAAATGCACAAAAAATACAATGGTGGTGCTTCAAAGAGCATTTATAAAGTCCTCATAGGTGATGAATCTTGGATCTACATGTATGAGCTCGATAGTAAACAGCAGTTGACTGTGTGGGTATTCCAAAATGAGCCAAAACCGACAAAAGTTGTTCGAGATCGAAGCACCTCAATAGAAATGGTCTCCTGTTTTTTCGGAAAAACCGAACACATTGCAACCGTGCCTTTAGAGAGTTGTAGAACGGTAAATTCCGTACACAACTACTTGTTTGGCAAAAGTTTTTGAAGAAATAAGGAAAACAAACCGAAAACGATAGATCATTCTCTACCATGACAATGCGAGCTCTCGCAGGTCGGTTCAAACAATTGAATATTTGACCGGGAAAAATATTAAATTAATGAGCCATCCGCCGTACAGCCCTGGTCTAGCACCATGTGATTTTTTTTTATCACAAACGTGAAGAATAAATTTCGTGGTCTACGGTTTTCTACACGGGAAGAGGCAGTTGAGCCATTCGTAACTCATATTTTGGAGATACCGCCTTCATAGTGGCAGCAATGCTTTTGGGATTAGTTTAAACGAATGCAAAAGTGCATTGATTTCCAAGGAGAATATTTCGAAAAGCAATAAAACTATTTTCGATAATAAAAATTTTTTTTTGTGTTTGGTATTCCCGAAATATAAATGACTACCCTCGTATAACTTTGCCACATTTCTATGGTTAGTTAAGTTTGTATTTACTTTAATTTTAAAACAGAATCATGAGTAAGGAATATCGCTTTTCTAAATATTGATCTTAAATTAGGAGAATTTTATTCATTCAGTCTTTCACATGACTGAAAAATAAATTATAACTTCATCCTGTAACCGTACAATCGGTAGTAGATATTTTTTTTTTGTATTAAAAACAAACTACATCGTTAATTGTAGTAGGCCGCCATTTATATTTCTGGAACAGCAACCCGAAATATAAATGGCTGCCTTCGTATTAATTATAATAATAGTAATAAGTAATAATATACCTAATTATCCATTTAAAATTAATGGCAGGGTTAAACATTAATTGTAGGATGTTATAATTTACAACACGTATTACATATAACATCTGAAAACGTAATTTAATGTGAAAAAAATAAATAGAGAAGTCAAAGCAGATACTAAACAATAATCAATTCATACAATAAATCTTACCACTAATAAATCTTTAGTTAATAGAAAATACCAATGGAATGCAAACCTGCTATTTTAAGCATTCAGTTTATAGACGTATTCCACAATACATTGGATGTTGTTAACGCAAAAGTTAATGCAGAGAAACGGGAAGATGGCTGAAGGACGTGAAAATTTATGACTGATAATAAATGAAATGAATCGATGCAGTCGTTAAATAATTTGTAAACAAATAGCATACAGAGATTTACACATCTTGTGGCCAAAGATTTTATGGCATATATTTTAAAGACATATTCGCTAATGCTTGTACAGTTAATTCAGAGAGACGAACTTGAAAAAATATGTTATGTATACATTCAATATCTAAACAATGATACGTAATATTGTAATAAAAGTGAATCATATTCTGAGCAATACACAGTCTGTCGCAGAGAAAACGGAACTTTTTTAAAATAGTATAATAATTCCAAGTGGCGCCATCTATTTAAAAAAAATATGCGTCGATAAGGTAGATCTTTCATCAATGTTATTTCAAAATTTGCATCATTAGAAGCAGAGAAATTGCGCATAAAATAACAGTGCGTATTTGGCATTGGTCGAAAAATGAATTTTGAACAAAGGGCAAGTATCAAGTCCTATTTTAAACTCGGTAAATCGTTTATTGAAACGTTTAATTTGATGAAACAAGTACGAGTGTGTATGAGTAGCACAAGCGACTTAAAGACGGTCGTATGGACATAAATGACGACAAACATCCCAGTGCAAAAAAATCTGTGGTTACGAAAAGTAATCATCGAACTTGTTCGTGAATTTATCAGAAAAATCCTCATTGCGATACGTGGGAATGGAATTAAATATTGGGTCTGGGAAAAAGTTCGTGGCGTTTTTCCCGATAGATGGCATTGGTTGCCGATAACTAAAGAACAACAAGTCACAGCGACACCACCGACGGCTCGTTTTTTAGATGACCTTCCGAACGTTAGTTTGAGCGTAGAAACATTGTAATCGGTGCAGTGGTTGGAAAGTTATTCGCACTTGAAAATGGAGAAGAATAATGAGAAATTTCGCTATATTCTGCAATATTATTATGATAAGGGGAAGAACGCTGCGCAGGCTTGTGATAAAATTTGTGCTGTGTACGGTGAAGGTACTTTATCGAAATCTGTTGCGCGGAAATGGTTCGCTCGCTTTCGTTCTGGAAATTTAGTCACGCTCCGGTCGTCCAATCACTGAAAAATCTGATGAAATTCTTGAAAAAGTCAAACAAGATAAGCATATCAGCAGTGTCGATATTGGCATGGAGCTAGGCATTGACCACAAAACTGTTTTGAACCATTTACACAAAGCTGGTTACAAAAAAAAAAGCTTGACGTATGGGTTCCTCATGGGTTGAGCGTGAAAAACATGATGGACCGAATTAACATCTGCGAATTAACATGCGCTGCTGAAACGGAATGAAATCGAGCCGTTTCTGAAACGTTTAATAACCGGAGATGAAAAATGGATTACGTACGATAATCGGAAGCGTAAAAGATCGTGGATAAAGGATGGTGAGCCGTCACAAAAAAAGTGATGCTGTGTGTATGGTGGGACTGGAGGGGAATCGTCCACTACGAGCTACTTCCAACTGGTCAGACGATTGATTCTCAACTCTACTGTGCACAACTAGAGAGATTACGCCAGGCGATTGAAAGAAAACGGCCCGAATTGATTAATAGGAAAGGTGTTGTCTTCCATCATGACAACGCCCGACCACACACTTCTTTGATGACCCGTCAAAAATTGAGAGAGTTTGGTTGGGAAGTTTTGATGCACCCACCTTACAGTCCGGATATAGCACCCTCTGACTATCATCTGTTTCGATCTCTGCAGAACTCTCTCAATGGAATTAAGTTGGTTTCAAAAGAAGCCTGTGAAAACTACTTGATTCAGTTTTTCGACCAGAAACCACAGAAGTTTTTCACCGAATGGATCATGGATCTACCAAAAAAATGGCGAAACATTGTCGATAATAATGGAGTATATTCGGTTTAAATGAATTCGTCCACGCGCCATGCGGGGACCAGTTGAATTTTACTGAAAAAACGCCACGAACTTTTTCCCAGACCCAATATTTCCAAAGATTCAATTCATCGCATTTTGACACAGCCTTTGGGACTTTATAAGTCCCAAAGGCTGTGTCAAAATGCAAGATTTGCACAAGGTTTGTACTACACAAGCTAACCGATGATCGAAAATTGCTCCGAATTCAACATTGTACAGACTTAATTCTATTGTAACTGGCGATGAGACGTGGCGTTTTCAATATGATCCAGAGACCAAGTGGCAAAGCTCTGAACGTAAGCATCCAAACGAAGAAAAACCGAAAAAGAGCCGTTTGGAGAAGTCAAAAGTGAAGACAATGTTGATTTGTTTTTATGAATCGAAAGTCATGGTGCACAATGAGTTTGTACCAACTAGTCAAATTGAAACAAGTGTGTGGTGATGCGTGTTTATCACGTATGAGTATGTATGAGTGGTATAAACGATTTAAAGACGATCGTACGCACATAAATGACGACGAACATCGTCTTGCAAAAAATCTGTGGTTACGGAAAGTAACATCGAATTTGTCCGTGGATTGAAATGAGCCGAAATCCTCATTGGAATACGTGGGAATGCAATTAAATATTTCCAAAAATTCAATTCATCGCAATTTTACACAACATTTGGGACTGAAAAAATTTGTGCAAGGTTTGTACCACACGAGCTAACTGAATTCAACATTGTACAGGCTTAATTAGAGACTCAAAAAAGGACGAAAACTTCAGGTAGTCTATTGTAACTCCAGAGACCAAGCTTCAAAGCTCTGAATGGAAGCATCCAAGCGAAGAAAGACCGAAAAAAGCCATTTGGAAAAGTCGAAAGTTAAGACAATGTAGATTTGTTTTTATAGTTCGAAAGGCATAGTGCACAAAGAGTTTGTACCAACTAGTCAAGCAGTAGGACGAACTTTAAAATATTCTTTTGATCAAAGAGTACAAAGATATTTTAATCGCCATATACATAAATTTATTTTGCCAGAATAAGATGAATGAAACGTGGCGAAGGAGAATTTTCAACGTTGAAAAATATTTTAGGACTGATGGATTTGGTTGCTGCAAACAGGAGAAAATCTTCCTGTAAGACTTCGTCGTAAATAAGTTAATGTGTTGCAGTATGCGCTGCAACTTTTTTTTACTGAGGCTATAGACGTTGTTTCTATTTAAGGGTCACTTAATACACAAAAATAACTTGAGTTACTCTAAACACAAATATAAAAATTGAGGATAAAGTGGATGCACACGTTTATAATTTTCAACTAGAAAATTTGCTTTTGAATAGTGTTTAGGGTCCAAAACAATCTCTTAAGGGCACAGGAGTCATATTATAGCCTTGGATACTCGCACACGTTTAATGCCTATTGATTTTTTGGGTTAATCTGCAATGCTAAGGTTTTGTATGAATGTTTTTTTTGAATGATAGTAAACTGCTTCTAGCCACGTGCCTCAGCATGTAAGAATTGGTTGGGGTCGTTCTCGTATGCTGGAACAGTGTTTGTAAAATTCGCATATGCGTTTCGAAGATTTGCAAAACCTTTTTGGAGCTACTAATTAAACCATCTATAACTCCGTACTTTTTCCGAATAGTGTTCGCAATCAGATGTATTGCACGTAATATGCACATTATATGTAGTGAAGTGGGCCACCTACACGTTCGAGCGCTTGGCAATAAGTAGTCTGCATTATATGTACTCCAAAATAGACAAAATGTACTCCACTATCTTAAGTAGTAGATGACAAGCCGTCAACATATAACGTAAAGTCCTTCTGAGAAATATCTGAGATGTTGGCCGACATTTTATATGTTTTTGTGTTTACGTGTGTAAAGCAGTCTCTTCTCTTCCGATAGAGTAACAATATGTCGCGCACTAAACAAATTCCTATAGCATCATCGTATTTTAGGTCTGGGAATTATCCGATAAATATATTTACATTGTTCATGCACAGCACCCTGTTATTATTACTATTAATTACGTTACAATACAATACCAAATATTGGTCGTTATTATTGCAATATAAACCCGTACATAACAAAACTTGCTACATTCTACAACACGCCCAATATACGTCGGTGGCGGCCTTGACTGGCCGGAGACATCCGTACCACCTTCTCTCGCCGCCCATGCAGGGTGTCTAAATATCTCTGCTTTAGCTATAAAATTAATTAAATAAAATTAAAAGAAATAAATAGAAATGTAAGTCGCGGAAGTGCTAAATTGTATAGGTAACGGGTCTAATGTTAGCGAATTAAAACATCAAGTGATATGTAAGCATTCAACTCCACACACGAATGTTATGGTTTTGTAATTTTAATTGGAACGTGAAAGAAAGTGTCATTTCGTGGACTATCGGAGAATGTAAATATTATGATTTGGTTAGATAGCTATTAATAGCAATTCTAAAATGATTTCTGTTAATTTAGGTTGCTTTTTTCCACAGCATTAAAAGATTTAGTTCATATTATAAAAGTATAACTTCAAAGATTACATCTTGAAGCTGTGACATTCTTTTTCTTTCCTTATAAAGATAATTTTTCGCTTTTTTTATGAGTCTATCACTGGCTGAAGATAAATAATCTAGCTACGAGGGAGCGTTTTTATATTCGCGGAATGAGCGGGTTGTAGAGGGGTGAGTAGGCGCATTGGGGGCGTAGCCTCTGCAGCTACTCATGATTAGTATAAATACGAAGTTTCATTGTTATTAGACAGTTAGTCTTTGAGCTATCGTCAACCAAAAGTTCCTTACCAGGCAAGGAAAATCAGTCGCGACCATAATGAATGAGATGTCATTACGGCGACTCTTGTCCAGGAAAAACCATGGTGTACAAGTGGCATAGTTTATTTAAACAAGGAAGGGAATCCCTTGAAGACGACCCGAGGCCGGGCAGGAGCATTGAGGTGACCACGCACTTAGCAAAAAGTTGAACAAATTGCACTCGAAGATGCTCGACTAAAGAGAAACAACTCGCAGAAATGGTTGGAGTATCCGATACAACAATTTTTAAAATCCTACACGATCATCTCGGCATGTCTAAGGTCAGCGCAAGATGGGTGCCGAGAATGCTCACGCCGCCGCAAAAACAACAGCGCGTAGAGTGTTCGCGTGCATTTTTGGACCTCTGTAATGAAGGCAAGGATGGTGTATTAAGTGGAATTGTTACTGGAGACGAAACTTGGGTTCATCATTATGAACTTGAGTCAAAACAAGACTCCATGCAGTGGCATAAAAAGGGCACAGCACCTCCCAAGAAATTTAAAATGTCACAATCAGCTGGGAAACTCATGGCAACGGTATTTTGGGACTCGGAAGGAATATTGTTGATTAATTATAAAGATAAAGGTGTTTCTATAACCGGAGAATATTACGCTTCAATATTAGAGTGACTAAAGAAGCCATTAAAGAGAAAAGATGGGGAAAATTGAGAAAAGGTGTTCTGCTTTTGCACGACAACGCGCCCGTCCACAAGAGCCGCGTTGCGTTAGCTGCCCTGCATAAGGTGTGAATCACCCACCCTACAGCCCAGACCTGGCCCCGAGTGATTATTACCTGTTTCCGAAAATGAAAAAAGAGCTGCGGGGTAAAAAATTTACTGCCGATGATGAAGTCAAGGAGGCAGTTTCGGCGTATTTTGCAGATAAAGAGAAATCATTTTTTTATGAGGGTATAAATAAATTAATTGAAAGATGTGAAAAATGTATCCGTCTTGCAGGTGAATATATTGATAAAGAAAAATAATTTGTTTTTTTTATTTCCACCCCTTGTCCCCCATTCCGCGAATATAGAAACGCTCCCTCGTAACACTAACATTATCGAAGATTACGAAAACTTAATTCACATCCTACCGTATATGTACATAAAATAAAAGCCTTAGTAAATATATAAATACCGATCAAGAAATAATTAAGAAATAAACTCGTTGGAAGTGACGAATCGTGTTAGTTTGAAAAGAAATTATTCTATCGGGAATATACATTACGCTGTATTTTATAGGTAATATCAAGAAAAATTACACGATATCGAACTATTTAAACGCCTTTAATCCACAGGGCATAAAATATAATGACCAGAAATATCGAAGCAATTTATTTATACAGCTTAAACACTCCAAGCCACTTTAAAAACTACTCGTTCTTTACCATATGGTGGTACAAGCTTAACTTGTTTTTTATATGTTTTTGTGTTCTGTCCTTTTTCTTTTCTGGAGCATTTCGATCGCCGAGGCTGTAAGAAAATGAACGTGATTTTTTGACTCAGGTCAGGATACAACTAATAGTTAATCGGGGCGTTTGACTAATGCTGACGAAAATGATCTGTTGGTATTTATTTGCTATTTATTATTATATATGGAATAAATATCTGAAAGATAATATGGGACCATTACCGCTTAAGCTATTTCATGTTAATTAAATATATTGAAAAATACGACGACCAGAAAAATATGTAAATGAAATTAAAACTGCAAAACAATTACTTAACTCATTTTTTGAAATTCCGTAAAGCATACGAGGATAGTTTGACAAGTAGTGAGAATGACACATAGGTGGCGCTCTAATTGGTAAAACAAATGCACTGTAATTTAGGTTGGCTATTTATATGTTTACTTAGGAAGCAACACGTCGTTTTGTTAAAATGGAAAAAGCAGAGTATCGTGCGGTGATTAAATACTTCGTAATTAAGGGTATGAAAGCTACCGAAATAAAAGATGAATTACGGGAAACATTAGGTGAATCTGCCCCATCATCCGTCACAATAAGTAGATGGGTAAATGAATTTAAACGTGGTAGAACAAGCTGTGTTGATGAAGCGCGCTCTGGAGCACCCAAAATCATGACTTCTAAGGAAATGATTATAAAAATCCATAATAGTATTACGCAAGATCGACGACTCAAAGTGAGAGAGATAGCAGACATGGTAAACATTTCAACAGAACGCGTATACCACATTTTAACGAAAGAATTAGGCTTTTCCAAGCTTTCGACAAGATGGGTACCGCGATTGCTTACGACTGATCAAAAGTTCACTCGTTTACGCATTTCCAATGAGTGTTTGGATCTTTATAAGCGGAATCCGGTTGATTTTTGTAGGCGATTTGTTACTTGCGATGAAACTTGGATACACTGGAGTACATCCGAAACTAAATAACAGCCGAAACAATGGTTAGAACGTGGTCTGCACTTCCAAAGAAAGCGAAAACCACTTTATCGGCAAACAAGATGATGGCATAAATTTTTTGAGATTCAAAGGGCATTTTGCACATTGATTACCTTCAGAAAGGTGCCACAACAAACGGACAATATTATGCAGAACTTCTACAAAAATTAAATGTTGAGATTCATGCTAAAACGGCACTAGGTGGAAAGAAATTTTCGTCTAACGACGAGCTTATCATCTTCGTAAATGAGTAGTTTGCAAGCCTTCCGGAATCGCATTTTAGAGATGGCATAAAGGCATTGGAGCACCGTTGGAATAAATGTATTGCTCTTTTAGGAGAATATATAGAAAAATAGAAATTATTTTGTATTTAAAAAATTCGTTTTTCTTTTCCATTCTTACTACTTGTCAAACTACCCTCATACAAGTACACGAAAGGGGATAAATCAAAGGTTAGACGCTTGAAAATAAAGCCTTTAAAAAGAAATTGCTGTAAGATAGAATTCATAGACATACAGCATAGCATTCAGCCAGAAATTACCGAAATTGGAAGGTATCTTTGAAAATCTTCAGAATTGGTCTTTTTTCAATCTTTTTACTTATGCAGCATGATACGTTGACACACGCTCGTTCAAACCGGAACTCCACCTCTTCTAGTTTTCAAGATACTTCCAATCGATTAGAAAAATGTGGCCGAAACTAGGCCGTATTTTCGAAATTGATCTTCGAAAATGGTCATTTTTTCTGTCACTTACTATTGCAACATGACACGTCGATCATGCTCGTTAACACCGGAACTATGTCCTCTTAGTTCCAAGATGTTTCTAATCGTTCAGCCAAAATGGCTGAAATAACGCCGTATTTTCGAAATCGTGTCTTTTAGTCTCTACCAGGCTGTTCAATAAGTTCTGCCGCTTGAAAAGAGATGACGCTATTAGATTCGTCGTTTTATTTTTGGAAAAATTGTTCTCCTTTTTTATGAAAGCCTTTGAAGCTTTCTCATTATATATTTTCTCATTCGTATATTTATAGGTGTTCAAAGTTGACGCATATTTTTTTGCAATGAAAAAAACTGATCAAGAAAAATTAGTTGCTTTCAGAGAGATTGTAAATCTGAGCCAAAGCTAAAGTAACGATTAAAAGTATTTTTAGTCACAAAACAATTTTAACACCTTCAATATACTCTCAATTTAACTTTATACACTTGTAAAGCGTGTTTCAAATTGCACGTTTTTTTTAAGAATAAATAAAATATAGATGGCGCACTGAATTTATCTGGGTATGTGGGCATTTAAAAAGTATGATGTATGACATTTATAAAAATGGTGTCGTACACGGTACAACAACGCATTCAAATTGTTGAATTATTTTATGAAAATCAGCGTTCTGTGAAAAGAGTTTTTAGAAAATTACGGGAATTTTATGGTTGACATAATCGTCCATCTGAAAGCACTATTGGTCGAATTATTAATAAATTTCAAGATACCGGTTCCGTAGAGGATCAAAAAAGTGAAAAATACAGTCGTAGTGGTCGTTCACAAGAAAATATTGGTTTGGTTCGTGAAAGTGTTGCTGAAGATCCTGAATTGTCCATTAGACGACGTTCACAACAACTTGGACTTAGTGGATCAACAACATGGCGTATTTTACACAAGGATATACCCCTGAAGGCATATAAGGTTCAAATAACGCAGAAACTGAAGCCATTAGATCATTTAAAACGTCGTTCATTTGTCAATTTCATCAATGAACAATCAGCTGATTTTCCTCAAAAAATAATGTTTTCCGATGTGGCATATTTTGAACTTGGTGGCTATATTGATAAACAAAATTGACGTATCTGTGGTGAGGAAAATCCACGAATTATTCACAAGAAACCTATGCATCCTAAACGAGTTACTGCTTGGTGCACATTGTGGTCAGGTGGTGTAATTGGACCTTACTTCTTTGAAAATGCTGCTGGTGAAGCTGTAACTGTCAATGGTGATTGATATCGTCGGATGATAATTTTTGTGGCCTGAATTAATGAATATTGATCTAGAGGATATGTGGTTTCAACAGAATGGTGCTACACCTCACTCTGCACACGAATCAATTGATTTATTGAGAGAAAAATTTCCTGGGCGTGTAATCTCAAGAAACGCTGATGTTAATTGGCCACCAAGATCATGTGATTTGACACCGTTACACTATTTTCTTTGGGGTTATGTGAAAAGTCAGGTTTATAAAAACAATCCAAAACCAATTCCTGCTTTGAAAGATGAAATTATTGGTGTCATTGGTGAGATAGAGCCTCAATTACGTCAAAATGTCATTGAAAATTTTAGCAAAAGAGTGGACGTCTGTGGAGTTGCAAGAGGAGGCCATTTGACAGATATTATTTTTCGCATATAAATGTCATAACTGATACTTCAATTACCAGTAAAAAAATTTTTGAAAATGAATGCAAATTATGTGTTTTATTTATTCTTGAAGCACCCTTTATAATTGATAATTCCATTGTTGGAAACATTGTCCGAACTCGTTTTTCTGTATGCCTGTCAGCTACTCTGTCGTTTTTCCTTCATCTCATTCACGTCGCTAAAACGATGTCCTTTCATATACCTCTTCATTCGTGGGAGCAAAAATTCTGTGTTGGCCACTGAAATATTTATATGTAAAGTAATCATATGATTTGACAATAAAAAGAGTCTTCAACATTTTGAAATTGCTCCATCATGCGGCACGTCAATTTATCGCAATATTTCTTCAATTTATTCTCGCAGCAAATCCGACCCTGTTTCATTTGTACGTGTATACATACCGACTTTAAATACATAAACATAGATGTAAATGAATGTATGTATATATTACACCGAAGTCACGTGTTTGTGCATGCGTATGCTCGGCAGTGGTCCTAAGAAAGGATTGAAATGAAAAAAAAGCCGAAGAAATAACAAGGGATATTACGACCAGTGACTGTTGGAGAGGCGCCAAACGGTTGCGTCACTTACGCTACGAATATGGCAAAAAAAAGAACACGAAGAAGCGAGTACTTCGCGGCCGTTTCTTCCATTTTACAACGAATTAATAGGGTTTGTTGCACGGGCCAGACTGGCACCACGCGCTCCAGACAATTGCCTTCTTTATTGCGAAGCAATAATTGCTCATGTGTTTATATTTGAGTGTGTATGCATAATTTTAAAATCTGCGTACCCGCATGCGTTTGCTATAGATATTTATAAAATAGATTGATTTATAATGTTTAAGCGATTACGATGTCATAGTTATTTATTCAGTGTATCTTCATAACTGGAACTTAATAATAATGTTAATAACATTCAGCCTTCGAGGCGGCGATAAAAGGAAAATATTATAATTTATACAGCTTATCGCAAAAAAGTTTTCAAACTCTTTTAAAATAAATAAAACTTCCACCGCCATCTATTGGACATACAAAGGGTACTAGGAAAGTTTTGCAATACGGCTTCGTTTATTTAATTTTTTCAAAGTAATTTCCTCTACACTCAATACACCTCTCCATCCTCCAAAACCAATCTTTAAACCAGTTCTGCTAGTTTCACTAGGGAGTAAAGCACACTCGTTGTCCCAAGCCCGCAGGAGGTCCTCGTCAATGGAAAACCGCCTCTCTTAGCTTCATTGTCACATGCGGGAACAGTGCAAAGTCGCAGGGAGCAAGATCTGGACTGTAGAGAGAGTCCTCGAGAAGTTTCAATCCTGTCGTGGCCAAATACTCGGTGCAGGCTTTGGCGCGGTGAGCTGGAGCATTATCGTGATGGAGGAATCAGGTGTCCATTTTTGACTTTGGCCGCAGGTTCTTCATAGATTCAATGACTTCAGGCAGGCACTGTTCGGTATACCACTTAGCTGTGACCAAAACGACGCGTTCCACAATTCCACTCGATTTGAAAAAGACAGTTATCATTTTCTTCTTTACAGATCGGGATTTTCTGACAACTACGGGTGTGTCCTCATCATCAAAGACCTAAACTTTGTTTTGAGCTTTGGTAGGCACATCGTAATAGTACAGCGCCAAGTCTCATCACCTGTCATGATGTTGTTCACATACCGAGATTGTCCCTTATTAAACTTTTTTAGCATCTCTCGGCACCAAGTCACACGTCGTGTCATCTGCTCTTCAGTCAGTCGATGCGGCACCCAGAGAGAACAAAGTTTCTTCACGTGCAAATGATCATGCAGAATCGAACGAATTTCTGGTGCATTCAGGCCTGAAGTACCTTCTATCTGTTGGTAGATCACTCGCCTGTCCTCGCCAAGCATTTTCTCTATACCACCTGAATATCGTTGTGCGATGTGGACAAACATCACCTAGTGTAAGAGTCATTTCTTCGAAGCACTGGTCTATGTTTAAACAACGCACGAATGAATAACTGAGCCCAATCAATATGGCGCGGCGGCTACTATGCACGTATGAACATGTCTCAACATGCAGCAACAAGCAGCTTCCTACGATTCACTGTTGCGTCATATTGCAAAACTTTCCAGTGCCCTGTGTATTTACAGCTAGGTACACATATTGTCAAATTTTTATGAAATTTGGAGTATTCTAAAAAATGTATTGCGCTAAAAGTTGTAGTCGTCCGAAAAATAAATATCAAATGCAATACTAAATTCCTTTTTATAAAAATAGATACTTGGTAAGTGTCCAACTTATTTTATTTAAATTAAATTGGACAATTGGTTGAAAGGGTGGAACCCTTTCAACCAATCAATTTGTTAGACTTTATGCTTAATTTCATGAAACGTGTTAATATGTTTTGCGTTTTATTAAGAGCCAACTAAAGAACTAAATCAAGCTAGTCTTAAAGTTCGTTTTTAAGTAAAACTAACAAAAATGCATCGAAAAGTATAATAGGTTTACGGTTGTGAAGTGTTGTCCATCTGGGACAATTGTTCATGGTCTGCGTTATTTAAAGATTACTTTAAAAACTTTGTAAGCAATAAAGACCAAAGTCTATCAAAAATTGGAATTATCCAATGAAAAACGTTGCGAAAGCTTTTCGATTTGTCAAAAATGAGCTAAAACCTTCAATCAGAGTTATTGAAATACAGTTTTAAGTATAAACAGAAATGATTCATCACATTTCAGTAGAAAATTAAAGAATGTGAAAAAGTGGCCAAAAATTGTTTTGAAATCAGTGTTGCAAAGACGTTGAAAACAATGACCTTGAATCTATTCTATTTATTTCATCATTCTTTGCTACACGCTTTTGGAGCATCGAAAACATATGGTCGTCAACAGATACTAACTAAAAATTAAAATGAAAATACAAATGGGACTGGATCGGATAAGTGATAAGAAAAATGAATAAGGTATAACAGGGAACAAAGCGAGCTCCTCTGAAGAGAGGCAGCTAGCCGACAACATAGGTAAGAGCAGAAGAAGGACGGAAGAGGACCTGCAAAAAATTGGAGAGAGTTAACAACAATGATAGAGGACAAACTTATAGAAACGTTTCATGGGTGAAAAAACTGTACATAGATTCTACATGTTATTATTCCTATATTAGTGTGTGGAAGTGTTGAAGCTTTAAAAATTAGTTTACTTTGCTAAACGAATACTAAATTTTGAATAACATTGTAATATGATTGCTCGTTTGTATGATTTTGATGCTATGAGTGGAGCCTTTTGATTCCTTTTTATACTGCCTGTTTCCTTATTATGTGTTGTTATAAAACTGCATTAGCAAGCGACGTTACTTTTTGTATTTATCTTTTTAGGAAACCTTTTTGGGAAAAAAGACATAAAATATAATTTCTAGAACTACCAATTTCTTTAAAACCGCCACGTAATGATGAAGAATGTAAGCGTAAAATGTTTTGAACTTGTTTTTACGTTTTTTACTAAATTGTCAGGATACATACGAGGGAGCGTTTTTATATTCGCGGAATGAGCGGGTTGTAGAGGGGTGAGTAGGCGCATTGGGGGCGTGGCCGTGCAGCGACTCATGATTAGTATAAATACGAAGTTTCATTGTTATTAGACAGTTAGTTTTTGAGCTATCGTCAACCAAGTAACATAATCAGGAGTGAAAAGTGAAATATGGAAAAAATCGAATATCGTGCCGTTATAAAGTTCCTTACCAGGCAAGGAAAATCAGTCGCGACCATAATGAATGAGATGTCATTGGTTTACGGCGATTCTTGTCCAGGAAAAACCATGGTGTACAAGTGGCATAGTTTATTTAAACAAGGAAGGGAATCCCTTGAAGACGACCCAAGGCCGGGCAGGAGCATTGAGGTGACCACGCCAGCACTCATCCAAAAAGTTGAACAAATTGTACTCGAAGATGCTCAACTAAGGAAGAAACAACTCGCAGAAATGGTTGGAGTATCCGATACAACAATTTTTAAAATCCTACACGATCATCTCGGCATGTCTAAGGTCAGCGCAAGATGGGTGCCGAGAATGCTCACGCCGCCGCAAAAACAACAGCGCGTAGAGTGTTCACGTGCATTTTTGGACCTCTGTAATGAAGACAAGGATGGTGTATTGAGTGGAATTGTTACTGGAGACGAAACTTGGGTTCATCATTATGAAGCTGAGTCCAAACAAGACTCCATGCAGTGGCATAAAAAGGGTACAGCACCTCCCAAGAAATTTAAACTGTCACAATCAGCTGGGAAACTCGTGGCAACGGTATTTTGGGACTCGGAAGGAATATTGTTGATTGATTATAAAGATAAAGGTGTTTCTATAACCGGAGAATATTGCGACTAAAAGAAGCCATTAAAGAGAAAAGACGGGGAAAATTGACAAAAGGTGTTCTGCTTTTGCACGACAATGCGCCCGTCCACAAGAGCTGCGTTGCGTTAGCTGCCCTGCATAAGGTGTGAATCACCCACCCTACAGCCCAGACCTGGCCCTGAGTGATTATTACCTGTTTCCGAAAATGAAAAAAGAGCTGCGGGGTAAAAAATTTACTGCCAATGATGAAGTCAAGGAGGCAGTTTCGGCGTATTTTGCAGATAAAGAGAAATCATTTTTTTATGAGGGTATAAATAAATTAATTGAAAGATGTGAAAAATGTATCCGTCTTGCAGGTGAATATATTGAAAAAGAAAAATAATTTGGTTTTTTTATTTCCACCCCTTGTCCCCATTCCGCGAATATAAAAACGCTCCCTCGTATATATGTACCATATATACATACATATATAAACTATAAACCACTAAAGTTTGCCGGTGTACCAATAACGTTGCAAAATACAAACATATACTGGCATTTGTCTAATTCATCGGTAGTTATATGTGTTGAAGAAAGAGAGGGCGCGAACGTTTTTCTAATAGAGTTACACGCTACGTCTTGTTAAAATATCGTGAAAAAACAGAAACAGACGTATGCACAACGTGCTTATTATGTACACATGTGTCACATATAATACAGATAAAATAGTGTTTTGACTTATGAAGTTTGTCTTTTCTACGGTTCCGATATTGTTATTATATATTCCTTGTACTTTACCGCTATTATTTGCTATTATTCTAATAACTAATTTATCATATTGATTAGAGATGTCCATGGTCGAGAGAGGTCCGTTAAGGGAGAATATAATTACATTCATCATACCTTCCAATCGGTTTTATTTTCGTATTTGGTTACGAAGTATCCATATTTACGTTTCAAGATAAATGTGGCCACGCTATCTTTACAATTTAAATTATGCAAAATGGTTTTACATTTACCTACACACCTTATTTTTTAAGGCAATATGAGAAATAACAAAAATATTTACAAAACTGTTCGAAAATGTTTTTTTAGGTAATTAGCTCTTGTAATAAATTATTTTTATAGCAGTTTATAATTATAACACGTAAACTCGGACGTCTGTGTTGGTTCCAACGTCTATAATACATGCAAACATATTGTTTGAGGGACGACGACGACAATTTTTTTTTTGACAAGAGAAGAAAAGATGCCAGACAGACGTAGGCGTAAAATATGTCTCGAGGAATTTTAACATATAGGGCAACTTAACGCAACGCACTAAAAAAGAATTTTTTATGGGTGAACCTCAGATGAACTAAAAACACATTAAACTCGTTAGCGGTGATTTAATCTGGAGTCACTGCCAGGTAATATATTGTTTTAAATATATAGCAATGCAGTAATAAATCATAATTAACAATTAGATGAGATAAGTGCTGTATGCAGAATTGTGTTGAAATTGAAACGAAAATAGTTGCATTTTTACCGATATTAAATTTGCTGTTATCTAATTCTTAATTTATTTAGAATTTGAAGAGTTGGTAAAGCATATTCTAAAGAAATGCATTAACAAATGAGACGTGATATACATATACAGGGTGTTTCCTCCGTTCGGAGGATCAATTTGGTAGCTCAACCTGAAACGTCTTTACACTGTAATCAAGGAATTGCACTTCGCAAACTCGAGAACACAAAATGATTTCTGTTGCGGAGTAACCATTTTAAACATATGACGCTTACCAAGAAAAGCAGAAGACAACTGCCATTTAGCGGCTATTAAATAAACTAGGCTATGTATTCGTTTCTCCAATAGCCGAGCCGAGGCGCAGCGATCGATAGTTTGGACAAATAATACTTTGTAATACGTATATTCTTTTTGAAACACGCTGTATAATAGTTCTAACTCTATATTAAGGTATATTAAATACAAAGTCGGGTTAAAAAGTCCATGGAATGAAACTAAAGAAAAGACCTTTGTATTTTAAAATTGCGTTTATTTCGCAACACTTCCCTATCACCTCTATACATTTAGACCAGCGATAATCGAAAATATTTGTCTTGATGAAAATCAAAACTCTTAAGATAGTTAGCATAAGCATCCACGACTGCTTCAACTTTCATTGGATGAAAATTTCTGACCCGGAAAGTAATTCTTTAGTCGTGGATAAAAGTCGCAATCCGATGGTGCTAAATCCGATGATTATTGCTGCACTCGTATTATAACGAGTGCAGCAACAAATCGAAGCCCAATTCGCAAATTTTTGCCATAGCAACAACAGATGTGCATTGTCTTGATTGAAAATGATTTTTTTCTTTTCTTGGCTAAACCAGCACGCTCCTCATTAACTTTTTGCTTTAAGACGGTCACCCCCGTGTCGTACATTATTTTTGCATAAATTGATTCCTAAACATGTGTAGAATATGCTGGTGAAGTGATTTTCCAATAGACGAAGTAGTTGGAAAGTTACAGCAGGTAGAAAATCAGGTGTTCGGGGCGCTTGGTCGAGCGCTCGGTGAGGTGGGATACCGGGTCTTTTGTGACGCTCGATTTCTTACCTGACATCTTTCAATACACATGTACATTCATATGAAAATGTATACAGAAACATTTAGAAGGTCCCTTCTTTTCCCAAACTTACTTTCAAATATAACAATTAGTTTAGTTTTGGCTTGGCACCGGAAAGCGTAACTGCTACTACAAATACGAATCAGTTCGAAATCAGATCAGTTTATAAGTTCTTCATTTTTGCAATGAGTAATAGAAAAGGAAGCATGTCTGGTAATATTCATTCTGATCGGTCTAAGAAACGAAAGTTTTGTGGTAATCGTCATATAGTGCAAAGTGATACGGAATTTACATCAGCTTGTGCTAAGAAACTCAAAGACGGTATAAAGAGATTTCAACATTTTTGGCTTAAATTATCTTCAACGAAGGATTTCAAGGAGTAATAAAAACATTGGCGACAATGGGATGTTTAATTGGCCACGAAGCGCAAGCTTACATGCACGTGCACGTGATGTCGTGAAACGAGCCAGAATTGGAGCAAGAGCAAAACAAGCAGCTTTAAGAGACTTTAAGGGACCAAGAGGAGGAAGAAGGAATTCTTTATAGACCAGGCATAGCATATTAATGATGAGTAAAGATTTCATAATTTAAATTAAATTTGAATGTTCAAACTCGTTTTTCTAACTGGCCTTCACAATTGCTATCTGCTTCTGGGTTTCCGGGCTGGAACCAGTTTCAGTCAGTTTCAGTGCAGTAGTTCAGCCCTGAAGATGTCCCATACAAATGGGTACGAAACGTCGGCAGATAGCATGGACCACGACCGCGGAAGTCTGCGTACCAAATTGGTCTTCACGATATCTAAAAAACAGACCGATTGTTTTGAAATGTTAATGGTAGATTCGGCACATGTATACTCATCGTCCAAACTAAAATAATACAAAAATTCAAAGCTGTTTTTTTTTCGTAACAAAATAATCAAAAATCATCATCAAATTTGAAAATTAATTTTCAGAAACATGTCAGTTATTCAATTTCCAATATTTTCGAATAATTCTAGCTCCTGCGATAGCCACAGATTCACAGATTAAAATGTCATTTGATTTTTTGATTTCAGATAAGCGAATCAGGCGAAATCATGGAGACCGTCGACAAACTTTTTTCGACATAGGTGCGTTCGGAGTTGGCAACACGCATTGTGATGAAGATTTTGGTCTCAAAATATTCTGAAGATGGTCGACATGATCAGCTCCTTTCAATTCGTTGGTTACCAAAAGATCTAAAAAGACCACATTATGATCTGGTGCATATTTTGTGAAAATCAACATATATTTCGTTTTAATTTGGTACGTAGACTTCCGCGGTCGTGGTCCATGCTATCTGCTTCTGGGTTTCCGGGCTGGAACCGCGTCACTAGTATATCTGCCGACGTTTCGTACCCATTTGTATGGGACATCTTCAGGGCTGAACTACTGCACTGAAACTGTTTCATACAAATGGGTACGAAACGTCGGCAGATATACTAGTGACGCGGTTCCAGCCCGGAAACCCAGAAGCTGATATATTTCGTTTTATTTATATTTAGTTTTAAAGTACTTGCACTAGACTATTCTTTAGCCTTCTTACTGCAGTAACAATATCATTTTGCAATTGTTCTCTGTACTGGAATGTACACATTATGACAGTATCATCTACACAGATGTTGCATTTATGCTACCAAGTAAGTCATTCAGATATGATGGATAATATTGGACTGAGAATAATCCCTAGTGGTACTCCATATTGGCAATTCATTCTATTCTATCACTTGCTTTTATCGATACTGAGTAGTCACGGCACTTATCCAGCGGACAGCTTCTTCGTAGCTAACTCTTTATTCAAAATGTATGTGCGTTTTTTCAAATATATCAGGTTGTTGCAAATGTAATGTCCGTTTTTTCCTTCAGTCTGAACTGAATTGCACCTGTGTGAAGACGTGTATGTTTTTGGTGAAAATTATTATTGTATTTGTAGAAAAGGGTATTTTTTTTAAAGTGTGTACCTGTTCCATTTCTTGGAAAAATTAATACACCTGTCCTTGTCTCGCCTATGGAAATGCTGTCGGCAAGAGATATTCGGGCAATTTACCTCTTTCAATTTTAAAAGGGATTAAATGCAGCTGCAGGAACACGAGAAATTAATCAGACGTTCGGTGAAACCACGTGTAATGAACGCACATTACGGCGATGGTTTAAAAAATTCAGCGAGGGAAATTTTGATTTGGAAAATGAGCCTCGCGAATATGCGCGTAGCACCGTTAATGACGATGAGCTGCATGTAGAAGTTGAAAGTAATCCATCGACAACAGTGCGTAGCCTTGCAGAAACATTTCAAGCGTCCATTGCCACCATTAGTCGTCACCTTTCTTCGATTGGCAAAGTGAAGAAACTCGATCGATGGGTGCCGCACCAATTAACGGAAGTCAATAAGCTCCGTCGATTAGAGGTGGCTACCTCTTTGGCTAATCGACAGAAAGTTGAACCGTTTCTTCATCGAGTGGTAACGTGTGACGAAAAGTGGATACTTTATGATAATCCGAGACGGTCAGGACAATGGTTAGATCGAGGTGAAGCACCAAGACAGCATGCACGAGCATCACTTCACCCGCGAAAGATTATGGTGACTGTATGGTGGACCAGTAAGGGTATTATTCACTATTCATTTTTGCAACCTGGTGAAACCATCACGGCAGCGTCCTATTGTGCCGAACTGGAAACTATGCATGGAAAATTGAGCCGCTTGCAGCCCTCACTAGTCAATAGACATGGACCCATACTTCTTCATGATAATGCAAGACCTCATGTTGCACGACAGACAATCAAAAAACTTTCGGAATTTGGTTACGAAATTCTCCCTCACCCACCTTATTCACAAACTGATTTTCATTTTTCCCGAAGTTTAGACAATCACTTAAAAAATAAGGATTTCCCTGACCAGGAGTCTGTAATATCAGTGTTTGAGCAATATGTGAGCCGTCAAAACCTAGATTTCTTTTTAAAGGGAATTTTTCAGCTTCCAAGCCGTTGGCAACAAACTATTGATGTAAATGGAGACTATTTTGCAGAATAAATATTTATATTTTTTTAAATTTAGACTCTTATTTATTCCTTACAAAATCGGACATTTCATATGTAACAACCTTATATTTACAGTCTCCTCTATCACGGATATTTTCAAAAAATTGTCTTTTAATACCATAGCATAAACTTCTGGAACGATTTCCGGTGTGGTACCAGATTTTGGGCGTCTACTGTTAATATTAGCGACAAAATATCAAACAAATAATTTTTTTCGAATACAATAAATAAGTAACAATATACAAATTTACTTTGTTGTTCCATTTTTCACTAAATAAATAGGTAAATGATGTGGAATATAAAGAGGACACTCAAATGTTGATATTAATTTGTAGTAAAACCGGAAATAACTGGCACTTGAAGATAGTCCACTAGCACTCGTGTTTTTATTTTTGTTAGTCTGTAAAATCTGTAACGATGGATATCCATCAAAGCTCTCGCATAACCTGTGTTTGAAATTTCATGCCAACATCGATATTATAAAACGGATGACAGAACCTAAATTTAGAATTATTTACATTTATCTGACCTCCCGAAGAAACTATAAAATCTTCTACAAGGTTCTTTTTATTTTAAAAAATAGATGAGTTGTAAAATCATCGACCTCTAAAACAAACGTGTATGCGTCTCAAAATTAATCTGACATACTTTATACACTTCTGGTTATCCACTGTTTGACAATGCAAACATGTAGACGTACCTATATACACAATATACATACTCCAAACACCAAAATAAACTTACCGCTTTCGAATTTTTTTTCCACCGAGGTCTTGCTATCATTACCTACTTAAAGGCCATGCCAAAATTTAAATAGATCGAATTATCGCGAAAAGAAAAATAAACCACGGCACTGCGTCTGTTTTCCGGCGTGTATACCAGGCAAAAAAAAATTAAGACGAGAATTGAAAAAAAGAGACTGAAACAAAAATGTAGTGTAATACGACACCAGACTTCACTGTTTAACAATTTGGGACAAGCTAGTACTATTTAAAGTGTACTAATGTATTTGTTTTAAATTTTGGCATACCGAAAAGAAAGCGATAAGTTAAAAAAACAAATTGGATGTTTGAACATTGGGAAAGAATTGGGCTTCTTGGTGACTCATGAAATTATGTATTTATTGCGGTTATTTTGCAGACAGATAGAGTATTCATTTTCGTTATTTAACTAACGCATGTTTTCAAAGCGACTGTTGTTTATTTTGATTGATGATGAACTGTGCAAATTAAGATAATGCTAAATATATAAATAAATAAAACATTGACGAAATTGACTCTTCTACTGAAAATGTTTTGTATATATTTAATGTAAGTATAGTTAATATTGATATCCTTTGAAAATATAGGTAGTGGAGGAGTAATCTAATAATAATCTATATATATTTATATATATATGAATGTTTTGTCTGTATGTCTTTTATAGAATCGTAAGCTATGCATTTGATCATGTGATGATCTTTAGCAAAGTTGTTGTGCATGAGCCTACGAAGGTTTCTAAGTTGGTACGATCAATTTTCGACAGATGGCGCCACTGCCATTCCAATGGATTTCATGTATTGCCGTGACAGTTCATGCTGATTTGAATTGAAACGAAAACAGCGAACAAATGATGACGCTTGGAGTTGTGGGTGACATAACATTGCACGAACTACAAAAATCATCAGTGGCTAAGTACGCGTGCTATATTAGCGGCCAAAAACATTGATGTCAATACCATAAACTTCACCATTCAGAATGGAATACCCGGGGCAACGACAACATATAAGTCCATCGATACTGTGGTGAATCAAGATGAAGTTGTCAACTATCCAACTGAATTATTGAATTCGCTTGATTTGCCATTCATGCCATCGCTCGTTCTTACATTGGAAATTGGCGTACCCATCATTCTTCTTCGAAACATAAATCCCACGACTTTGCAACGGAACCAGACTCTCAGTCAAGAAAATGATGAACAATGTTATCGAGGCAACAATTTTGACTGGAAAATTCAAAGGTGAAGACGTACTGTTGCCACATATCCCAATGATCCCGACAGGTTATGTCATTCGAATTCAATTTGCAGTTCCCGGTACGACTCGCTTTCTCAATGACTATCAACAAAACACAAGGACAATCATTGCAAGTGTGTGGATTAAATTTGGAGAATCCATGCTTCTCACATGGGCAGCTCTATGTGGCCTGCTCACGCGTCGGAAAACCTTCTGATTTATTCGTTTACGCACCAGATGGAAAAACAAGAAATATTGTGTCCACAGGACTTCAATAAATATCGAATTGAAACGAAACGCTACAATGTCACAATTTTTTTCAAAATGAACAAAATCAATAAAATGACTCAAAATGAATTGAATATTTGTGTAATGTCTTCCCTTCAAATTTATTTTCAAGGTATTCTTTCCAATTTACGTCTTGCGTGACGACAAATGTATTTGCACCAGAGCCAACAAGATTATTTGGTAGAAAAATTAACAGAAACGGCATTGTACCAGATCGTACAACGAATGGAGCACATGCTAATAAGTAATAAATTGAAAAGTGGGTCCTTCCTAGACATCAAAGGTGCATTTTACAATACCTCTTATAATTCATTCAAACAACAGTTCGAAACAAAGGAGTTGGTCTAGCATGCTCCAGATGAATATGCTCCAAATCCGAATAATACAAACTTCACTTGCGCGGAAGAGTGTTTCGGTCCTGGATACGACAAGCTGTCCTCAGGAGGAAATAATGTTCATCTTGTTGTGGAAACTTGGTACGAAAATGGTAAAGACTTTATGGGCGAGCCAAATTGCTTTCGTTGCACAGATACCAGTTTAGAACAGTAATAGGATATCTCACAGGCAATGCAATTTTTGCACAAAATTGGCACGTGTAATAGACACCTTAGTTGTAGATTATGCAATAGGGTTCTGGAAACGATCAATCATCATCATCTTGCAAAAATGTGAAGAATTGAATAGCAAGAGACAAGTCATTTATGAGCAATCTGAGGTACTGGAAATAGGAGTACTGAATTAGTACAGTAAGTATATTGGAGGAATGCACAACAAGACAGTCAATTAGACTTCGGGCTTTGGAGACTGTTACAGTCGAGCAAATCCAGATAAACGAAAAACAAAAAAAATATATAAATGTATGAAAATGATTTGACGGGAAGAAAGACTTAAAACCAAGCAAATGGATTTATTGTTATACTTCATCACATTCCCCTTCAATTTCGACGCACAGCGATTCCATTATGCCATTATTGTAATTATCCGTCTTAAGATACTGCTCTATTACCACAATAAATTCTTTATTCAACAGATATTTCATTATAAGAACGAGTAGTTTGAGATTGCGAAATAAGTGGAAGCCACTTAAGGTTAAATCTGGCGAACAGGGTGAGGTAAGCATAATCTTAAATTTGTTGATTAAATTTTCTGCGAAATGCTTAACTGGTGGAGGACGTTGTTGGTTAAAAGAACCACTTTAGTTCTATTTATGGTTTAAACTTTTGCAAAATAGTATATGAAAATTAAACCCTTCAAGTCCCAAAGAATAGTAGCTCTTGCCTCGCCTGCCAATGGAAATGTGTGTTTCCTTTAGGGAAGGGCGACCATAATATGTCCAGTGACGAGATTGGCCTTTAAATTCAGAAATATAGTGATGAAGTCATTTTTTATCTATTGTAATACATCTCAGGTTCTTAAATAGCTTTCAATTATAGCTTGACGTTCGCATTCCTTCACGTTTCTTGATCACAATTCAAGGTTTGCGCATCAATCTTCGTCATTTTATGAAGAGAAATGGTCGTGTTTTATTTATTAAACACGACCACTTCTATTCATAAAATGTGATCCTCACGTTATGTTCTTGATGTCAACTCTTCGATTATCATTTGATCATTTCCGAAGGTGTAGTTTTTTCATGTTGATTTCAGTCGGACATCATCTTCGACACCCATATCACCACGTTTAAATTGCGCAACCCGGTAACAAATTTTGACCGCACATTATTGAAGTACATTAGCTAAAATTTCAGATGTTCCTATATGTATACAGCTGTACACACCTTCAAATAAGGGCAGAAGAAAATTAGGATAAAAGAAGGGTAAGTGCCTTTATGATATACAGAACTACTTTACATTTTACATACTTTGCGCAAAGAGCAGGGGTCTCGCAAAGATCTGCCAACCGGAGCCTCTCAACCATTAAGACCGCCGCTGACTTAGAACGTAGTTACCATTCAATTTCTAAGTTTTCTGACCAATTTATAATGGTTGATCACTCCATTGCCTTTCATCTACTTATATAACTAATAGTTTTATGTGCGTTTTGATTTGTACTTCTATTTTTCTCCATTTTCTCCTATCTTGCATTTGCTCTTTTCATCTTCCTATTTCTAAGATTTTCATACTTTCTTTCTTTCGTAGTCCACTGTGTGACTTTTCCATTAATGACATCTTTTCTTTTCTGTTTATATGTCCATGTTATCGTCATCTTTGAACTTTTATTATGTTCATCACGTCTTTTCCTAAAATATCGTAATTTTTCTATACTCTTCTTGTCTATCTGTTTTGGTCTATATCTTTTTCTTATAACCTTTCTATTATCTATTGGGATATTTGTTCATTAATCTTCTGAAATTAAGATTTGCAATGGGAGTTCTGATGCTCAATAGAGATACTTTGACTGTCCAGAATTATTTCGAATAAATTGCTTTATCTCATTTTACCCTATATTTACAGAGGTTGAATGATCAGACTTTTCAGGAAGATTGTTTGCAGCCATATATAATATAACAATAACTTGTTTGAAGTAATTTATGTCAATTTTTCCATGGCTTGCTAAATTTGTTGATACACAATAGAATGTACACATATACAGGTAACTTGAGATACGATACCACAAGAAAAAGAAAGTATTGGTTGTCCTGTTAGATTCCTGTTGGAATTCATACAATAAAAGAGATAAAGAGAGAACAATAGAAAGAATAAGAGGGAGATATAAGAGATTAGTTAAGATGGCCATAAAGCCTAATCCACAGCGACATTTCCAGGTTTGTTATAGTTCTCATGTCTTGTGGAGTCTCATGGCTTTTCTGCATATGTGTGCTATCATCCCTTGAGTGGAGTTCATACTATGACAAGTCAAGACTGTGCTATTACCGGGAAAAACCAATATATTATTAATACAAAAACAGAAGAAGTTGTGTTACCAAATAATTACCAAAATAAACAATTCCTTCTAAGTATTGTATTCCCTATATATACGTTGTATGGTTCTCTAATTTATTGGGTTGGCAACTAAGTACTTTCGGTTTTGTAGTATAAAATAAAACACTTTCTTTTAAACAAAGAATAGTTTTTAATCAATTATATATTTTCCATTTTGCTCAATGACCTTTTGCCATCTTTCTTTCAGCTGCATGATTCCGCGCTCATAAAATTTCTGGTCCTTATCAGCAAAAAACTGAACCAGGTGCGAGTGAAGGTCATCGTCATTTGTGAAAGTTTTACCACTCAAAGAATTCTGCAAACTTCGAAATAAATGGTAATCAGATGGTGCTAGATCAGGGCTGTATGGGGGATGTGGCATCATTTCCCAGCCAAGCTCCAATAGTTTCCCACAAGTTGCCAAAGATGTGTGAGGCCTTGCATTATCTTGGTGGAAAACTACACCTTTCCGATTTGACAATTCTGGCCGTTTTTCTTTGATTGCTTCATCCAGTTTTATTAATTGTTGACAGTAAACATCAGAATTGATCATCGTTTGGTTCCTTGGAAGCAGCTCAAAAAGCACAACACCTTTGTAATCCCACCAAACTGACAGCATGATCTTTTTTAGATGCAATTCAGCTTTCGATGTGGTTTGAGCTGGTTTATCGTGTTGGCTCCATGATCGTTTTCGAACTATGTTACTGTACAGGACCCATTTTTCATCACCAGTGATGATTCTTTTTAAGAAAGGGTCGGTTTCATTTCGTCTAAGATGCATATCGCAAAAGTTGATTCTTTGTGTTAAATGAATTTCTTTCAATTCGTGAGGTACCCAAATATCAAGCTTCTTAACTAGCCTAAGATATTTTAAATGTTTTTCAATTGTTGTGTGCGATACATGTAGCCTCTCCGCAACCTCCCGAACAGTTATATGACGATCCTCTTCAATTATGACTTTGATTTGGTCATCATCAACTTCAGTAGGCCGACCAGAACGTTGCTCATCTTTGAGGGAAAAATCTCCAGAACGGAATTTTTTATACCAATTCTAACACGCGTGCTCTATTAAACAATTACCACCATAAACTTCACATATCTTTTTGTGAGCCGCAACAGCTTTCTTTCCTTTACGGAAATAAAATAGTAAAATATGTCGAAAATGTTCGTTTCTGCACTCCATTTAAAATTAACCCACAACTAATAGCTTTAATAAAAATTACGCACTACTGGCTTCTGAAGTTACGTCAATGTGACTAAAATAAAGCAACGCTCTCTATCAGTAAAAACCGAAAGTACTTAGTTGCCAACCCAATACTTAAAACATACCTCATTACCCAAAAACGTTTATTTGCAATAAAATACCAAACAAAAAAGAGTTAAGTTACTTTCTTACCTTCTAAATGAAGAATTTAATCTAAAATATTCTTACAGTTGAACCATTCAAATATCTTCACATTTGAAAAATTTCTCGAAATGTCATTTTCATTTCACAGATTGTCTTCTTCTCGTAAATCTTTTAGGCCACTTATTCTGTAGCAGAGTTAAGTCTAGTCCAATTTAATCTAATCGTAAAAGTCAGAGATCATACATTACCGCTAATAATATAGGTTAATGCATAAACAAGAGTATTAAAGAACTACTTATGCGAAGTAATAAACGTTACATAATCGATTAAATTACGTTTGCCGTGCAACATTGTGTAAAACTGTCCGCCAGTATTACATTAGGTCTCAAATTCACGCACTATTTAACAACTCAACACAATGCGACAACTGACTTTCATGAAAAACCGCATTACTTAGTGCCGTTCTGAAATTTTTCGTTCGGGTCATATGAACAAGTTACCCTTCAATATACCGTATAAGGATTAATCAATGTCACATAAATTTAAAACGGGCATGCAATGTAATGATAGAGATGATGACTTAACTTGAACTACTTTCGGTATAATGTTCTGTGTTAAGGTGATGATATAATATAGGTTCAAGTAACTTGATGACCACATGTTATCCCAGTGATTGCTAGTTTTAGAATGACTTCTTTTTCTTAATGAATTTTAAAATAGATATTAATCGTAAGAAACGTTTAAGCAATCGCAAGTCAATTATTAGAATTTCTTTACAGTAATTAATATTGCGTAAGCCTGCATATTACGAGACTCAAAAACTGCATGTCCATTGTGAAAGTTTCATGGGAATTTTCGATATTTGAAAATGTCATATTATGCGCGACTTCGTCTTAAATAAAACAAAGAAGTAGTGCAAAAGAAACGTTAGGTTTCGAAAATTTAATAAAGAAAATGTCTGGACTACTTTCATTTTATAATTAAGGTAAATCTGTGTGTTAACACAATACAGCGTGTTTCAAAAAGAATATAGGTATTACAAAGTATTATTTTGTCCAAACTATCGATCGCTGCACCTCTGCTCGACTATTGCAGAAACGAATATATAATCTAGTTTATTTAATAACCGTTAGATGTCAGTTGTCTTCTGTTTTTTTAGGTAACCGTCATATGTTTAAAATGGCTACATACTCCGCAGCAGAAATCATTTTGTGTTCTCGAATTTTCGAAGTGCAATTCCGTGATTACAGTGCAAAGACGTTTCAGGTTAAGCTACCAAATTGATCCTCCGAATATGTGGAACATTCGCAGATGGTATCGACAGTTTGTAGATACAGGATGTCTATGTAAAGGAAAGAGTCCTGGACGCCCTCGTGTTTCTGAAGAAAATGTTGCACGAATTCAAACTGCTTTCCAACGTAATCCTTTAAAATTAACTCGTCGTGCCAGTGGGAAGTTACAACTGCCTACAACAACAATTTGGGGTGTTTTGAGACGTCGGTTGGTTATAAAGCTGTACAAGTTATCGTTGTTACAAGCTCTGCGTCCTGATGGCAAACGTAAATGTGTGGCATTTTGTGACGAGATTCATGATGCTATTGTCAATGATAACACTTCCGTACAACGCATCGTGTTCAGTGATGAAACGACTTTCCATGTTAGTAGTCTAGTAAACAAACACGATGTTCGAATTTGGGGTCTACACAACCCATATGCAGCCATTGAACATATACGAGATTCGCCTAAAATCAATGTGTTAACGGTTAACGTTTAACGGTCAGCAGTATCTCGCTAGTTACAAAATTGGTTGTTTCCGAGGCTGCACGAAGACAGCTTCAATTTTCAACAAAACGGGGTACCCCGTCCGTGGAGTCGCCAGGGACGGGGTGCCATTTCCATTGGAAACCCCTAATATGCATACACTCCCATTTTGTAGTACAATCAACATGTCTATTTTGAAGGTAGATTTTAATGGACAATATCGAATTATACAAAAGAGGTAAATAAAACCCCTTACAGCGTCAATATTCGTATGCTGTATACATATTTCGACAACCAAGTTGCCATATTCACCAAATTATCACAGTGTTTTACCTAGATGTGCGGTACAACTCTCATAGAACAATATCGTATGACCTTCTCACCAAATAGGTACATACTGAACACAATTTAATATGCTTCCTAGTCTAATACTCTAATACTTATACTAAAATACATCCCCGCTTGCACTTGTGGACCATTTTTAACGGTCGTGTCTTCCAGGAACTCAAAAGGGCAATAATATTTCATCGGACCTTTACCTAGGTTTAATACATGATATTTATTTTTCACAAGAAATATGCTCGTGTAACTGCCCATTTCATGGGAATTATTTACATTTTTGATTAAATGTAGGCAATACGCGGTTACGCTATAGTTATTTTCCAATACGTGTTTCGCTAAACTGGATTAGCCAGGGTCAACTACACAGATGAAGATACATAAAGCCATGAGAGTCAGTACTATAAAGGAAATACATTTGATGTCAACTAGGTGATCTGGAATATCTAAAGCTAAAATGGTGAAATAAGGACATCAATACATAAAAGCTCAAAAGTCGTAAAGCCAATTTCAACAGGCATGTACAAGGAAGCTAAGAGTCCATAAGAAGTTATGAGGACCGCAACAGATCGGGAAAGGTTGCAATAGAATAGACTTTGTGGCCATCTAAAGTAATCTTAAATCTTAAAAATTATCTCGGAAATCTTAATAAATGTGCAAAGACGGGGGAGCACAGAGCTATGAATCTCTGTTCTATCTCTGAAAGGAATTGTTTGTCTAGATCTGTCACTACAATCATATCCGGAGAACGGAGACTACTTTTGCGATTGAAAGAGATATTGCAGAATGCTCAAAATGTTATGAAACGATACTCAGTTTACGAATGAAACTTCGTTTGGATCACTTTGTAAGTAAAACATCAAAATATCTTCGATTAATGAATGTGAAAAAGAGTTTGTGGGGAAAATCTGTGAAATGTGTGTTTGCAATATTAAGTAGCCAAACTATCTGCTTATTTTGATTACGCTGAGAAATAATTTTTCACTCATACTCATAGCAACAGGACAACCAAAAATGTCCTAAATAGTTCTTGATTTTTTTGGCGCAAAATGCAAAAATTACAAATGCAAGCGTCATCAGAATAGTAGAATTCACAATTCGTTCGCTATGTTATATGACTTCTTCTTATAGGGTTTATTCAAAAAAAAAGTGTATTGAAAGAAACAAGAAAATAGGTTGTAAGTTGTAAGGTGGAAAATGTATTGCAGGGGCGCATCTTTAAGAACTCGTACAGGGAAACGGTGAATATGAACTTATTTAATACGATTTTCCATGTTTTTTTGTTAAAACTCCATCAACTTACCAAAAGTAAATTTACTGCATATAGTGGATATATTGTAATATAAAATTTCTGTTTTATTTGGAAAATATAATTGTAATTTTAAAACAATGTCTAGAATGATAATTCCCAAAAAATGAGATTAATTTACGAATATTGTAGTGTCGTTAAAAAATAAAAAAAGAGTTAAAAAAATAGCATGAAATCGATACCACTATATAGGTAACATAAAGATTGATTGCTTTTATACCTGGAAGGCAAATTACCATTACACAGGCTGTTCGAATGAGTGTACTTCATCTGGAGAAATCGATACATCGTTCTATTAAACAAACCGTCAATTATCGTCCTACAAAGTCAATCTTAGATAAAAAAAAATAATCTGCAATTCGTCTCGTACTTTAAATAAAATAGATTTTATCGAATCCTAAAAGTTTTCATTTTGTAATAATTAATACGTTACAAAATAAGTGAAATTTTTTGCGCAGATTGATGATAGAAATTTCTCGTTCTTTTTCATCCAAGATGATCCTCGCAGTTAAATTGTTTTTGTCAATGAAAACGAAAGTCATCAAGAAACTCTTAAGCGTGAATATTTAGTAGTATTAAGATCACGGTCAAAATAAAACAAGAACGTTTGCCCATATGAAGACTTCTCTTATAATTGGTAATAAAAATAATGAGCAAGGCCGTATTTTTAAATACGCTATCTGGTATATAGTAAAATCTTAATAAGTGTTACTGTATAAATGCATACCTTTATTTTCAGAAACATATATATATATATATATATATATATATATATACGAGGGGATGTCCAAAAATAACCGGAATTTCTTTATAAAAACTTGTACTTAATTCTTTTTTTTACAAAACAACCTTAACACCTTCAATATACTCTTCATTTAACTTTATACACTTCTCTAATCAATGATTATCAATGCCATGGCGTTAATCCTTGCTTGACCCTTTCGTTTCTGATTGATGATAATGAACCCAGATCTCATCGCATATAAAATTTTTTGCCAGAAATGTATCACCTTTTTCAACAACGGAAATAAGTTCTTCATCGGCATTAACACGATCTTTCAATTCGGCAGTCAACTGGCCCAACTTGTAGACACTTTATTATTTCAGTACAACTTGGATAATATTCTGTGCTGAAACATAACTATTCTTTAATTTCGTGATTTTCAGTGTTAAACACCTGTGTTCCTTAATAAGATCTTTTACTATTACAATGTTTGCGTCCGTCACTACGCACCGAGCTGCCCCGGTCTTAGAGCATTCTCTACCCTTTTTAACTTTCTACACCACTCGTATACTTGCTACAGTGTCAAACAGGAATCATCGTACTGCGCTATCTGCGATGAATTTCGAGACATCTAGACTTGAGTTATCATGTTTAGAACATCGGATAAGCATACAAATATTAACTACGAGCGCTTATAGAAGGACGTTTTAGACCTGATATACCAGAAGAATTTGAAGAAGAGCCTATGATGATCTAAAAACAATAACAAGAATATTCCAAAGATAAAAGTTGTTACCTATACTCTTCAAGAAACTATCGGAAAGCGTTTCATCATTGGAAAGATTGAAAGAAACCTGTGATGGAGCCTGTGGTTGATTAACTTAATCACTTACGGTTGATACATAACCCCTTTCCACACTAATTTTCGTATTCTGTATACGTATTTCAACAACTAAGCCGTCATCATCAGCAGATAATTAAACAATATCGCACCTTGAAAACTACGGCAAAATACCTGTACGAAAACAAATTCCACATACGAACCGTACCGCTGAAAGCCAAAACGCACACTACTGAGTCGATTATCAATCAAATTCAATGAATAATTGTAAGTAATCTAGTCCAAACCTACCAAGGTTTGGTACGAAGGCTTGAATTACACAATATATACATACTACGTGCACTTTGAACACTGATTTAGATGATAATGGAATACTTTTTCTGCATTACAACACGAATTAATTCAGAAGTTTGTTCAGAAAAATATTCTGGTCTTGTGTGATGTCGATCTCACATAATCCCGTTCCTCTGACGGTATCCTTTAATCAATTAAGTTGTCGAGAACGATGAGATCGAATCCTTTACCGTAACATAATCAATGTATGGAAACAGATCAATTACAATTTGAAAAAACCCATTCGAAAGCAATATTATCAATTTTTAGAATCATAAATCTCTGACAAACACTTTAAAATTAAACTAGAGGAAGTCTATTCACAATTAAAAGAAGCTAAACCGGAGTGCCGTTAGGAAGTACACTGGGTGCGATCCTGTACTTCATGTAAACCTACAAATAAGTTAATGCTTTGTAAATATTGACGTAAAAATTTTTAATATTTACTTTGAATGTCTGAGAGACTTGTAAATTCTCAAATGTAAGTACAATATAGTACACAAATTTTTAAACACTTCATTAATGACACCTTAAATCTTATGATCTTTTATTTACTTTTACAGTTAGTAAAATATAATCCGAAAAAGAGTGGAAAGCGTTGTAGGACTCTGAGAAATTGGTTTTTCTGATCATCGATTTTTGAGTTTATTTTTTAGGTTCGAATAGTTTATGTATGGTTAGAATTTAGAAATCAAGCATGTCGACACAAAGTAAAAGGATTGATGTAAGCTTAAGAAAGGAATCTCAATCATTTGCGACTACCCGGACTTGATGTTTAGGTTTGCTTATTCCACAGCGAGCTTTCCATGTCTATTCTGGACATCATGTCTAGTTAGAATATTTTTAGCTACATTTTATTAACTAGACCTGGGAATTTCGAGAGCAAGTTTTCTATACAAATTTCTGCTTAAAACTTTTTTCTAAGCTCTCGCGTTGGCGTAGTACGTGGATCGCGGTTTACTTTTTTACTTGGCAGAATGTACATGTTATATCTTGAATGTGTTTAACGTATGTGTTTAACGTATTTATTTAAATTAATACGTTAAACACATCACAAGTTCATGCAAAAAAAGTAATTTACATATTTTTTGTTTTAAAAAACTCGAATTCTAAGAATACCTGCGAAGTACATTAACGCATACATAAAGATTTAACCGTTTCTCGATTTTAATGTAAAATTTCGATTATGTCTTATATAACATTGAATGATATATGATGCATGGAACTATAAGAACAATTTGAGAATACTTTAATGTTCGACGATCTAATTATTAGTGTAATTCTATTATTTTACTCGGCTAATTTGGTAAAAGTGTTAAACTGAATACGATTGACACCTTTAAATGTGAAGTTGTAGGTCATTCGTTCACTAAGAGCAAAAAAAGAATCGTTGACAAAATTCACCGTCGTCTATGCAAGGTTTGTAGTTAAGATGAAGTTTCTGCCCCAAAAATAACAGGATGACTTTAAAAAAAACAAAAATATTTGAGAAATAACTTAATATATTCCAAATATTTTGCTTCTAGAGATTTACACGTTCCAGAAGTTCATACATACCTTATTAATGTTGGGATTGTTTGCCATTTATCATTTAACGTTTACAATTTTTGCAAAATGGTTTCTTTTCATTGCCAAATCCAATTGAAGAAATAAAAATAACTACGCCGAGCTAAATCGGGTGATAACGGAGAATGTGGAAGTAGAAAAAAGCATTTTTGGCCCAAAAAAATCAATGATAATTGGCGAAAGACAAGGAGTGATATTCTTGATAATCAGAATAAACGTGGCTATATGATTTATCAAGCGTCTCAAGTGTCATTATTACACCATATTCAGTATTGTTTGGATTTTTGATTTATCCAAATGAAATTTATTTAGATTTCCTTTACGTAATAACCGCCATTTAGCACGTTTAATTTCTGAGTGGTATGGAAAACACCATTTTTCATCAACAGTTGCAATAGTTTTCTCTTCAAGCTTCTCTAATATCTTTGTAATGTTCAATACTACACAATTTTTGGTTATCTATTAATCGATGCTGAACAAACTTTTAATTTAATTTGTGAAGACCAAATTTTTGTTAGAATGTAATAAAGTAATATCTTGGATGATCCAATTTCTATTTTCATTAAGCTAATTGAAGGTTTTTACGAAATTGAGTACCTTTTTTCCTTTTCCTTCAATCGTCGCTTAAGTTAGTTAGTTTGAACGCTTATAATAATTCAGACCCTTTTGGTTTTTTGTAAATTGTTGGTGTTATTCAAGAACTTCTGAGAAATAATTATCTCCATAAGCGCTTTGAGGTATTTGGTGCACTTCTATAGCACTTTTCACTGCCCTATGTTGAAGTTACTTGAATGAGTTGTAATTTGACTTTTCATTGACGAACATTTTTCGAATTTTTGCGCGTTATTTAGAAATATTTCATAAATTCCCACCAACAAATTGCGTCAATAATTAAGTTATAATGGATACATTTTGGTTATTTTTGAGATATTTTAATTTTTTAATTTACATCTTCCCTTTATGTTATTATATTTACGTAACCTCTCTCGAGGTTAATCAACTTATAGAATTAATCACAATTTTCATTATTACCGTTTTAATTAGGTTGTATACATAAAAAGCTGAACTGGTACGTAGACTTCCGCGATTATGGTCCATACTATCTTCGTCTGGGCTTCCGGGCTGGAACCGCGTCACTGATATAACTGCCGACGTTTCGTACCCACTCGTATGAGGCATCTTCAGGGCTCAACTACTGCTACTGTCTGTCGCACCGAAACTGTTTCAGTTTCAGTGCGACAGATTGGTACACAAAAAACACAATGGCGGTGCTTCAAAGAACATTTATAAAGTCTTCACAGGTGATGAATCTTGGATCTATACGTATGAGCCCGTTAGTAAATAGCAGTCGACGGTGTGGGTATTCCAAGATGAGCCAAACCAACAAAAGTTGGTTTTTTTCGGAAAAACCGGTCACATTGCAACCGTGCCTTTAGAGAGTTATAGAACGGTCAATTCCGAATAGTACACAACTATTTGTTTGCCAATAGTTTTTGAAGAAATAAGGAAAACAAACCGAAAACGACAAATCATTCTCAACCATGACAATGCGAGTTCTCACAGTTCGATTCAAACAACTGAATATTTGACCGAGCAAAATATTGAATTGATGAGCCATCCCCCGTACAGCCATGCTCTAGCACCCTGTGATTTCTTTTTGTTCCCACACGTGAAAAATAAACTTCGTGGTCAACGGTTTTCTACGCCGGAAGAGGCAGTTGAGGCATTCAAAACTCATATTTGCAGATACCGCCTTCACGGTGGCAACAATGCTTTTCGGATTGGTTTAAACGAATGCCAAAGTGCATTGATTTTCAAGGAGAGTATTTTGAAAAGTAATAAAACTATTTTCGATAATAAAAATTTTTTGTTTGTTTGCTATTCCCGAAATATAAACGGCTACCCTCGTATTAAACCAAATATGTATGTATGTATGTATAAAAAAATATTGTTCACAATTGGAATCATATAACTGTAAAAGGTATTTCAGATTGAAAAAAGTAAATAACTTGAAAAAGGGGAGCCCCTCTCCCGAATCGTCGTTAATATAAATTAAATGTTTTATTAACTCAACGGTCGAAATTCCCAATAAAAAAGAGTAAAGATTATAGTTTGAACAAACCAACCAACGTATTAAAAAAGAAAAGAATACGTCATGATATTAAAGAAATGCATAATAAATTAACGTTTAAGTTTCTTAAACTTTAGTGGAGGAATGTCATAGCGTGGAATACTTAAAATATAGAACAGAATTCGGAAGGATCGTATATCATCAAAAAGGGTTGATATTATAACACCCTGCACTTTACGAGGGAGCGTTTTTATATTCGCGGAATGAGCGGGTTGTAGAGGGGTGAGTAGGCGCATTGGGGGCGTGGCCTGTGCAGCGACTCATGATTAGTATAAATACGAAGTTTCATTGTTATTAGACAGTGAGTCTTTGAGCTATCATCGACCAAGTAACATAATCAGGAGTGAAAAGTGAAATATGGAAAAAATCGAATATCGTGCCGTTATAAAGTTCCTTACCAGGCCAGGAAAATCAGACGCGACCATAATGAATGAGATGTCATTGGTTTACGGCGACTCTTGTCCAGGAAAAACCATGGTGTACAAGTGGCATAGTTTATTTAAACAAGGAAGGGAATCCCTTGAAGACGACCCGAGGCCGGGCAGGAGCATTGATGTGACCACGCCAGCACTTATCCAAAAAGTTGAACAAATTGTACTCGAAGATGCTCGACTAAAGAAGAAACAACTCGCAGAAATGGTTGGAGTATTCGATACAACAATTTTTAAAATCCTACACGATCATCTCGGCATGTCTAAGGTCAGTGCAAGATGGGTGCCGAGAATGCTCACGCCGCCGCAAAAACAACAGCGCGTAGAGTGTTCGCGTGCATTTTTGGACCTCTGTAATGAAGACAAGGATGGTGTATTGAATGGAATTGTTACTGGAGACGAAACTTGGGTTCATCATTATGAACCTGAGTCCAAACAAGACTCCATGCAGTGGCATAAAAAGGGCACAGCACCTCCCAAGAAATTTAAAGTGTCACAATCAACTAATAAACTCATGGCAACGGTATTTTGGGACTCGGAAGGAATATTGTTGATTGATTATAAAGATAAAGGTGTTTCTATAACCGGAGAATATCACGCTTCAATATTAGAGCGACTAAAAGAAGCCATTAAAGAGAAAAGACGGGGAAAATTGACAAAAGGTGTTCTGTTTTTGCACGACAACGCGCCTGTCCACAAGAGCCGCGTTGCGTTAGCTGCCCTGCATAAGGTGGGCTTCGAAATTGTGAATCACCCACCCTGCAGCCCAGACCTGGCCCCGAGTGATTATTACCTGTTTCCGAAAATGAAAAAAGAGTTGCGGGGTAAAAAATTTACTGCCGATGATGAAGTCAAGGGGGCAGTTTCGGCGTATTTTGCAGATAAAGAGAAATCATTTTTTTATGAGGGTATAAATAAATTAATTGAAAGGTGTGAAAAATGTATCCGTCTTGCAGGTGAATATATTGAAAAAGAAAAATAATTTGGTTTTTTTATTTCCACCCCTTGTCCCCCATTCCGCGAATATAAAAACGCTCCCTCGTATATAGAAATTAAAATTGTTTTTCAGTTCTATATAACTTATTAAAACATTCTTATCTTTTAATGTAGTAGGGATGTTCCATACTGAATTAATAATATTAAAACACATATACATATACAGTTTTTTTCAATCTTTTTTCAATAAAATATATTCGAGAGTGAATGCGTGAGCGTGTGTACGTTCGCATTTAGAAAATTATATTTGCAACACGCAATATTGCCGGCACGTTTCCGTGTAAAGTTTATTTTCGCAACAGATGCGAATTCTATTAATATCGGAGCGTTCGAATTATTCCTGAAAATACGTACAGTCGTCCATTTACTTCGGCTGCACACAATTATGTGCGTATTCACTCGTGATGGTAGGTTTCACGGTTAATTTTTGCCAAATACATTTTTCGCGTGTCCGTTGAAAACCAGCTAAAGCGGTTCCTTGTGACGGGGGACTTCGATCGAATGGGTACTCTCGTTTCCTCTCTTCTACTCTTTAATCGTGATGCTGTAGACCACACGTCTGCCGGTCTGCCTGTCCGATAGCCGCTTCCAAATTTAGCCAGGAAGCCGGTTCGGGAAAGTTCGTCCGAAGTTTCGATAATCTTTGTGGACGAAAGTTGAATCACACTTCTTAAAGATTTAGAAATTATCGATTTGTAAAATTGTAGTCCCACTTTACGATGTAATTTAATAAATTTTAAGTATTTATTATCTTGAAAATCGAAATATAAATCTAAAAATATATAAATTGTATGAACCTAGAAATACACACATATTTTTGGAAAATTTCTAACGTACCCAGAGGAAGTGGTTATTATGAAAACAATGTAGTTTCGAATGATATTTAGTACAAATTCTGGTGAACCCGAATAAATAATCTTATTTTATGGGATGGAGTCGACAGCGTGAGCGCAACGGAAGTACAAACTAAATTGTAAATGTTTAAGAAATGAGGACAAAATTCATTTATATAGATTCCAACTAAAATTATAATCACTAATTGACGAATGAAATTACGATGTTTAAATAAACTATAATCGAAACGAGTTCGGCTAAATATAAATTTTAATTTCGCTTACTACAATATCGGGAAATTACATGGGATACTAACGTACTAAAATTCCACGAAAGTAGTAAGTAGACAAAATATGAGGCGAGTATTTTTACGTAATTTACCTAGCCATCGAGATAATGACGAAAGGCAACTTTTAGTATTTCGAACAAATGAAGTTGAAATTATAAGAAAATATTTCTTTCTAACTTTTTTAGCAGTTTTAATAATGAAAACGAGTGATTTGGAACATGTGTTACGTTGACCTGATTTGATTAACTTGTATAATAATTGCGGTCAGATTAATGTCATATGCACAATTCTTTTAATAGTAAGGAATAAAATACTATATTATTCTTTTATAAAAGTATGTCTGTATTTATAAATAGAAGCCTTGTAAACCCACACACATTTATTAAAATAAAATTAAAATATTTACATAAAACCAAACTTAAAAAACTTAAATATCCTTCGATAAAGTAAAATATAATTAAATGTTTCTCGGTTTTAATAACCCGTATGGACCATACATATACATTTAAATTATAAACAGTTATCAATACCGTCTGCGTAATGGGTGCGCAACTCTGCATATATATCATTTATTAATAGGAATCTGCCGCTAAATATGTATACACAAATTGCTTATTTGCAAATAAATATTTTCGCGCCGAGAAGTGCTAACGTGATTTTATGTACTTTATATACAAGTTTCATTATATCGGATAAGATCTATCTTGAATCCAGTCTTACAGGACGTGCTCGTATATACTTAATATACAAGTCGCATTATATCAGATAAGATTTATTTTGAACCCAGTCTTACAGGACTAAAAGAATATATGTAATGTGTAAGTCTCTAACACACACGTTTAATGAGGATTAGTTTAAGAGACGTTTGAAACATGAACGGTCGGGTAAGGAGAAAGCAGCAAAATCGAGCGATTATGGCCTTGCAAGATGTTTCTTGACTAAAGATCCCCTAAATCGTTTGTTTAAAAATGTCACTTCTATTTGCCTTTTAGTAATGTTCTAGCTGCATACCGCTTGTACAAGAGTAACTGTCCGTTACCTATAGTGGGTAAATACACTGCGTCACGAGGCGGTAGAAACGAG
The DNA here is from genome assembly GCA_031893035.1 of Dermolepida albohirtum. NCBI lineage: Eukaryota > Metazoa > Arthropoda > Insecta > Coleoptera > Scarabaeidae > Dermolepida > Dermolepida albohirtum. Next base: position 594,413 of record JAVIWB010006595.1, read on the forward strand.
GTTTGATGCCTAAAATAGTTACATGGTCACATTAGCTCCAAATTTTAATGAACAGCATGAATAAGTTCATGTTCGCATGGGTAAAATATGTTTCGATAGACACATGGATGGTAATGATGCAAACCACTGCATTATGCAGACTTGTTCTAGACCTATTCTATTGAAAATATGTTGACATTTTAGATATGTATACATTTCAGCTCTACGGGCTTTTAGGCCCATGGCTTATTTCATATTACGTTCAACACTATTCAAAACCTATACATCCATTACATTTTCCTTAACCTTTTCAACAATCTTCCTTCATTTATCTCTATCTCCCGCCTTGTTTCTCCAATCTTTCACTCCCATTCTCCCCACATCACTCACTACCACATCCAGCCATCTCTTTGGACGTTCCATCCTCTTCTTCCCACCAGTCCCCTCCTCCAGCATTCTCCTCGTGTGTCTTTTTCCCGGCGGCTGCCGTGCTCCATCCATCGCAGTCTCTGTGCTCTTACGAAGGCCGATATGGATGGGTCACCATAAATTTCCTGAACTTCCTTGTTTGTTATTCGCCTCCACTCACCTTCCTTTGTCTTCGTTCCTCTCAGTATTTTAACTCACTCTCCTCTTCCATACCTCCGGCTTTACTTCCATTTGTCTTGTCAAAGTCCATAATTCGTTCGAGTATGTTACCGTTGGTTGAACAATTGTTTTATATATTCTCAATTTAGCTGCCTTCGAGATCTACTTTGAGTTAAATATATTATTGATAGTACCCACCGTCCTGCTACCCTTTGCCATTCGCTTTTGGATTTCTAAACTTTCATCTACAGTGTCTGTTATAGTCACCCCCAAGTAATCAAAGCTATTTACCTTCTCGAATGTATACAAACTCTCTTCTACTTTGAAGCTAATAACTGTATGCCTTCTGCTGATTCGGCGTGTTTCCATATACTTCGTTTTTTCCTCGTTCATTACTAGCCCATATGTTCATGCTGTGCTCTCCAATCTATCTGATGCCTTCTTTGATAAACTATTCCATCTGTCTCGATACCACTTTCCCTCAATACTGCTTCCAGTACACAGTTAAACAGTATGATTGAAACAGGGTCTTCTTGCCTACTTTAGATATGTACATATACAATAAATGAAAAAATAAACAACAAAATATGGATAAGGGTATGTATAAGTTCCTATAAAACACAGTTCAAATTGGTGAAAATCGGATCAAATAATTTTCTGTTGGGATTATTAATAAAATTAAACTAACGTAAATTTACTCTTTACATAAAATGCTTCAAAATCGTAGATTTTCTGTTGTCTAGTATGTACAGTTAAAGTTGAAAACATTAAAGTCGCTTATGACAATACAGTATTTGTTTAACAGAAAGGGACATAATCCATCCAAGAACGTTTCGTAGTTATCGTAATCTACGTCTGGTGGAATTTAAATATTTGCAATATAAACACGGGCATGGTCGAGTCGAAAAGTACATAGTGCAGAATCAATAACTAATAATATTTGGTTGTGTTTTTTAATGCAGCTCTCAATTTTAAAATACAAATTCTAATTTTGTTAATACAGTGTGAATATTATGCAGTAATTGGCAATTAAATTAGATATTTGCGTATCAAAGAATTTATACTTAAATATACCAATTCCAAATTTTCGATTGCAAATTGATTTAGTTGTTCAACGAGGATCTATTCTTAGAAGAAACATAATTAGTAAAACCACTTTATTATCGGTTTTGTTAGGTACCTGCTATTAGGGTCTAAACAAATAACGAAATGTGTGAAAGCTCTATCAATAATATCCAATTTTAGTTGAAACTTATAAGTGCTAATATTAAGAAGTGTATTAAAGTGTTTTATTATACGAGGGAGCGTTTTTATATTCGCGGAATGAGCGGGTTGTAGAGAGGTGAGTAGGCGCATTGGGGGCGTGGCCTGTGCAGCGACTCATGATTAGTATAAATACGAAGTTTCATTGTTATTAGACAGTTAGTCTTTGAGCTATCGTCAACCAAGTAACATAATCAGGAGTGAAAAGTGAAATATGGAAAAAATCGAATATAATGCCGTTATAAAGCTCCTTACCAGGCAAGGAAAATCAGTCGCGACCATAATGAATGAGATGTCATTGGTTTACGGCGACTCTTGTCCAGGAAAAACCATGGTGTACAAGTGGCATAGTTTATTTAAACAAGGAAGGGAATCCCTTGAAGACGACCCGAGGCCGGGCAGGAGCATTGAGGTGACCACGCCAGCACTTATCCAAAAAGTTGAACAAATTGTACTCGAAGATGCTCGACTAAAGAAGAAACAACTCGCAGAAATGGTTGGAGTATCCGATACAACAATTTTTAAAATCCTACACGATCATCTCGGCATGTCTAAGGTCAGCGCAAGATGGGTGCCGAGAATGCTCACGCCGCCGCAAAAACAACAGCGCGTAGAGTGTTCGCGTGCATTTTTGGACCTCTGTAATGAAGACAAGGATGATGTATTGAGTGGAATTGTTACTGGAGACGAAACTTGGGTTCATCATTATGAACCCGAGTCCAAACAAGACTCCATGCAGTGGCATAAAAGTGGCACAGCACCTCCCAAGAAATTTAAAGTGTCACAATCAGCTGGGAAACTCATGGCAACGGTATTTTGGGACTCGGAAGGAATGTTGTTGATTGACTATAAAGATAAAGGTGTTTCTATAACCGGAGAATATTACGCTTCAATATTAGAGCGACTAAAAGAAGCCATTAAAGAGGAAAGACGGGGAGAATTGACAAAAGGTGTTCTGCTTTTGTACGACAACGCGCCCGTCCACAAGAGCCGCGTTGCGTTAGCTGCCCTGCATAAGGTGGGCTTCGAAATTGTGAATCACCCACCCTACAGCCCAGACCTGGCCCCGAGTGATTATTACCTGTTTCCGAAAATGAAAAAAGAGCTGGGGGGTAAAAAATTTACTGCCGATGATGAAGTCAAGGGGGCAGTTTCGGCGTATTTTGCAGATAAAGAGAAATCATTTTTTTATGAGGGTATAAATAAATTAATTGAAAGATGTGAAAAATGTATCCGTCTTGCAGGTGAATATATTGAAAAAGAAAAATAATGTGGTTTTTTTTATTTCCACCCCTTGTCCCCCATTCGGCGAATATAAAAACGCTCCCTCGTAGTAATATCTTGTGAATTTTATTATTACATTAAATTTTTGGTGAATTTTTAAGCTTTGTAATCTATTCGGAACGGGAAAAGTGAAAGAAAGTAGCGGGCTTGAAATTGAAATAGAAACTCTATTAAAACATGCATGTATTTGAGCCGACAAATTGCGATAATGCAAAAAGTTTCTGGACATACAATCGACCGAATCGTTGCATTAAATTGCGCGGTTTTTTTAAGAATAAATAAAATATAGATGGCGCACTGAATTTGTCTGAATACGTGGGCATGTAAAAAGTGTGATGTATGACATTTATAAAAATGGCTTCGTACACGGTACAACAACGCGTTCAAATTGTTGAATTATTTTATGGAAATCAGCGTTTTGTGAAAAGAGTTTTTAGAAAATTACGTGAATTTTATGGTTTACATAATCGTCCATCCGAAAGCACGATTGGTCGAATTATTAAAAAATTTCAAGAGACAGGTTCCGTGGAAGATCAAAAAAGTTAAAAATACAGTCGTAGTGGTCGTTCACAAGAAAATATTGGTTTGGTTCGTAAAAGTGTTGCTGAAGATCCTGAAATGTTCATTAGACTACGTTCACAACAACTTGGACTTAGTGGATCAACAACATGGCGTATTTTACACAAGGATTTAGCTCTGAAGGCATATAAGGATCAAATAACACAGGAACTGAAACCATTATATCATTTAAAACGTCGTTCATTTGTCAATTTCATCAATGAACAACCAGCTGATTTTTCTCAAAAAATAATGGTTTCCGATGAGGCACATTTTGAACTTGGTAACTTGGTGGCTATGTTAATAAACAAAATTGCCGTATCTGGGGTGAGGAAAATCCACGAATTATTCATGAGAAACCTATACATCCTAAACGAGTTACTGTTTGGTGTGCATTATGGTTAGGTGGTGTAATTGAGCCTTACTTCTTGATAACCGAATTTTTGTGGTCTGAATTAATAAATATTGATCTAGAGGATATGTGGTTTCAACAGGATGGCGCTACACCTCGTTTTGCACACGAATCAATTGATTTATTGAGAGAAAAATTTCCTGTAAGTGTAATCTCAAGTAACGGTGATGTTAATTGGCCACCAAGATCATGTGATTTGACACCGTTAGACTATTTTCTTTGGGGTTATGTGAAAAGTCAGGTTTACAAAAATAATCCACAATTAATTCCTGCTTTGAAAGATGAAGTTTTTCGTGTTATTGGTGAGATAGAGCCTCAATTATGTCAAAATGTTATTGAAAATTTTAACAAAAGAGTGGACGTCTGTGGAGCTGCAAGAGGAGGCCATTTCGCAGATATTATTTTTCACATATAAATGTCATAACTGATACTTCAATTACCAATGAAAAGTTTTTGAAAGTGAATGCAAATTATGTGTTTTATTAATTCTTTAAAAAACCGCGAAATTTGAAACACTCTTTATTAACATCGAGCAGTCGCAGTCATTGTCATGGTGTCCGGTAAAACCACCAAGAGATACGATCGGCTAATTATAAAGACAACACTCGAAAATAGATAATCAGCCAGAAAATTGCTAGATAAATTAAAAGTGCATAACATAAACATATCTTACTGCACGATGCTATCACAATCGTAGGCTGCTGAAACCAAACCCGTAGACTAGCGAACAAGCCCAGGTTGACACCAAAAATGAAGAAAGCACATCTACAATGAGCAAAAATGCATTGAAATTTTATGGTTGAAGATTGGAGAAAGATAAATGAATAAAAATTTTGTAATTAATAAATGCTTTCTTGAAAGTATCAGTTTTTATAGTCAATTGCATTTTTCCAAGTCATTTCATTAGACAAAGGCCCAAGGAACGTTACAGTGATAAATCCAGACGAACAAAAATTAAACAACCACCATCAACCATGACTTGGTCATGCATAATCGTGAATGGCACCAAAACTTTGTATTTTGTAAAGAGCACCATGAATCAGGTGCAGTATAAAAAGGTTGTTGAAACTGTACTTTTGCCTTTCTTAAACTCACTAAATGAAGAAGATGGATACTATACCTTCATGTGAGACGAAGCACCATTACATATAGCGAAATCGATAAAAAAATCTTTTCCAAGGGCGTAACATACCCATTTTGCACAGGCACGGAAACTCATCCGACCTAAATCCGATCGAAAATCGAGAGTATTGAAAAAGTTTACATAATCATACTCGAATAAAATAATAGTAGTTCTAAAAGATATTTACAGACATTGACAGGAAAACGCAAAACTAGAAGTGATAAACACTGTATTTCCAGTAAGCCAGTTGGAATTAGTGCAGTCATTAAAGCCAAAGGAGAATTAACAAAATATTAATGCGATATCTTCTATAAAACATAAATAGACATTTTTTATTAGTAATGTGTGTCTATTTTTATTTTATTACAGATAAATTTGAAA